>VXBP01008288.1:359437-377273 GCA_013400115.1 Rhinopomastus cyanomelas | reverse complement strand
GGGGGGGGGGGGGGGGGGGGGGGGGGGGGGGGGGGGGGGGGGGGGGGGGGGGGGGCTCTGGAAGAAGATTTGGCTCAGTACATGGCCTGAGCCCAGTGGTCCCTGGAGAATTCTTTGCTAGCACAGTGCCAGCTTCTGCATTTGCTTGTATCAGACCCTGGGATTAGTCAGATTTACCCTGACATCGGCAAGTGGAGAATCAGGCTTTGGGTCCAT
Organism: Rhinopomastus cyanomelas; assembly: GCA_013400115.1. Lineage (NCBI taxonomy): Eukaryota > Metazoa > Chordata > Aves > Bucerotiformes > Rhinopomastidae > Rhinopomastus > Rhinopomastus cyanomelas. Next base: position 377,057 of record VXBP01008288.1, on the reverse strand, counting down.
GGAGCTGTGCATCAGCCGGCGTGACCTTGTGGCGTGGGCAGGTTCAGCTTTGGGTGTCCGGTGTGTTCATTCTGTGATGGCAGGTCGTGGTGGATGGTTTGTGGTGGCTTTAAATGCTCCTTTCTGCACGGTGTGTTTCTCAGCTAAAAACCGATGGATTTGGAGTGTACTGGGGACACATTAATGTGAGGGGTTTTTCTTTATTCAAACACCAGCGCGCACTCCTCCGGCTGGAGGAGCAGGGCAGAAAACCAGCTGCATGTCTCAGTAGGCACCTTGAAGAGGAGGATTGCTTTCTCCTCTGCGCGTCCCTTTTGGAGAGCAAAGGCGCGTGGCTGTGTCCGCGCTGTGGCTGACGATTAGGTGTTGCTAAGAGGTGGCTCCCACCCAGCATGCTTGATGGGGCAGTGACACAGAAAGCGAGGAGTTAAGCGTTGCCCACAGCTTTATGAGCTCCGGAGTCAATGAAACGGCAGCTCGTAAACCACCGCACGGTGCTGTTGATTCCAGGCACGAGCAGCTAACGAGCCCTTATTTATTGACTTGCCCACCTTTCACAGTGCATTCATCGCGACTTGGCAGCCAGGAACGTGTTAGTCACTGAAGACAATGTGATGAAAATAGCCGATTTTGGCCTCGCCAGAGACGTTCACAACATTGACTATTACAAGAAAACCACCAATGTAAGTACAGAGCTGCCAAGTTCTCCTGTCATCCCTGCAGCAAGTGGCCCTTGTCCACATCTTTCCTTTCTGGAGTGGCTTAGGAAGACAAAATCTGCCAGTGGCAACACCTAGTGAGGGATAGGCTGATCCCAGGAGTCCACCCACCACCCAATTTCTGTGTGGTAGATGCTACTGCTGCTAGCAGCTGGTTGTGGGGCCTCATCTCTGACCAGGAGGCTTTAGACTAACAGGAGCTGAGGTTTTTACAAAGAGGAATGGAGCCCTTTTGATCCTACTCCACTACTGTTCATAAAGGTCTTGTCCCACCAGAGTCCTTGACAGAGGAATGACGCTTGGGTGCTTTTGTGCATTTCTTTCCTTTTTTTTATATCTGAACTCCATGACTCCACTGCCAAGGGTGAGAAGGTGGTCCCAGACAAGAGCTGAGTCCCTTATTTTTTCTGTAGAGATGAATTTATGAATGGAGGGCTGGAGAGAAGACCTTTGTCATGGTTCAGAGCCCTGCAACAGATGTTGAGCTCTGAGCAGCTGCAACAGAGATGGCAGAGGAAGAGGTTGTGGGCATTGCAGAACCTGAGGGCCACACAACTGTAAGGCCACACAACATGTCCAAGGCAGTCTTACAAAGCCCACCATCCCCATACTGATCCTTTCCAGTATCATATCAGAAATATTTCTTTTCTTAATAATACACTAAGTAAAATTCTTCGTAATTTTAATCATTAATTTTCTCTATTTGGGCTGTGTTGGACAGCTGAAAGCATAAACTTGTTTGTGCATCCTGCCCGTGTGCCACCTCTAGTTGTGTTCCCCAGTGAGACAGTGGGTTAGGAGGGGACAGAATCCTTCTCATCATCAGGTTTTGCCTCAAAACACAAAACAGTCCTTTCTGACACCCTCCAGGGGCCAAGCAAAGCCCCAGAGAGTTACAATTAATCTAGTCTTTTGCATCTCATATTTCTGATGCTTGACAGCCCACATTTATGACCCTGATGCAGGATGTTCCTCTGAAAATCTACTAGGATCAGGCCTCTTTCTTTAGCCTCCAGCAAGATCAATATTTGTTTCTTAGAGGATCTGGCCCTTGTCTTCATTCTTGGAATTTTCCCTTCAAGTTCAAGTCAGGTTTGGATTGGAGAGTCAAACTATTTCTGCCAGTCAAAGAGAGGGAAAGTGTCCCCTGCTCTGCTGAAGCTCTCACTGCACTAATGAGCAGCCACAAAGTGAACGCTGTTCCCATGCGAAGATTTACATACTCTGATACCTTAAACCTGCCTTGGCAGAGAAATGCAGTCCTCTGCAGAGAGCGTTTACTGCAGCGAAGATCCAGGGATCAGATGCTCTAATCTGTTTATACGTGGCCACGTCTGCTTTGCCCGGTGACTGGGAAGGCAGATGTGGTTGTTAATGAAAATGTTTCAAACTGGATTAGAAAAGCAGATTCAGATGGTGCCGCTGTGGCTGGGGGAATATGCTGATGGGCTGATCCCATTGTCTTCCTAATTACAGGGTCGGCTGCCTGTGAAATGGATGGCTCCAGAAGCCTTGTTTGACCGGGTCTATACTCACCAGAGCGATGTGTAAGCATAACCCACACTTTAAAACAAAATAATGAAATGACAGGGAACTCAGCAGCTACAGTGTCTTCCAAACCAATGTCCTGCTGGGCACGGAGCAGGGCTCCTTCACTGCTGGGATGCCTGGGGATGCCGGTGCAGCTTGGCACAGGTGGTTTTGTTTAAGTGGGATCTAGTTGCTTTCAGCTGAGGATCTCCAGTGAGCTGCTGAAGACAGGCAGGTATTTCTGGTCCAGGTTATAGATGAGTCAATTAAGAAAAATGGTGCAAAAAAACCTCCATGCCAAAAAAGAATCCCCAGCCTCTTCTTCCTCCCCACTTTGCCCCAGTCAGGCATGTGGTATGAGCTTGAAACCCTCTGCTTGCCATTGGAAAGGCTGATCAGAGAATACTCAACACGTCGGTGCTCAGGTGAACTTTGCTGCTTTGTGTAGTTGCCTTTGTCTTTCTTCATTCTGTCCTGTTGCATCTGGTGCCTCTGCACAGTGAGCGAACAGCAGAGGCTGTGTCCCGCCCCCCCTTAGCAGGGACTGAAGCAGCTCCACACACACGCCGGCTCTTTTATTGCTTGATTTTAACAGTGCTTCAGCAGCCGGCCTGCCTGAGCCCCAAGGCTTGCAAATGAGTCTTTTCTGTTTCTGTATTTTTCCCATCCTTGGGCTGTTCCTGATGCGAAATCGTAGCGCCCGTGCTCAAGTAGCGCTGCAGCAGGCAGGACAGATAACTCGGAGCTGGCACGAGTGTGCGTGAAAGCAAGACAGAGACAGACAATCCCTGTTTTTAAAAAGAGAGTGAAGAAGGCAAATGATATTTTTGAAAAAGGGCACTTTTAACCAGAGCACAGCTGCGGGACTGCAGTGTGCAATGTTAGTGCTCCGCTGATTTCTGTTGGGGTATTTTTCTCCCAGCTTGGCCAGTGAAATGAGTGTTGTAACAAGCAAGTTTTGGTATCAGCTTGCACAATTAGTGGCCTGTGGTTCCAAGCCTGCAATTCAGTGAAGCTGTGCATGAATAATTTGATTTGTTCCATTCAGTGGAGCTGGTGGAAGACCTAACAAAGAGCTGGGGGTGATAGATGGGCTGTCACCTATCTGATTAAATGCTCATTTCAATTTCAGACTTGGTGCCTGGGATTTCTTTGCTATTGAGTTGGATCAGCAGAGATCTCCAAGTAACTAGTAAAAATGGCCTGGGCAATTAGTCATGCTATTGATGACTTTGTTAGCTATGCATGGCTGCACAGAAATAAAGCTGAGCAGGGGGAGGGAATGTGAGGGGGCTTGGAAAAAAAAAAACCTCATTGAATTTTAAAGATCTGTCTTTGGTTTCCAGCTGGTCTTTTGGAGTGCTACTATGGGAGATCTTCACTTTGGGAGGGTCTCCATACCCAGGAATTCCCGTTGAGGAACTCTTTAAGCTCTTGAAGGAAGGCCATCGGATGGACAAACCTGCAAACTGCACCCATGATTTGTAAGTGTGTGATGAGGGGCCTCTCCAGGCCATGAGGGTGGGGAGGGTATTCCACTGTGAGTCTGTATCTCCAGGTGGTCTCAGCCACCCCAGCTCACTTTGGCTCAGCCCATGACTGCTCGGCAGCCTAACGTACCTGCCCTTGTTTGGCAGCTAGGAGTGTAGCTCTGGTGTGTCATCTCTAGGACACGTCCTCCTCCTGCTTCGAGAGCATGGACACACATGAGATGATGAGTAACAAGGACCATGGATTCATAAAGACTTCCCACACAATCCTTATCCTCCTCCCCACAACTGGCCAGGCACCAGGGCCACCACAGCTGATGCTGAATTGTCCTCAGTTGTTTTTTCAGGCGATGTCGGGGTGGGTGGGCACTGCTTACCCCCAGCATGGGTGCTGATCCCCTCTCATGCAGGTACATGATCATGCGGGAGTGCTGGCACGCCGTCCCCTCGCAGCGGCCCACCTTTAAGCAGCTGGTGGAAGACCTGGACAGGGTCCTCACCATGACATCCACTGACGTGAGTGTGGTGGGGCGGGTGTGAGGAGGTGGGGGGGGGTGGTCACTCGGTCACCAGCAGGTGGCACCCAGCATTAATGGGTCTGTTGCCCTGGCAGGAGTACCTGGACCTCTCAGTGCCCTTCGAGCAGTACTCACCAGCTGGCCAGGACACCCACAGCACCTGCTCCTCGGGGGACGACTCAGTCTTTGCACATGACCTGCTGCCCGACGAGCCCTGCCTGCCCAAGCACCCGCCCTGCAACGGCGTCATCCGGACATGAGGACCCCCAGGAGGATGGACGGACAGATGGACAGTGTGTCCATGGCGCCGTGGATGTGGGGCACCAGAAATGAAACCATAGTGAAGGATTTTCCAGAGGAACTGCGTGGTGGTGCCCAGATTTGTGTTGTCGAGCTGTTCAGGGTTAACAAAAATAATTCACTTTCTGGTGTTTTCGTTGGGGTTTTTTCTTCCTTTTGCTGTATAAAAAGTCAAGAAGCACTGTTTGGCCTGAAGGAACTAATCTCTTGCCAAGATGATTTATCGTATATGAATTTTGGGGGAGGGGTGATTTTTCTTTTTTTGGGTTTTTTTTTTAAAACCAAGCAGAATGTTGAACCTGGGGGGACATTGACCCCCCCCAGCCTCCATGCTCACCTTTCGAGTGCCAGAGTAGCCGTTCTGTGCCTGCAATACGAAGAAAAGAAAACAATTATCTTCCTTTTTTTAAAAGAAAAAAAGACACAAACAAGAAGAGGTGTAAAGAATGTAGAAATTCTTTGCTTATGCAATCTGTACATGAACCTTTTTGGTGGAGCTCAAAAAGCCACGTTGCCTGCAGGGATTCATATATTTATAAAGATATCTATATTTTTGTTGTCGTCGTTTTTATAGCTTCATGGTCATACTGCCCAGCTGCACAGAAGGAATCTTTTTTGGAAGAAGAAATAAAATGCAAGTTGTCATTCAGCAAATGCAAATCATCGCAAAGAAAGGAGAAAGTATAAATAAAGAGAGAGATGGTCAAGTCATCTAGAATGGCAGCGCTTTGGCCAAGCTTGGCAGCCACTGGCCCTCACACTGGGCTGGGAGCAATGGGGCTGCGCCAAGGCGGGAGCAGACCCCAGGGACTGGCAGAGCACTGGTGGCAGCTATGGGGGTCCCTGGGGAGAAGAGCTTCACCCATCCAAGAGCAGCAGGGGACCTGGCTCCCAGGTGCCCACACGACCAAACCACATCCTGACCTTTGGGAAAAGCTGTCTTTCTGGGAGAAGAAAAGAAAAAAATCTTATTTTGGGGGGTTTGCTCTTTTTGCTTGCCATGCGTGAGTGGGGGGGATGCAGCTGCCCCGTCCTCCCCTTGATGCAGGTGATTTGGCTCCATCTACGTGCAGTGACTTGGAGAAAGAAGTTACGGGTACCTGTAGGCAAGAGCCTTTAACTTATATCAAAAAGGTTTATTCCAGAGAATCTGTGTACATATATATATAAAAAAGTATATCCTGTATATATATAAATAAATTTATTAAAAGAAAAAGAATGTATAATACTAATGCAACATAAAGCAGTACTGAGAGAGAGAGAGAGAGAGAGTCTCAAAATATGAGCATCGCAATCTAGGATATACTGATCTGGGCAAAAGAGAAGATTTTGTTTGTTTGTTTTATATCTTCACAGTTTTGTTTTAAAAATTGTACCTTAACATGTATATTTGTAAAGTTATTTATAGACATTAACATATCTGTTCATCGGTTTAAGTAGCGTAGTGTTACTGTAAACTTTAAATTTCACCGAACTTAAGGGTGGGGGTTTTTTAACTTATTAAAAATGGAGAAAAAATATATTAATCAAGTTTTTCTTTTGTGTTTATGGGAAATATTGAAAAAATGTATAGATGTACAGTCCTTTAACAAATTACATTTAATGTTATAAATTTATATATATATATGTATTCATTAAAAAAACATTAGTTTATCCTGGATTGCAGTAAGCAAAGGTAAGTTTATTTTTCAATACATCATCAGTGGTTAAACCAAACAACTAGCAGCAGAGAGATGATTTTTACATATGTCAGGAAAACAGGGCCAAGAATTTCTTCCATCAGTTTAACCACTGTGCGTTAAGGGGGCGTGGGTGTTTATTTTTCTATTTTCAAATGAAGGTCTTCTTTGCGGTGGATTTAATGACAAGTGTGCAGCAAAGCAAAACGTTGACTTTGGATGATGCGGGGCAGTTTTGGGTTTTTCTATTCCCCTTTGCCAGTGCTGTTGTATTTTGGGCTTCAGAAGTGCCGTGTGAGCAAATCAGCAAGAAGAGCGGCGCTGTCTGCAGGAGAGGGGCAGGAGAGGCGCCTGCGCGGGTGCTTTCGCATCAAACGCGACGGGAGGTGCCCGGCTTTCTGTGCCTCAGACACCGTGCTGTTCTGTTCCTCGATGCCTCGTGGCTGCTGAGAAGCACAGGAGTGAACTCGGGGAACTTTAGCACGGATCAAGCTGACAGAGATGGGGATTTGGGCTGGGTGTTACTTGTGGATGGGTTTTCCTTTGAGGCTTTTTTTTGTGTCCAGAAGACTCGTGTGTACTGCCATGAAGAGGAAGGGCAAATTGCATCCTGAATCCTTTCCTTCTGTTTTTCTCTGGTGCATATTACATATCAACGTTTCAGAATAACAGGATGGCAGCATCTCATTTTCAGACTTTTGTTTTCTTTCTTAGAGCCACAAAATTCTTATCCTAAAATAAATAATTTATAGTTTGAGGTTATTTCCATGGAAGTTTGAGAAGGTAGATTTCTATAGATTTTCGTTTTGTTGGAATAAAAAGAATTTTTCTGTATTTTCTTACAAATGTCTGCTAATTGTGTACATTCCAAGTACTCGAAGCGTTGCGTTTTCTAGTACTGAGAGAAGAAAATGTACAAAACTGTGCATGATTTCAAATGTTACTAGATATTATAAATATATATATAATTTATTGAGTTTTTACAAGATGTATCTGTTGTAGACTTGTTGACTTTTAACATCTATGATTTCTTATTCAATGCCTATATAGTTTTATAGCCTGGACTATTATTCTTTAAAAGCTTAAAAAGAATTAAAAATTCCGATTTTGCTACGTTTTATACTGTTGATGTTACAACCCACAGGTTTGCAGAGCGTGGTTTCTTTTTCGATGAGCAACTGTTCAGTCTAATGCTGTATTCCTGTGCCTGACAGCTGCAGCTGTCGCAGGTGTGAGATGAACACTAAATACTCTGCTTTTGTTAACCTAGCAAACTTACTTTTACAAAAAAAAAAAAAAAAGACAAAAATAAACAAGTTTTGGGGTTTCTTCCCAGTTGTGAGGGTCCTCTCCAAAAATGAGTGTTGCGGGCTCTGAGGTTTGTAGTGCCAGGAGCGTTTATTTTTTATGGTGCTGCTTTTTGAGTCCTGGCCAGCACAGGTTTTATATTCATAATAAATTTATAACAATTTTGGTTTAATGGCAGTATTATTTCTTTGCTAGTGGGTACGAGCCACAGTGCACATGAAGGTGCTCAAACAGGGCTAAGAGCATAGCAGTACCACAGCCTCAGGAATTTATCATTAAGCCTCTGTTCATCCAGACCAGGATGTCTCCCAGTGCAACATGCTGGTGCCCATGATGTTGCAGTCAGCCCTGCACATGGTGGAGGTGCAAGATCCTCTGCTAGCAAAGAGGAAAGATGATGCATCAGAGTGGACTCACAGTGCCAAATGTGATGGGTGTGAGTGACCTCATCCTACCCACCTCCCAAAGAGCAAGGGAAGCATGTTCAGCTTTGGCTTTGGGGGCTGTTGAGCAAGAGTGCTCCATGAACTTTTGCTTTGGTGGTAGCAGATGATGCAAGGGAGAACAGCTTGGGGAAACGTGGGCTAATCCCACCAGCACTTCCATATAATATTAGAATCGTTGAATCATTAGGGATTGGAAGGGACCTCAAAAGATCATCCAGTCCAATCCCCCTGCCACAGCAGGATCACCTAGACCAAGTCACACAGGAACACATCCAGGCAGGTCTTAAACATCGCCAGCTAAGGAGACTCCACAACTCCCTTGGGCAGACTGTTGCAGTGCTCTGTCACCCTCACTGGGAAGAAGTTCCTTCTGATACTTACATGGAACTTCCTTTGTTCCAGCTTACACCCATTGCCCCTCATCCTATCACCAGATGAATGTTAATGAATTCTTATAACTGGTCTTGCACCCTGATTTTTTGCATGCAGGTTCACCCACCTCTGTATAGCCTGCTTGCGGTAGCAGACATCTGTAGTCCTGGCTGGGCACGGGACCACTTGTGTCTGAGCAGGTCCCATCTACAGTGCTGGGACTGGCACCACCACTGTTAAGAGAAAAAGAATCACATTCTTTTAGCACTACTAAGGTGCACTGTGTTGTGAGAATTCTCACTACCTGCAGTGGGTTGTTTCCATGCTTTAAGGAACCACTGATGGCCAGTCTCATGTCCCTTAACCAGCAGGGCTGAGGGATGATCCTTGGTCATCAAGGACTCCAGCTGGAGTGCAGCTGCATGCCCCTTTTCTGGAAGGACACTGTGCCCCATTTGTCACCAGGACTTACAAAGCAGGAGAGGAATGGCTCATTCAGCAGAGAGCTGTGACATGTAACATCACAGCGGTGCTTTATGGCTGCCCAAAAATAAGTCCTCTAAGCACATGAAGAGCAAGAAGTGGCAGTCTCAAAGAGGCAAGCCTCTGTCCTGGCACAGTGTTTGATCCATGCATGGAGCTGGTGTGATGTTTGCTTTCCCTCTTGGGTTTCATGATGTCATTCTTCTGCTGACCTTCGCCCGTAGCAGTGTTTGCTTGTGGGTTCGGGAGGAGGGGGTAATATTTTACTTGAATTGCCCTACAATGCAGCCAGTTCTCAGCCAAGGATGAATATTTGGCTGCGGCGTGTGCTGCGCATTGAGCAATGTGCAAAACAAGCTGAAGGAGTATTTGTGAAGCTGCGGAGATGAGCTGCGTCATCTCCCTCCCCAGGTCATCCTCCCGCTCAGTGGCTGCTGCTTTCCACCCCAGCTGTCTGCCCTTTCCACATGTTTTTCAAAGAAGAACAAACGTCTGCTCTCCTCTGTGGGTGACCACGCAAACAGGGCTTGCGCTGGCCCCCGTAACCTGTTTCACAGCAACACTCAAACAAATGACTAAAGTTGTGATTTCTATTTTTCTCATGTGTTCCCATTGGCTGTGGGTCCAGATGAGCCAGGGAGGACTGGCAAAAAGAAAAGAAGGCTGAAGCCCTGCAGGTGTCAGGAAGAGATGGCAACCAGAATTGAAATAGCAAAGTTTCCTTGTGGCCAGTGCCATTTACAACTCTGGAAAGCAGTTGTCTTCAAGTGTCTGTGATCACAGAACAACAGAATCATTAAGGTTGGAAGACACCTCCATGATCATCAACTCCAGCTGTAAGCCCAGTGCCACCATGCTCACTAAACCATGATGGGCTCCTCCAAGCCAGTTCGTCCCTCCCCGAGGCTACATAACCTGCAGGAAGCAAATATGGAGACAGGAGCTGTGCTCATATGGAAAAGGAAATAGAAATGGTGAATGATGGATCTGCTCAACACTGCAGAGCTACTAGCAGTGGAGAGACAAGATGCAGTAGCCAGAGGAGATGCCAGGACACTGAGTGCTTTCTAGTGCTTCAGAGCACAGGACCATGTGCTCACCAAGACACAAGGGAGGGATTTGCCACTCTTGTCTCTACCCTCTTCTTGCTCCACCTTCTCAGCCACACTAGCTCTAAACATGATTTCACTTGCTCAGGCTCCTGAATTAGTTTCTCTCTGTGATCACCACCATATCACTTTTCACAATACCTTGGTTGTGGCCAACATGTTAAGCAGAAGCAGCATCATGCAGTGCCCCAACAGGATTATTATCTAGAACAAGAAAAGAAATCAGTGTCCTAGTGCACAATAAGAAAACCAGCCCTGAGCTCTGCAAGGACATCTGTGCCCACACACACCACTGCATGATCAGATCCACTGACTGGGGGGGGGCAGTCTGGCAGCATGCAGGAGCAGGTGATGGGAATGGAAATTGCAGAAGAAAAAGATCTTATGAAACGTGCACGTGGGATTGGCCCAGCCATGGTTTTGATAAAGACCAAAGTTAGCAAACATCTCCCATCAACCACAGCTTGCTCCAGGTTCCTGACCAGCATAGGCAAGAGTAACTTTGCTACCAAGGAGGAAGCACCCCAGCTGGGAGGGAAAAGGAGGTAGAAGTAGAGTCAGGTGTATCTTCCAGTCAAGGACTACATTCAACTAGGCACTGAGCACCAAACCTGAGCAGTGAAAGGAAGTGGAAGTTGGGTTTAGACACCTGCACACCTCCACGTTACTGGGGTGCATTCCCTATGCTTGGCCTGAAAATCAGGCAGCACAAACTAGGAGCAACACTGAAGAGAACACAGTAATGTCATGGACAATCCACACACAGCCCCTCTGGTGATAACACGTGTGTCTAGCTGTCATGACAGGCATTTAGCCGAACGCCACACACACTCGCCCCTGGGGCCGCCTCACCACACGCCTCTCTGGGGCCATGCTGCACTGAGGCAGTTGGAAGACAGTACCATTGCCTCACATCAGAGGTAGGCAGTGCATTTGGGTTTGTAGCACCTTGAGCCAAGTCATCATGTCTGTCAGGGTAATCTCCACTCCAAATGCAAAGTGATAAAGCCTGAACACACATGGCACGTATCTCCACGGAGACTTACTGTTGCACACCTGAAAAGGCTACATACAGACCTGAAAAGGCTACCTGGACAGCCAGGATCCAGCATGTTTGCAGTATGAAATAGCTCTGGTCCTCCTACCAAAAAAGCCCAAACACAACCCAAGAGAAATCACTTAATGTCTTTCCTTGGCAGAACTACAAATATCTTTTTCCCCAATACAGCAAATAACTTACTCAGGAAATTATTCTTCATCCATGCAAGGTCAGAGACACTTAGCTAGTGTGCTCAACAGAGTAGAAAACCCACCTATTGGCTCCTGCCACTCAGTGTCAGTTTCTGCACTTCCACACCAGTACTACGGAGGAGGCAGACAAACACAATTTCCTCACAAAGTAAAAACTAGCTCAACTTTGCAGAAGCTGCTTCCAAATAGACCCCGGAATTAAACCTGCTTTTGTAGTACTGACAGGTAACCTCTTTTTATTGCAGGAGATAGATCTCTGTTTTCATCCTCTTGTGCCTCCCTGCAGCATTTGGGTCCTCCAGGCATTTCAGTGCTGCAGAAGATGGGGCAGACCCCCAGGTGACAATGCTCAAGGCCAGTCTGGAGGAAGATTCTCTATAAGCACTGATAGAGACTCACTGCACAGCTCCACTACAGGGTCTCAAAACAATCATCCTCCTGTCCCAGAGTGACACACACTCATCTACTACACGGGAAGAACATGCGCTCAAGTGCTGACATTATACGGATGATGGCCACCACACCTTCACCGGGTAACACCATGAGATCTGAGCAGGTTCAGCTTCTGAATGTGTCTTATTCACTTTTCCCAGGGGATTCACAGAACTCCCAGTTCTCTGCCACTCTTCAGTTTTTGCCTAATACAGTCTCCTAGGAATTACTTATTTAATGTCAGTGAGGATTCTGTCTCGTCTTAGCAGACACCAGCCTGACTTCCACCACACACTGTCTGGTCCGGCCAAAGGAACCACAGCAGAACGACATGACCACAGACCCTGAGCCCTTAGGAAAGCACTCAGTAAGTGCTGCTGAACATGTCAGTAGAACTGCAGAGAGACATTCAGCTTGTCAGGGAGGTACGGAAACCAAAGGAGAGCAGCAGAGACAGTTACATGACTGGAGAAAACTGAGTCATCTTCTTCAGAGGATGGAAAAGACCAAGCTGCCAGATGGTTTTGTGAGGAAGGTGCAAAAGCTTCCCAGGTACTTACAAGTTCACATGCTGGGAAAGGGCTGCTGTCAGAGGGGGACACTCATTTACAGTGACAACCAAAAAGTGGTGGCAACCTGAATGCCTCCTCAGAGCTCTTTCTGCACAAGTAATTCAGATTTGTGGTGGTTACTCTTCCTTGGCCAAAACCCATGCATCCAACTTCAATGGAGGAAGCAAACTTTAGGACTGATTGATCTCACCAGTATATACATTCCTGCCTAACGCTCCTGGTAGAGGTTTCTGGCTTGCACATGAAACACTTCTGCAAATACCTCCCAAAACCTTTTATGGTCAGACTCATAGAGAACACCAAGAAAATCCAGAACTGGACCATCTTTATGAGACTCTGCAGAATCTCCCTCTTCCAAAAAACGCATTCCAATCAGAATAACTTCTGTCACCTCAGCCTGAGGTGTGCAAACACCCAAATAATAAAAATCATTTGCCAAGTAGCCTGTCGCAAGGGACCCAAGGAATTTCCCCATGGGAGAAACGGCAGAATTGTCTGGAACGTTGGTAATGCCTTTGCAATCACTGTCACCTTCCAAATGGCCCAGGAGAAAAGAGGGGCTGTACAATAGGCCCCCAATGACCTGATACTTCCATGTGGTAGGGCAACCACCAAGATCTGGAAACATGATACTTTGCAACACAGTGACTAGTAGCTGAGAAATGCAGATAAAAGCAACACACACTGTGAAGCTAAACAAACAACAAGATCCAGGCAGGGGGACAGGTCCCAGTTGCAAGCGAGGAAGGCAAAGGAGATTCCAGCAAAGATGTTTGCGGTGGTTCAGTGGGACTGACCAAACTCTGGACCTCTTCCAGCAAATAATAGCAACAACATTTATTTCTGCTAAGATGAACGTATGTGAAACTGAGCCAGGCAAGCATCACTGCCCCACTCTCCACAGCAGTGTGTTTTTCTGCTAGTTAACAGCCACAGAGTCACTGACAACTCCAGAACACAAGCAGTTGTGCTGTTAGGTAAGAACGTGCATGCCTTCAGTATTGCTTACCAGTTCAGTGACCAGCTTACCAACTGATTGTCTACAAAGAGCATAATTCTGCCTTGAACAGGAAGAGGTCTCTGATGGGCTGATGCATTTTGGATACACCTCTTCCACCTCCAGCTATGTCCCCTCTAATTAGCTCATGGTGAGATTTTTCAGTGGAAGGGTCTCAGACCATAGGAAACATGCATACTCCCACCACCTTTTATTTTGATTTTGAATTATTATGTATTTGTGAGGACGTTTTTTTACCTCCTTCAGGAAAAAAATTATCAGTGGTTAAGAAACCTGAGACAGTGGGAACCTTTGGCTGCCAAATCCATTTCGTGCAGAGTCGCACTATCAGCTTTCAGTCTTTGAGGGTGATTTTAATGACATTTTCAGGAATTGTGTTTTCAGATCAGGGCTGTTACTGGATATTCACAGAACAGAAAGGTAAGGGCTGTGCTTGTAACATCATTACAACTCCGTGTTGGCACAGAAGTAGCCACGACTCTTCTGTCAGACTTCTGCTTAAGTATAGAATTGAAAACATTTTTACAAGGTAGCAAAAGGGTAAGGAATTACTGGCAAAATGGGTGGTTCTGCGGCTACAGAATGATTTTGGCTGCTGATCACATGCTAGTTAATTTTTCAGAACACGCCGCAACCCTTACATACGTGGTGCTGACTGACACTTGGCTTGCCCAGGTCATTGTGTCACGTTAACAGGGAAGAACATAAGAGCAGAACAAGTCCAAGGAGGGTGAAGAAGCTCTCCAGAAGGGAGACTCTCATCACCATCACGAAAGTCAGTCATAAGAAACCACGGAAAAGGCCACTATTTCAGTTGTTAGGTTTGCTGTGGGAGCAACTGCAGAAGCGAGGGCTCTGTGCATGTGTGAGCGTGTAGAACGGGGCTGAAAAACAGTTGTTTATGCAGTATTAAAGTTGAGAAACGAAGCGCTCAAGCGACGCAGCTTCGGGGTTAAATGCTCAGCTGTAATGTTGGCTCCCAGCATTCGAGTGTCAGCCACGGTGGTTTTGCACGTCGCTCTGGCTCCGTGCGATAGGCAAGACCTCTGAAACATGCCTCAGCCGGGGTTGTTTGGTGACTTGTTCTGTGACAAGTCAACCTGTGATCAGCCTGCAAGGGAGGAAAGGAAAGCCAACGCTTTAATTTGGGCCCTTACACGGAGCCTTATGGCTCCATGCTTTGTACTTGATCTCCAGGTTTGTGTGAGCTGTGCCTTGGTGCAGGGGTCACTTCACACTCTTAACAGCAGAGAATGATGCCTAAATAAGACTGTCACTTAGCTGACCGCAGAGTGTTTTATTTGGGTGCTGGCATCCAGACTGAGAGTCTAAAACTGTCACTGCTGATTTTAGCTCCTGCCTGCTCCGCAGATGGGCAGCAAGTTCCCTCACTGCCTGTGCAGCCCCACACACAGCACTTGGCAGGGCAGCTTTTCCTACTCAGCATAATCCGTGCAAGCCATGTCAGCCCTGACTACCCGATTTTTCATTATTCACTCAGTAATTTACTGGTTTGTGTCTCTTGATCTAGGATGCTTCTCATAGCTGATGTCAAGCTAACTGCCCCTCTTTCCAAACACAGGAGCACAAGAAAATAGTGCTGGAGATACTCCCTTACAAAGCCCACATCATCCCTCAGGAGTCAGCTGTGCAAGACAGCCCCATGGCTTCTGATGAGAGGTTTTTTTTATCCCTTTGAGAAATGGGGATCTGTGTCCACAAAGGGACAGATCTTCCATGTCCCTGCACATTTCAAACTTTCCAGCTTCTTTTGCGTGTAATTCCAAATTATCAAATCCAACGCTGCTCTGACCTTTGTTTATTGCTCTTTCCCCAGTGTCTGAGTGATTTGTTTGGCTCAGAAAACGGATTTTACTATCATTTCAAACAACTGCTAATTACAGTGACTGAAACCTAATACTTAATTCCAGTCTCAAAGGAGCCGATGGTTCACATTAAACATCAGATGAGGCGAAGCATATCAATTTAGGCTTGCTTCACATTTGTCAAATTTCTATGCAGAATGAACACATGAGCAAGGTACAACCAAGACACAAGAAGTCAGGTAGCACCAAGATCTCAGTGACATGCAAGGAACGTGACCCGTGCAATTCGTTCTTTGATACCTTGAAGTTCAGGCACCAATGAAGTAGTTTCAAGAGCGACTTCTAATCTGCACAAAGTAGCAACTTCAGCAACAAAACAGATTATTCATCACCAATCTGTCCCTATCCTAAAGGTGCTGAAGCAAGAAAGACTTTAGTGAATTTAGCACAGCGAGAGCAATGCAGGCTCTGCAAATAGGGCGAGTTTGTGGCACATCTCCTAGGTACAGACAGGTAAACAGGGTCCAGAGACAATCAGTGGCACAAGAGAGGCTTTTCAGATCTCTGCACAATCTTTTAGCTGCCAAACTCAAGAGATCAGTTCCTACAGCTCATTGCTACCACTTACAGACACTGATGTCAAGGTGCATGCCTTCGGAAGGGCTAATAGTACAGGCTCCCAATATGGTGCAAGTTAAAGCAATAGATTCCTTAACCATCTGATTGCAGATGCAACACATTGCAGCAGTAACATGGGAACCACACCGGCACGCAGGGTCTCTTTAGCTTGGAGGAGACTGAGGGGTGACCTCATTAATGTCTATAAATATGTGAAGGGTGGGTGTCAGGTGGATGGAGCCAGGCTCTGCTCAATGTCATCTAGTGACAGGACGAGGGGCTTTGGGTGTAAGCTGGAACATGGCAGGTTCCACATAAATATGAGAAGGAACTTCTTCACAGTGAGGGTGACACAGCACTGGAAGGGGCTGCCCAGGGAGGTTGTGGAGTCTCCTTCTCTGGAGACATTTAAACCCCCTCAGGATGTGTTCCTGTGTGACTTGGTTTAGGTGATCCTGCTGTGGCAGGGGGATTGGACTAGATGATCTTTCGAGGTCCCGTCCAATCCCTAATGATTCTATGACTTTATGACTGGCTTCTGGGCTCTGCAACTGTGCCTGGGTGAGATGACAGAGGCATTCCATACATTTTTTTAAGGAACTGGTAAAAAAGTAAGAATTACAAGCCTGCAAAAATGGAATCTTACTATTGCCAGCTAGCATGGATTTGATGGCTACTCTCAAATGCTCAGCTTGGATACTTCTCACCTTTCCTTTTTACAGACATTAAACCTCACATTACTTGGTGCTTGCTTCAGAAAGCCAAACGTTCCCTCGTTTGAGGGAGGCTGTTACACACTGGACACAGATTATCCCAGCTACCTCATGTACAGCCACCCTAATCCCCTCCCTCAGCAAAAAAACCCAAAAGCAGCATCTCAAGGGTTTGGGCACATCCAAACAGTTATTTTTCCTGCAGTGCTGCCGCATCTGTGACTCTTACACTGGAGTACGCTAAAAGCATCCAGCTGCCCTGGAGCCAGGGCTTTACCTCTGCTCATTCACCATGAAGCCTTGTTGTTCTGTGGGAACGTGCTCATTTGTGCTCCACCCAAACACCCCACACATTCTTCAGAAATTTCTCTTTCTGCAAGTCTGGTTGCTTTTTGCCAGCAGCAATGTACACGCTTGACATGTTAAGAAAAAGTATTTAACAGGAGGGAATGTGTGTTCCTCATAAATGATGTTCACTGCAGGATGAAGGGGAGCAAATGAACACTCCTGTATTATAGGAAATCTGTTTGGAAAAGGAAAGAAGCTTAACTGAGTTAGTTAAGGTAAAATAACTGCCATTCCCCCTCCAAAATATGCTTCAACAAGCATTTATGGTAATTTATACAGGTCACTACTGGACTAAATGAGCAGGTGGCTGTAAAACACTCTGGGAACAGCACTCCCTTCTGTGTAAATCCATGCTCAGTGACGGACCAGGGAACTGATTTCTACCTGTGCTTCTATGTTGGCTTCTATCCAACACAAATCCATGCACAAATCCATGGGCCCAGATGGGATGCACCCGCGTGTGCTAAGGGAGATGGCGGAGGTCATTGCTAGGCCGCTCTCCGTCATCTTTGCTAGGTCCTGGGAAACGGGAGAGGTGCCTAGGGACTGGAAAATAGCAAATGTTGCCCCAATCTTTAAAAAGGGAAAGAAGGAAGACCCAGGTAACTATAGACCGGTCAGCCTCACCTCCATCCCAGGAAAGGTGATGGAACAGTTTGTACTGGAGGCTGTTTCCGGGCACATCAGGGACAGGAGGGTCATTAGGGACAGTCAGCATGGCTTCACAAAGGGAAAGTCATGCTTGACCAACCTTATAGCCTTTTATGAGGGTGTAACCAGGTGGATGGATGAGGGCAGAGCCGTGGATGTCATCTATCTTGACTTAAGAAAGGCATTTGACACGGTCTCTCACAGCATCCTTGCAGACAAACTGAGGCAGTGTGGCCT
>VXBP01008288.1:1274-358744 GCA_013400115.1 Rhinopomastus cyanomelas | reverse complement strand
TTCTATGAGATGGGCTGTGAATTTGAGGCTGTTTTCTGGCCAACCAGAACAACTCCTGTCCTTAGCTTCCTTAGCTTAGCTTCTGCTCTGGTGAGTGTGAAAGGAGACATTGTGCTGGACAAGGATAAACTCCAAGGCTATGGGGTTTATAGCAGTTTTCTATATCAATAGACACCCCCCCAACATTCACAGTTGGAGCCCAGGGAGCCCATTCTTATTATTTTTTCAGTCAAAGTCATGAGCTGAAGCTCCATTTGACATCTCATTGTTTAATTTGGAGGGCACTTTCCAAGGAGCATTTACATCTTGCCTTTGCAAGTGTAAAAATCCAATCCATTTAATATCATGACTGTAGCATTTGAACTGTCAAATAAAGGAAGCAAATAAAACAGTTACCAGCTGTTTTTTACTCACATTTAAGATATTGTAAATTTAAGATATTGTTTCAGAAGACTATTTCAGACACTGAAGTACCTATAAGTTTTATAAAACTTAACGGTTCAGTTCTGACTGCACTTCTCCCCCATTCCTTCGCTCTAATGTTGGCATTGCTTAGAGTAGAACAATCTACATCTGTGGCAGTGACTGGCCACTAAAACCTCTGTGAGAACTGTGCTTCACACTTGATCTTCAGCTACATGAAAGCAAATGAGTAATACTTTAATATTTTATCGCTGCTTGTGCTGGATTTGTTGTAGAAATTCTCTCAGCACCCAGCACTTTCCTTCATCTTCAGTTTGCAGTTTCTCCGAGTTTTTCTCACCAGGATGCAAACAATGGCCTCGACCTGAGCAGACATGGACAGAAAGCCCTTCCTTTCACTACCATATTTAAGTATCACAAGACTAATATTTCATGGCACAAATGCATGGCATCCAAAGGGCTGCTCTGGCAGCGGCTGAGGTGAAAAACCAGGCTATAGACAGCTCCAAAAGAAGTCAGGCAAAGAACACAGACACTCCAAGACTCAAAAAGCCCAACCTCTGAGTTATATGTCTGCAGACCTCTCCTCTTAGTCCTTTAAGTTACCCAACTAGTCTAACCAGTAATAAAAACGAGTTGTTTGTAGGAGCTACCTTTGAGACAGCTTGTTACTCAAGAGCTGCCCTTGGTTGGATGCTCAGTGGCCAGGGAGGTTTGGTGGACAGTTTCTGCAAAACCTGTTTAAACTGCAGCAGTGTGCTTCTACCCTTCACTTCTGCAGTTTGGATTAATTCAACTTGATTTAATCTCTCATAATTGTGCAGTGTGTTTTTATTTGAATCTGACTCCAGTCTCCTGCCAATTAGTACTTCCATGCATAAGTGATGTCGGTACCTCAGATCCCAGCTGGGCTGCTTCACTCACTATTTCATCATCCTCTGCTCCTAAAGTCCTCTGTGAGGCTGCCAGAAGCTAAGGACATTTCTCCCTAAAATTCCAGATGGTCTCATGAAAAGTTTTTGCAAGCACCAGGACTGCTCTGCATGCAGGGAAGCCCTATGACAACACCCTCAGAGCCACGTGTCTAGTCAGCCACACTGTTCCCCTGTGGCTCTCAGAAGAGGTTTCCATAAGAAGCAATGTGCTGATTTTGGCTTGCTGCAGACAGTCAAAGCTGAACAACTGTTACCAAGTTGGAGCTGAAACTGCATGCAAACATCTTTTCTATATTTAATAATCTCAATTCCCTTCACCCTTTATAAGATTAAATGGCTGTTTATGCCCATCCCTCTGGTTTCCCTGGGACCAGGATTGTAATGTTGGAATTTCAGTCACAAACTGTGATAACCAGCAGATAACTGCCATCCAAGTACAGGCTGCACATGCAGGTCAGGGTCCTTGTGCCCACATTGGTCCTGGTTAGGAAAAGAGTTTGCCAAAGCAGTCTTCAAAACTCACTGTCCCAACTCAGATTTATCAAGTTGCTCGGCAGCGTGTGTGTGGCACAAGGCTAGGCTAGAGACTGAGCGCACTCAACTCATCACTTTATGCTCAAAATACCCTTCCCCACCTCGTTAATGCCTGCATCCCACCTGCCCTCAGGTAGGAAGAGAAACTGAGGGCACAGTAAACTTTTCTCTAAATTCCCATACTTTCCTGCTACTGATGCACTTGATGTACCTGGGTGAATGCTCTCATCTCTAACAAAATTCCCTGTGAAACAGACTGGTAATTACAACTATAATGAGCTAGACACCAGCTAGAGATGAATCAGTTATGTCTACAGAGGAAAAGTTCATTTTAGCAGATGTATTCGTTAGCACGATTATATCAACACCACCACAATATTCAATATTACTTTGCCTTTGGCAGCAGCAAGGACAGCTGGGCAAAGCAGTGTTTGCCATGGTGCTAGTTAAGGCACGTCAGACACTGCGCTTCCCAACATGAGGCAGTCTCCCACAACAGACAAGCCATAGCAAAGGAACTAGTTTCAGTGGTCACTGAATAAATGAATCTTTATGAGGTTATATATATGGGATGGATTAACACCCACCCCAGCAGGAGCCTCTCATAGCAGAGACAGTCCTATGCAATGGCAGCTAAAAGTAACCAGCCCTAGAACATCCTGCCACTGGCATCAACAGGAGATCTGCATGCTCCCAACAAAGTCTGAAATATGGCATTGGGCATTACTGGGAGTCTAGCCTGTCTGGGAAGCTCTTGGAAGTTGATTTCCCAGTGACTAGCAAGGCGTCTCTGCTGCTCTTAGATATCAGGTAGGTGTGATCATGCCCTTGCCACAGCCGCACTCACAAGTACAGTCCTCCTCTCAGGACCCTTCTCCAGACCCAGAGGCACCCCCTTTTCACAGAATCTTACAGGTTGGAAGGGACCTCAAAAGATCATCTAAGTCCAACACCCCCTTGGTGGAGCAGGGTAAGCCTACAGCACCTAGTGCATCCAGACTGTCTCAAGATACGCTGGCCTGCACAGGGCTCACCCCCACGACCCTGGCATGCAGAGTCCTGTACTCTTTTTGTACTCTTTTCTGTCAAGCTGTGCTCCTTCCACTCCAGCCATGCTTGCTCAATGCTGGTATTGTGAAGGTTCCAGCTACAAAAGCGGCGTCACGTTATTCACTTAAAAGCAAAACTCTCAAATACTCCCTCTCCAGTGGCTACAGGCACTTTGTCTGTGCCTGCAGAGAGCAGATGAGCAGCAAACGCTCTAGAACATTCAGTGTACTCAGACATAGCTTTGTGGTCTGAGGGAGCTAACCCGTGCCGAGCCCGCACGATGTTTCCTCAGGTTCCTCCTTATGCCTCAAACACATCAGTTACAGTATCTGTTAGTTCAAAAACACACCTCTGCTGCCCGCCACCTTGTAGCTCATGCAGGACACACAGATGTAGGAGTTCGCAACAAGACATTACAGCAACACAGATACTGTTCTTCAGCCATGGCAGAGACCCGCATAAGCCAGTTAACACAGCAGCATTGGAGAAGCACTGGAGACCCACACAGTGAGCATCACAACCATTTGAGCTTCCCACCATGAGCTACAGGCTATGAAAAGCCAACTCTGCCAATGCACAGACCAGCGTCAGAAGTCTCTGAAGGCTGCTGTCACTGCCTGCATCTACGTTAGGTCTCTTACTATGTGCCAGGGTACAGGCACCAGTGGTATTTTCCCCAGCTATAGTCCAGGTGCTGGCACTGACTCTGTCCCACCAGAGGATTCCCTAGTCCATGAGAACTCTCTGCCTTAGTTGCTTAGCCAGTTTTTCTGGTTTGCTTTGTATTACCACAGTGGAACAGAGCAGCTGGTGACTCTGGCTGACTGATTCCTACCCAGCTACGCAGGAGAACTTTACTATGAGAGCAGACAGGACAGTCAATATTTCTGAAAGATTTGCCCAGGTTTAAGAAAAGCCAGAGATCTGGTGCTGCAAAGAGACTGGGCCAACGATCTGAAATGTTCATGCAACAGAATTTACCTTTTCCTCGTGGTCAGGAGAGATTTCAAACTTTGCCACATCTACCAGCTTCTATGGATCCACTCACAGAAGAGCTGCACATGGCACAGATATGCCTTGGCTGGCATCTTCTCTTCCTTTTCTTAAAAAAGCCTAATTGAAGCACAGGTTTCAGAAATTTATTCTGCTTATAAAAATAAATAAACCCTGAATTCCTTACTATTAAAAGACAAGACCTGGTTGGTTATCTGCATGGATACAGCCCCTGCAGGCAATCATCTCCCTCTGCTCTCTAAGATTAGCTCTTGTTTACACCTGTAACTCATTTTCCCTGTAACAAACGTTACCAAGAAGTCTACAGAGTTCTCAAGAAACCTGAGTTCCCAAATTGCAAAGCCAGAAGATTAAGACAATTTAATTCATAGTCTTTGAAACAGTGTGCCATCACGTCAACCTTCTAACCCACCTTCTGTCCCCTAGCCACAAACCCTTGCTCTGTTCCCTATCAGACTACCCCATGAGCTGAGTCAACATACTTGACCAACTGAAGAGGAATCTACCTCTTAAAGGAGCAGCTTACTGCTGGGCTAGGGGTTAAAAGCTCAGGGAATGGGGCTGGAAAGTCTCAGAGCCCAGGAGGAGCCATGAGAACACATTTCCTGGAGAAAGGAAGAGAGGGTGGGAGGAAGAAGAGGAGGGTATCTAGCGGTTATACTTGTCTTTCTTCTAGGAGGAAATCCTAGGTTGTGCTGGAAGTGGCTCCTGGGGTTCTCCTTGTCCTTCATCTGTTCTCCATATCACAGAATCACAGAACATTAGGGGTTGGAAGGGACCTCGAAAGATCATCTAGTCCAATCCTCCTGTCACAGCAGGATCACTAAACCAAGTCACACAGGAACACATCCAGGCAGGTTTTAAACATCTCCAGAGAAGGAGACACGAACCAATAAGCCAGGCTTACTGTGCTGTGCCACTATCTGTGCCATGCCAGGGGCAATCTTGCTCTTCCCTCCCTAGCTGTACACAGAATGGGAGGCAAGAAGCCCTGTTCTCCAGAAGGAGCTCACAGCCTGGATCTGATATGCAAAGCCTCCCCAGCGGAGATGTGACCTATACCAAGATAGCTTCCCTACAGCATCAGAAACAGCAGTCCCACAAGAGATTTTTTTTTTTCTTCTCTCCCAAGTTTCAAACTTGTCTCTATTTGCATTGCAATGAATTTGCCACTGGCAGGGATTGGAACTCAGGCAGTTAATGTACTGCAGGGTCATGGTAAACTAATACTTCTGGAGCCATAATTCATGTTAATTGACATAAGCTGTCTGCAACACCATGAAATATGCACATCATAGCTGCAAAACAGGAATCCCTGTGTGCAACAGAAAACAACAGTGCCTCTGGCTTCCAAGTACCCTGATTACTTCTCTTTTTCAAATCAAATAAAATCTGCTAGTTAAGTCCACATCTGAAATGAGGTGTGAATAGTCAAAGAAGCAGCTGTGACAAACCAGCCAAACAGCAAGAACTGGAGGACGACTGTATGTGAGAAACAGCCCCCCATTCCCAACTGTAAAGCAGAGGGAACAACCAGGGGGATCAGGGCATTAAAAATTATTGGGCAGTTCCTATTTGCATGACCCATTTGATCACTTCATTTTAGAAAAAGAGGTCAATAGGGGCAATCTGACTTAGCTCCATTGGCTAGAACAAAATCAGCACCTAAGGGCTACCTGCTTGAAAAATACATCTGTTCTACTACATGAGTAGGCATCCTTTTAATGTCTGAACTGGATTTACAGCCTTACAGGTATGTTTAGAGGAGATTCAGTTCCTCAGTGAGGAAACTGGTGAAATCAGTGCGTGGATGTACCCAAGGATCTTTACTGGGAGCACCTGAGCTGTGGATGAGTTTGTAAGAAACAGAAGTTTGTGAAGTGAGATTTCAGATGTTGCAAAATGTCTGTTCTGAAACAAACACTCCAAAAATCTTGATGTTGTCAAAACCTGCCACCACGTAAAAGCACAGCCATTCTGCAAAGACATTTGTGTTTGACAGTGTATGACAATGACAATGTTTGACAGACTTTTCTGGAAGACTGAGGAATCCCTAATTAGGAGAGGTACTATGGTATGGTGTGGACTTTCTTTAAATGAGATTTTGGACCCCAAAGCAGTAACATTAAGAAATTCCACTTCAGGATACCATTCTGGAACAATATTCAGTAGTAACAGCCACTTGTAGAAGTGGTGTGGCTAAAACAAAGCCAGTATATGATTGTCAACAAAATTGACTAGTTTCTGGAATATTGTGTCCACTTCTGGGCCCTTCAGGTCAAGAAGGATGCAGAACTTCTGAAGACAGTTCAGCACAGAGCCACGAAGATGATGAAGGGAGTAGAATACCTCCTTTATGAGGAAAGGCTGAGGGAGCTGGGTCTCTTCAGCTTGGAGAAAAGGAGGGGTCACCTTGGAGGGATGACCCCTTTAATGGTTTTAAATATGTGAGGGGTGGGTGTCAGGAGGATGGAGCCAGGCTCTTCTCAGTGTCATCTAATGATAGGACAAGGGGAACTTCTTAAAATGAGGGTGACAGAGCACTGGAAGGGGCTGCCCAGGGGAGCTGTGGAGTCTCCTTCTCTGGAGACATTTTAAACCCACCTGGATATGTTCCTGTGTGACTTGGTCTAGGTGGTCCGGCTGTGGCAGGGAGATTGGACTAGATGATCTTTCGAGGTCCCTTGCAATACATAATGTTCTGTGATTTCTATGAAAAATGAAAACCAGCTTTGAATCATAGAATCATAGAATCACTAGGGAGTGGAAGGGACCTTTAAATACAAAAAGTCTAAGTTCATTCCTGTGGTCCCTTCTAACCCAGACTGACTGTATGACTTGGTCTGGGTGATCCTGCTGTGGCAAAGAGATTGGACTAGATGATCTTTGGAGGTCCCTTCCAATCCCTAATGATTCTACGGTTCTATGATTCTATGACCTAGAAAGATCATCCAGTCCAATCCCCCTGCCACAGCAGGATCACCTAGACCAAGGCACACAGGAACATATCCACATGAATTTTAAACCTCCCCAGAGAAGGAGACTATAAAAGCTGTCACAAACAGAATCATCAACACTTGGCCTTATAAAATCTGTCCTAGACCAAAAAACCCAGCTAATACAAATCAGCTCTCAGTGCAGTTGTAAATAGAGGGGGTTTCCTTATTTATTTCCTTATTCATATTTTTTCAACAGTAGTGGCTTAAAGGAAATGAATCAACAAGCGGAGTCATCTTTCTAGATTACCCATGGTGAAGGCTTTTTGCCACCACTGAGCACACAGATAGAAGACCCTTGGGGTTGCTTTAAGGAAGGTATGCTCACCAGGTTTCTTGTCTTTTTGCAGTGATAACCTCATGCCAGCTAACCCCACCATCCAAAGCACCTTTGCTGAGACTGTGAAAACTCCCCATTGACTTCCCACTGACCAGGAACCCCTCCCAGCACAGGCCACCATCTTCAGCAGAACTTCCAGCATAGCAAGGTGCTACAAAGCTCCTTGCCAAAGGCTGGTAAAGCAAAGTCTGGACAGATAT
This sequence comes from Rhinopomastus cyanomelas, assembly GCA_013400115.1. Classification (NCBI taxonomy): domain Eukaryota; kingdom Metazoa; phylum Chordata; class Aves; order Bucerotiformes; family Rhinopomastidae; genus Rhinopomastus; species Rhinopomastus cyanomelas. The sequence goes on along the minus strand of VXBP01008288.1, from coordinate 351,252 downwards.
TACTTGATATAGGGATATGGTCTAGAGGTTAGGCACTAGGAGAAAAGGTTGGACTTGATGACCCTAGAGGTCATCAATGGTTTCCAGCCATGATGATTCTATGATTCTATGATTCTATGAAACAGGAGGAGAGGTGGCTTGCTCAATCTTGGAGGCTGCAGAAGGCTTGGGAGTTGTTGTCATGTGAAAAATGACAAGGTTCTACCATATTATGCTCTGAATAAATCTTGATATAGTCCTGCCTAAATTTTCAGACCCAGAGTCCCACTTTATACCTTACACTCATTATACATCAAGAGGAGCAGTGAGCATCTGTCTTTTCATTCAATAACTTTTGACAGGGCTCTGACAACCTCCTTCAAAACCTTTCATTCCTTGTTCCCAAGAGATGACCTGTTACATTCACATAAGCATTCAAGGATTAAGGCTCTGCAAGTTTGCTCCTTGCAGGATTCAGCCCAGACAGGAGATCATTATTGAGCCTGAACTTGCCCCTTTTGTCAGCAGAGCCATTCTGCTAGTTTGCTCCTGCATAACCAGAAAAGAAAGCAGTGAACAGTTATTCCACCCCCAAAAGGCCTGAAATGCATGAGCCCATCCCTGCAGTCATCACTCCCAGTGCTCTTCCTCAACTTACACAAGCAGTTCCACATGTGGATGAGGTTGGAGGATTTCAGGATGAGACCTCAGGTAATCCTGACCTGACATGACTCACAAAACAGAAGGAAGGAGCTCAATCCAACTGGCTTGGGAGGTGGTTCTTCTTGCCAGAGGTACCTGATGCCAGTTCCTTTGAAAATAAAATTAATCATCCTTTGATTAAGCTCTAGATATTAAGATACTGTTAGATGGGCAAGGAAAAATGAGTCAAAACTGAAGACACTCTCAGAAAGGAGCAGAAGAGGGACAGTAGGTGTCAGGACAAATTGTTCTCATTTGCAAGTTGAGCTGAAAAGGAGTGTTAAACTGCAGAGGGTCAGTGCTCACAGCTAACAGCCTGGCCTGTGCAGCTTTCCTCTCCTGCTCCAACCCGGATGCTGAAGGAAAGTAAACAGGGCTTTTCACTCATTTCAAAACTGATCTTGCACCACTCAGATCAGCCAGGCTTTTTCATTAGTCCCAAGTTCACAGGAGTGGAGACAACACAGCCCCTTACATCCTGTCTGTCCTAACAGCAGAGAAAAGAGCATCCCTGAGACGTGTCAGCTACAATACTGGAATGAGCTTGCTTCACATCCCAGTGTGGGCAGTCAGAATGGCTTTTGGCTGGTGTTAGTGGAAAAAGATAAACCGGCTCTGTTGAAAATATGTCTTCTTTCATTTGGAAATGTGTCAGTACAAGTGTGTTAGCACCTTCACACTAAGTCTGGACAAGACCTAGAGGACAACACTTGAACTGGTGAGGACAGTGAGCTGGGACTTGCTCCGAGGGCATCCCAGTGCTGTAATACTTTGTGCAGGGGAGAGAAAACAACTATCCTCTAACGGGAATATTTTAAAGCCAAGGAGTTTAGGAAAGGAGTTTGGAACTGCCAGCATTTTACACCTGCTCCAAGTAAAGTCAGAAGGATTGTGTTTGAGGCAGCAGCAGCAGCTGTGGCCACATGGAATATTTTCTGCATTATAATTCCTGAGACTGATGCTATTGTAGGAGATAAACCAGACTCAGCAGCAATGGGACTACTACAGAAGTGGGTCTCAGGTGGGCAGAGACAGAGAGGAAAGGGGTCATCTCCCAAGAGCTCTAGATCTTCTTGTGCTAGCCCCCAATGCTATAGTTGCTCTGGCATCTGAGCTGGCATTTTGGATCCTGCACACTCTTAAAACACAGCCTAGGTGTTCGCATGTCTCTCTACCCATACCTAGATAAGACCTTCAGGCGTGGGGTTTATTTGTCTTGTTTTTCTCTATGCAAAGTGGCTACAAGTTCCATTCACTTGGCATTTAACCAAGCAGCTGCTGACTTAGTGCTGAAGACACACAATAAAAATGCTGGGGGAATGTACAAACTCAATTTAATGTGGAATGAGGGACGAGTTAATTCAATCCCTGAGGAACACAAAGATACTCATTTTCATGGCAGTGTTGTGAGGGTTTCTATTCTAAGACAAGAACAGCCCTCATCCTGCGGATCCAGACTCCCTTTCTGCAGACGTGCTCCAATGGCCACTTTTGAAGGCAACTCCCAACCTGCTGCTTGCAACTACATTTTGTATTTCGAGCGATCTCTCTATTTGACACAAACGACTGGCTATAAGTCCAAACCACTGGGACACCTAAAAGCAGCAAGTACAAAGTGAATTGGGATGCTCAGACGCCTATCTTGTTTCCCAGGCACATCCAGGTTCTCCTCCCATCCCAACAAATCCAACAGGATACATCTAGTGGAGCGTCATCTTGAATGGCTCTAAAACATTGTTAAACACAGTCATGAGGTGTAAGTCAAGTTATAAAAAACTAAATGGCCAGTGCCAAAGTCTCAGTACCCAGAACAGACTTACAGAGCTGTACCCAATCCACAAGTTTCAGTCAGAAATATTTAACCGTGCACAGGGTATGAAAATATTGATCCTCATGGTCCTCTGACTATTAACATCAGCACTAGTCACCATGACCACAACTTTCCCTCCAGCCTGCTCCTCCAGTTGTGTACATCAGGTCAAGTTTCCCAAGTGGAAGCACTGCAGCTCTCTCTGCATTGTTGCACAGCCCTGCCAGGTCTCCTGGCCCTCCTCTCCACACCCTGAGCCACAGATATCTGGATGCTGCTGTGGCCATCCTGTACTGCAGAAGCTGTTATTGTGTTGCCACAATATTGGGTTAAAAAAGTAGCAGGTCTCTAGGTTCATCATGGTTTTAATTTCCTATTTGATGAAAAAGTAGTTGCTGAAATCAGCTATATTTTCATGACGCTGAAGTGGGTGAGCAAAGATCGGTTACTGTGCATGACCAGAGCTATCTCCTCCTGGCACAAAACAAGGAGAAACTATTTCCTGACCAAATCCACCTGGGATACACAAGCACCCTGAACTTCCACCACCATGTATCGCCAAGGCCCATGGAACATGGGATGCTGGCATGAAGCCCAGCAGCCGCTGGCACCTTCACTGAAAACACACCCCAAGGGGAAGATGTAAGGTCTCAGCACCATGGCACTCGTGGCATCAGGCCAAGAAACAGCAGACTTGGGTTCAGTGTTTTCCTCAGGAAGAGGCAACTCAAAGTTTGCCACAAACACCATCCTGAAGAAAAGTCTAATATGGAAACCTCCAGCACAGGAGTCAAAACCTCTCTTCAGCCAAGAAGTGCAAAGTGACAGTCAAAAGTGAGAGCAGAAAAAGGACATCTGCCTTTACTCTTCTGGCTGCAGCATTCAGCCCTTTAGCAAGGAGGGATCACCCCTTTGGGAAATACAAGATTGCCTCAGAACTTCACCTCCAGTGGTCTCAGTCAAATGATTCAGACACTTAAGTGCCTGAGTGTGCTGGCTTTGGCTTCTTCACAGAAGCTGGTATGGACCATGGTTTGGGTCTGTGCTGGGAACAGTGTTGATAACACAGGGATGTTTTTATTACTGCTGAGCAGTCAAAGCACTCAAGTCTGCTCCTGAATCAACCAGTGAGAAGGCTGGGGGTGCACAAGGAGTTGGGAGGAGACATAGCTGGGATAGCTGACCCCACCTGACCAGAAGGATACTCCAGACCAGATAACATCATACTAAGCACATAAAGCTGGGGGAAGAAGGAAGGGCTGTGTGGGTGGATAGCATTCCCTTCTGTCCCACTGGGAAGAAGTGATTGAGTGTCTATGTGGGGCTGAATTGCTCGCTGGGGTTGAACAACAGTTCTTTTTGATGCCCAACATGGATCTCAAAGGGTTTGAAATAACGATAGATTTTATTAGAATGTGCTAAATAGAGTTTATAGCTATTATTGCTGTTTAGTTATTAATAGCCAGGCTCCTGTGTTTGCCATGGTGCTTGCTTGTCTCTCTGTATCTTAGTGTCTAGTGCTCATCAGCAACTGCTTTTTGCTTTTGCTGCTGCTGTGCAGCTGATCGTCTTAGTCTGCCATCCCTTTTGATAACAGCAATGGTGATGCTCCTGGGCTGGCAAACAGTGTCACCTGTGTCTGTGGTTATGTCTGTGCTGCATCAGATACACCTCTGAAGAGACATGTGGCCCAAGGATAAGTCCATGCTAGAGAACGCAGCATCTGTGGCTGTGGATAAGCCCATGCTGCAGCAGGTAAGACTTGAAACCTTAGTGTCTGTGCATGAGGTCATGCTGGAGCTCCTCGAAGTGTGTGGCCATGGACAAACAGGCCAATGACAGAGCAGGCACACACCTAAAGGAACTGCAACCATGGGTAAAGGTACACTGGAACATATGGCCCACAGAGAAGGCCACACTAGAACAGGTGCACCTCAAAGTGACTGTTACTGTGGATAAGTCTATGCTGCAGCAGATCTATCTCCAAAGAGACTGTGGCTAATAGATAAGGCATGATGTAGAGCAGGTACATCCTTAATGGGCAGTGTGTGGATAAGGCTAAAACAAAGGAGAGAACAGGGGAGGAGATCACTGCAGTGCTAAAGACTGTGGTTTGGCACAAAGGAAGTGGTGGTGGAGATTATACTGGAAAGACCTTTAAATTGTGGTGACCAGGGATTTAAGTAGCATGTTACAGGAATTACTACAGCAGAAACCATCTGGATCAATGGCGGACAAGCCTTACAAGAAGCAGCACAATTGCAGAAGTGCAAAACCAAGCTGAGCTGGTTTTGGTACCAAATGCAACACATCACCTCCTATCCTGAGTCATCGCTAGAACAGATGGAGCCCAGAGTCATGGGTTGCACACAACCAGTAGACATTTTGAGGATATTTTACATACAATTTGCAGGGGTGGTCCATAGGTTGGTATCTGTTGACAGGTACTGAGAATGTGTTAGATACTGTGGGAATTAAGTGTGATGTAAATGCTATAGAAAAAGGGGTGGAAAAATAAAGGGACCCACACAGACACTAATTCACTCCCCTCCAGTGGGATGAGGAAGCAAATTTTAAGGATAAAAGTGAGAAAAGTAACAAATTGATCTGAAGACACTTTCACAGGTAAAACAAAAGCTGTGTGTGTAAGAAAATCAGAAGGATTAATTAATCTACCACTTGCCTTTGGCAAGCAAGTATTCAACCATCTCCCGTAAAGCCAAGCGCCATCATTTGTTGTTACCTGGGAACACTTAGGACTCAAAGAGCTGTGCAGTGGCAGCAGTGTCACTGCAGAGGCAGGACAGGTTGTCTGTGGGGAGCAGCAGAGCATGGCCAGAGTGGGTACACTGGCGGTTTTATGTCCACAGTCTACAGTTGGTGATGGGATCCCCTAAGAGATCCAGACAGGCCATCACCAACACTGTGAAGAAGTGGAAAAAAACCCATATTGTTACTCCTGAGCCAAAATTGCCTTTTTCTCCATGTAGGAAATGTTCTCAGCAGTTCTGGAGAGAGAGTGGAGCATGGCATCGGTCTGAGCCCAGGTGAAATAACATGGCAATGGGAACTCAGATATGACCCAGGCCCAACTTCAGGGCCCTACAGGAGAAAGACCTGAGTCTGAGAGTGGACACCAACTGACCAGTAGATTCATGACAATACAAGATGTGCACTATATCCCCACAAATTCTTCTGAGCTCACGATGCTACAAGCTGTGTGTATATTGGTTCTCCAGTCTCTGCATGATGGACCCAAAGCAGATAGGCTGAGGATCTAGTCACCAAGGAGGCAAAGGAAGCTTGGAGGAGCTGGATCAGAAAAACTATGGAATAGGAGCAAAGATCATCTTTTCCCTCTTGAGTGTACAGTAGAGGGGACCAAAGTTCCCCGCAAACATAAGGCCCTGTGCAGTACAATGAGAATAACAACAACAGATACGGCTGTTTAAAGGAAGCCAAATGAGCTGTTCAGTTATTTACACAGACTGTCAGTTGCTGTTTCCAGAGTTCCTTTAATAATGGAGTACTCTGTCAAAGGAAACTAAGGAAGTTATATTTCAGAAATTTTTATGGACACTGAATGAAAGAAGACAAAGCATATTTTAGATAAAATCCTATGCTAACAGAAGAGGTAGAGACACTTTTTTTTCATCTCTCAGTACATGCTCAGCCTTTTACCCAGGAGGATTGTCTCTCTCTCAACATGCTAACAGTAGGACTGCATGCTTCTCCAAAAGATACCATTTGGTGAAACACTAAGTATCGAGCTTAATACAAAGGCAAATGGGCAAAGTTCTGTATTTTATAGGGGATGAGACTACATGATCTAATGGGCCATACTGGCTTTAACTCCATAAACTAAGTACTTTTCAGAAATTATTTCATTTTGGGATCGATCCTGTGCAATTCTTTTTGTATCTTTACTAGGAGATAAGAGGTTTAGGGAAACCAAGCTGAATTACAGATCTATATAAAAACAAATAAATAGATATGCAGTGGTTCTGCTGACAAATTGAGGGTATCATGGATCAGCAGTTTTATTATAGTCTCAGAGAGAAAAGATCAAAAGACAGATCAATGCATCAGCTTTTAGTTGGTTTTAGATGGCAGGCTAAGGGATTAAGAACTCAAAGGATTTCCCTTTGGTCTTAGAGAGTTTCCTGCACATGTAGCAGTTTTAGGTCAAATTATAATAATTAACTTGAGATAGCATATTGACTGGAGAGGAAGTTTGCCCAAAACAGTTTTGCACACCACCAGATTCCAAAATTTGTATGCAAAAGGGAAACTTGCATTAGCTCTTCCACAAGTTTATACAGGTTCAGCCATTAAAAGAAAGCTTGGTCTTTGTGAACAACAAGAGCTGAAGGTCCCAAGTCAGATGGGGAGTATCCCAAGAGGATGATGTATAATGCAGTAGAAGGAATGTTTAAACATACATGGGATCACGCTGCCATGCGGATAGACATGGCCTCTTAAAACTCTGATAATTAATCACCAGCAGGATCATTAATCAGCACTTCTGTGTTCTTAAGAGATCTCCGGGAATGTGATAAATGTAAATGCCAGGGCTTATTTTAAGTCTTTTATAATGAGTAGATGAGCACTTGGTGAGAAAAGAAAATACAATCTCATCCCAAAGTTGAACCCTCACATTCTTATTAAATGGCTGCTGTACCTCAGCCAGGTGCAATGGCCCTGCTGCAGGAGTCACCAGGTGATCCTGCAGAGCCTGCATTATATAAAGAGCAAGGCTGTATTACTAGCAGAAAGAGTCAGTTGTAAGGTCACAAGTAGCTGCTTTTTAAACAGAAAATATCCATTCCCTCTTCCTCCGTATTCAAGTGAGCAAGCAGAGGGGTGCTCAAGTGCCTGCGCTGACCAGATGGAAGTTGTATTCAATTTTATTCCAACCACATTCCTCAAACTTCAAATTGTCATTACTTCCTACTGCTCCTGCAAGCTGCTTCACCCCTTTAGAGGAGATGAGGCAGCTGGAAAAAGTAATTTCATTAAAATTAAAACACAAAAAAAACCACACAAAAAAAAATCAAAACAAAAAAGAGGCATCTAAACTGCAGCTTGAAGAATTAGACAGTCCAACAATTGCCGGGTCAATCCACATTAAACTGAACAAAGAGCAGACGACAACAAGAAGATGAACTAAATGGCTCTGAGGCTGCTGCCTTTCCCTAATTCTCTGTTGACTTTCAGCAGCATCGTGTCAGAAGGGGGCTGCAGCATTTGACCCCCCGTTTCCAGGCGCAGGCAGGGAGCTGGGGACACATGCGGCAGCGTTAAATAGGCAACTCCGTCCCAGCGTGCCCCGGACTTGCCATGGGTGACTGCTCTCCCAAGTCAGCCTATCAGGAATTTATTGCCTCTTCTCCATCACCCAGCAAAGGAACTGTCACACAGATGTTGGCATTGTAACTCATTCAGTGTCACCGTGGGGTTCTCCGCCATTGTATCCCCACACAATGGGCCAGCATTCAGGGCAGGGCACTGCAGGGCTGCAGAGGTAGCCCGGGGACTGGACGTGCTGATGCGCCCTTTGTTGTGGCTCCTTCGCCAGGGTATCCATCGCCTGCCCTTGCACTCCCCTGTGCTGGAGGCAAGGCCTGGAGAGGAGCTGGCAGGAAGGAAGGATTTTCTGCCTTTTGTGGGCTCTTTCTGTGCTATTTTTGTTCCTTGGGACGGCTTTTGTTGCCCAAGGTAATGATCCTTGGCCCTTATTCATATCTCTGCTTTTGTCCAGAGGCCTTTGTAGGCAATTCATAGGGGTGAAATCCACCAGACACAGCACCAGGGCCAGCCCCTGTTATAGATACAGCTATAAATAACTAATGAGGAGTTATACAGTATGAAATAATCCTTGTCAGAGTACTGGTGGCACGCTGGATGAAGGGTTTCACCATGATAGAGCAGATGCATCCTGCCTCCACAAAACAACTGCAAGAACAAACCCCGTTGACTTCAGAGGTGACAGCATGATAGGCAGCACCCCAAAGCCCCATCACAGCAAGTATCTCCACAGTCGCGTACTGCGGTCCCCAGCCCCTTTAGGTAAACACACACTCCTATCCATAGGGAAGCCCAAGAAAAGGATTTCCAGGAGCGATGCAAACTGAAGAAAAACACTTCGTTTGCACCATTGCTGAATCTTTGGACATGATTTTCTCACCCTTTTGCATGCTCCTGCCCTGGTGCCCTTGAGGGGACAAGATGATGGGAAACACAGGCACGCTGCTCTTTACACACACTCATACAGAATCATAAAATCATAGAATGTGCATCTAGTCCAACCCCCCTGCAGTGAGCAGGGATATCTTTAACTAGATCAGGTTGCTCGGAGTCCCATTAAACCTGATCCTGAATGCCTCTAGGGATGGAGCTTCTACCATCTCTCTGGGAAAGCTGTTCAGTGTTTCACCACCCTCAGTGTAAAGAATTTTTTTCTAACACCCAATCTATATCTATCAAGCCCCAGACCTCTGAGGCCTCTGAGGAAGCTGAGCTTTGCTAAGTTGTGGGGATCAGGAGAGGTGCCTGGGGACTGGAAGATAGCAAATGTCACTCCAATCTTCAAAAAGGGTAAGAAGGAGGACCCAGGTAACTATAGACTGGTCAGCCTCACCTCCATCCCAGGAAAGGTGATGGAACAACTTATACTTGAAGATGTCTCTAGACACATCAAGGACAAGAGGGTCATTAGGGACAGTCAGCATGGCTTCATCAAAGGGAAGTCATGCTTGACCAACCTGATAGCCTTTTATGAGGGCATAACAAGGTGGATAGATGATGGCAGAGTAAGGCATTTGACACAGTCTCCCACAACATAGAATCATAGCATCATCATGGCTGGAAAGGACCTCCAGGGTCATCAAGTCCAACCTTTCTCCTAGTGTCTAACTACTAAACCATATCCCACATCCTTGCAACCAAACTGAGGCAATGTAGTCTAGATGATTGGGTAGTGAGGTGGATCGTGAACTAGCTCCAGGATAGAAGCCAGAGAGTAGCAATCAATGGGACAGAGTCTAGTTGAAGGTCTGTATCTAGAGGAGTCCCTCAAGGGTCAGCACTGGGACCGGTCCTGTTCAATCTATTCATTAATGACTTGGGTGAGGGATTAGGGTGCATTGTCAGCAAGTTTGCTGATGACACAAAGCTGGGTGGTGTCGCCAACACCCCAGCAAACTGTGCTGCCACTCAGCAGGACCTACCACTCAGCAGGACCTGCCAGGCTGGAGAGCTGGGCAGGGAGAAATTTAATGAAGTATAACAAGGGTAAGTGTAGAGTCTTGCATCTGGGCAAGAACAACCCCAGGTAACAGTACAGGTGGGGGACTGAGACCAGTGTGGGAGAAAGGGACCTGGGGTTCTGGTGGACAGCAGGATGACCATGAGCCAGCGATGTGCTCTTGTGGCCAAGAGGGCCAACAGCATCCTGGGGTGGATCAGAAGGGAGGTGGTTAGCAGATTGAGAGATTCTTCTTCCCCTCTGTTCTACCCTGGTGAGGCCACAGTCTGGAGCATTGTGTCCAGTTCTGGGCCCCTCAGTTCAAAAAGGACACAGAGCTGCTGGAGAGAGTCTATCACAGAGCAACGAAGATGATGAAGGAAGTAGAGCACCTCCCTTATGAGGAAAGGCTGAGGTAGCTGGATCTCTTTACCTTCGAAAAGAGGACACTGAGGGGTGACCTCTTTAACGTTTTTAAATGTGTGAAGGGTGGGTGTCAGGAGGATGGAGCCAGGCTCTTCTCAATGTCATCTGGTGATTAGACAAGGGACAATGGGTGCAAGCCAGAACATAGGAGGTTCCACATAAATATCAGAAGGAACTTCTTCACAGGGTTACAGAGTACTGGAACAGGCTGCCCAGGGAGGTTGTGGAGTCTCCTTCTCTGGAGACATTTAAAACCTACCTAGACATTTTCCTGTGTGACTTGGTCTAGGTGATCCTGCTGTGGCGTGGGGATTGGACTAGATGATCTTTCGAGGTCCCTTCCAGTCCATAGAGATTCTACAATTCTATGATGTTCTGTGATTCTGTGGTACCCTGTTCTAATTTAAAAACACTGACCCTCGTCCTGCTGCTATGTACCCCTGTGAACTGTCCCTCGTGAGCTTTCCTGTAGCCCTCTTTCAGGTACTGTGTAAGTACCTTCTCCAGTACTAGAAGGTCTCCTGGGATCCTTCTCTTCTCCAGGCTGAACAGCCCAAACTCTTTCACCCTGTTCTCATGGAAGTGGTGCTCCAGCCCTTTGATCATTTTCATAGTTCTCCTCTGGATCCTCTCCAACAAGTCCACATCCTTCTTGTGTTGAGGGCAACACAGTTGGATGCAGTACTCCAAGTGAGACCTTACCAGAGCAGAGTAGAGGTGAAGAATCACCTCTCTTGTTTGGCTGGCTATGCTTCTTCTCATGACAGACACATAAATATAAAAAACTAAAACCAGCTCCAGTCCTTAAAAGAAGAGTAACTCTCAGACCACATCATCTTTCCTCCCCGTTGCCAGCATCAGTGGCACCTTCATCCCTCCCAATCAAGAAAGGTAAATCACAGAGAGTACAGCCCGTGGTGACACTGCTTCATGCCGAAACCTCCCCCGGTGCCCAGTATGAGCTCTGCTCCAGCTCCCTGCACGGGCTCCAGTCCTACGAACAGTTACACAAGTTCACACATGCACACCATTAAGCATGTTTGTTTGCTTTTCTTCAAGTTCAAGGCCTCACAGAGTAAGCTCTGCAGGCTAGGGAGGCTCTGCTCTTCAGACATCTAAGACACCACACCCAGCTGGGAGGAGGAGGAGGAGAGATTTTTAATTTTTTGAAACTCCCATCCATCAGTTCAACAGCAACAATGGTGCCAAATGAAGTCTTTCCACTCATGCAATTTTTGTGGTCTAAAATCCACCACGTGCTTAACCACGACTCCTTGGCCAGTCCCCGCAGCACCCAGGTTCCCAGGTGGTCCTTCATCCCAGCAGCAGCCAAGCCTGCAACTGTTTAGTTTCAGAGCTCGGGGCAGTCAGACCAGAGTGGATAGAGGCCAACTATAACATAGACACACACAGGCCTATGTTATATAAAATACACACGCACGCTTACACATATTTTATGTATATACACACGCATACGCATATAAAAACACATCAACTCACACACAATGTGCGTGTTTAAAATAGAAACCCCCAACCAGAAAATAAAATATTTTACTGCAAAGTGAAAGGGCTTTTTTAATGCTCAGAAAAATATGTTAAAATAAAATGGGAACGTTAATGAATCCTTGCTCAAATGCCCGTGAAACTGTGCTTCGTACTGACTGCACGAAAAAGCCTTACGGTTTATTTATATCACTGCTATAGGATAACACCCTCACTGGGGGTGAAATGTTATACATGCTGCAGAAGGGGCATGAGTCTTCATTGCCCACCAAGCTGTCCTCAACAGCAAATCTCCTTGTGGCCTCACTGAAGGCAAGGTTGAAAAACAAAACCTCACTGGAGCACAGAAAGGACACCCTCCTGGTGCAGTCCTTTTGCCCTTGTGAAACTCCTGAGCCAGGCAGTTTTCTCTGAGCCTGAGCTGGGGAAAAGCCCATCCTTTTTTTGAAGCTTTCTCCTCTAACGGGTGCCATCTACTGCAGAGAGCTACCTGCTGCCCCAGAGGCAGTGTGACTTCCTTGAGTAAATCGCTTCTCCATAGCAACTCAAGAGAGGATTATCTCCACTTAACACATGCTGCTATGTGATGGAAAGACCCTGGCAGAGGCTGGTAACCCAACTAGGAAGGGTTTCTTGATGGAGGTAGGCTTTGAGATCTCAGCCCTTCAAACAGAAGCCACTAATTGTGTGGGCAGGTTTCCTGAATCATTACACCCTGTTATTAGGGCTTTCAGCTGGGAAGGGGAGAGACCTGGACTATTCCAGTGGCAATTGAAGTATTTTATACAAATGGGATCATCTTTAATAGTTTTACAGCCTGGGAGAGGCTTTGAGAACTGTGTTTGGACATTTCTTTGGGGAAAGCAAGTTCAAGTCCCATCAAGCAGAGGAAAATAACTCATGGGAGTCTCCTATATCCCAGGTGAATACTTTAATTATTGGCCTGGGCATGGGGAGGAGCAGGGAGAACAGCATTACTGCTTTCTCCAGTTCTCCAACTGACAGAAGGGATTAACCCTTCTTGGGCAACATACCAAGTCCAAGCTTTGGGCCTCCAGTCATAAAAGGCATCTCTAATCCATGTAGAAATAAGATCCAAAGGCAATGGTAGACATTTGTCTAAGGTAGTGAAGGTGATAAGGTTCCCATTAAGCTTATTCTTTGGCCCCAGCCAGAGATGGGCTTCTCCAGAAGGCAAACACAAGCACCAAAGATGCAAATTTCCCTCTACAGGGTCTGTCTCTTCCTATTAAAGAAAGAGGGATCCATGGCCACCAGAATCCTAAGGCAAGAAACCTTCTCTGGTGCTGAAACAAGGTGGGATGAATCATAAAATTACCAAATGGGTTGGGCTGAGAAGGACTTTGAAGATTATGTAATTTCAATCCCCCTGCTGTTGGCAATCCAGGCACCAAACCTCTGTGTTTCCTCAGCCCTTCTCATTCTGAAATGGATTAATCCCATCCTGTATAGTGCCCAGTGCACTGCACGGGTGCTTGGTGTCCCTTAGTAGAGATTATTCTCGTGGCAGCCCGTAACGTTGGCCAGATGAGAGCACTAATGAATGTAGAGGATTGAGCCAAGCTCTTGGAAGCCAATGGGAAAGAAAAAGAACTAATACATTGACATAGTGCTCTTATGTGTAGTAATCATGACAAAGAGCAATGCTAGCATGGCTTGAACAGTACAAGAATCATGGAATTGAAATACTTGGAAAAATGGTGGGAGGAATCCCTTTTCATCAGAGTTCAGAAGAACATGGTGCTCTGAACTAGCTGAGAAGAGGTAGCCTGCAGGACAGGACGGCAGATCCCATTCAAGTCTGATGAGTAACTGGATTTCACCAGTCTGACATAGAATCATAGAATCATTAGGGATTGGAAGGGACCCCGAAAGATCATCTAGTCCGATCCCCCTGCCACAGCAGGATCTCTTCACTGGAGAAGTTATAGAATCAGAATCACTGAGGGTTGGAAGGGACCACCTGATCATCCAGTTCCAACCCCCCCCACCAGGCTGGGTCACCCCATCCTAGATCAGGCTGGCCAGAGCCCCATCCAGCCCGGCCTTAAACACCTCCAGGGATGGGGCCCCAACCACCTCCCCGGGCAACCAATTCCAGGCTCTCACCTCTTTCACGGTGAAGAACTTCCTCCTCACATCCAGTATAAATCTACCCATCTCCAGCTTTGCTCCATTGCCCCTAGTCCTGTCACTACCTGACATCCTAAATAGTCCCTCCCCAGCCTTTTTGTAGGCTCCTCTCAGATACTGGAAGGCCACAATAAGATCACTTCGGAGCCTCCTCTTCTCCAGACTCAACGGCCCCAACCCCTTCAGTCTATCCTCATAGCAGAGGTGCTCCTCTGATCATGCTCGTGGCCCTCCTCTGCACTCACTCCAGTAACAGAGAAAGCTTTCAGTGTGAAGATGTAATGATGGCACAACCTGAGGAGGTAAAAGGAGAGAGCCAATGTTCACAGTCAAAACAGGCTAGTCTGACTCAGTTTGTTGTCGTGGATGTATCTGAGATCAACCCAAGATGATTTCAAGATTCCTTGAGTTATCTTATGTAGCAAACCTTGCTAGCCGCTGTGCTCTGCTCTAGAGTAAGTTGTGATTCTTAACCACCATTGTATCGGGAGAAAATACATTAAAATCATTTAGTTTTGCACAAGCTAGTCTAGAATAGCAACATAAAACGTGAGGTTTCTCAAGGAAAAAGCTTTATTAAGCAAAATTACTGAGCAAAACTCACAGGGATTAAGTATCCCTAAACCCCCAAAAATTTATCTCAGCTCAGGAACTCTAGCTTTTCAACAACAGTTCTTGCTCAGGACCATTGTGTGACCCAGATCAGCTCCAAGTGCAGTGAGGCAACAAAGCCCCAGCCATAACTGTCTAGGTGAGAGTTCTCCATCAGTGGCCAGAAAAAAAACCACTGAGTTGGCAGAAAGCAGCTCACTCACTTCAGGTCTTTGGATCCCATCCCAAAAGAGAAAGCAATGTCCATCACAGAAATGCTCCCGTCACCTAGTTCATTTACTGCTCCTTTGCTAAATGCACTATAGAGACTCAAACAATAAAGTTCCAGCAAGCATCCAATATCAACAGGTTTCAGATGGAGTGATTAACCAAAGCCAAGGAACTCGGAGAACTTGCACATTAATGTCTTCTGGCCACTAAATCGTTCTTACTGAGTAATAAAAGAGCCAAAAAAGCTAAGTAATTAAGAAGTTAGTACACTAACTCCAAACCCCAAAGAGGGTTCCCTAATTGTTTACAGAAGATAGACTGCAATGAAGGGGTGATTAGAAATATAACAGTTGCAGGACTTTGATAGCAGCAAATCTGTCCTTGTGGGAGGAGGATCAGACGACAGAGTGCAGTCAGATAAGCAGAGAGTAAATTACTGGTTGCTCAGCATCAGAGATTTTGCAGTTCTGCAATCACCTACTCTGTAGGTCTTAATGCAAGATGGCATCAGACATACCTGACATTTTGCATGAAAGGGAAAAAAAACCCCAAAGAAGTGGACACATCATGGAGTCACAGCATTGCCTTTCAACCCAGTTGGGACCATCCATCCAGCTGATGAGACACTCCTTGAGAGCAGCCCTGCACACAGCTGCTGCTGGAGCAGATGCTGGGCAGCAGTGATCCAGGGGCAGCTTGTGCCATTGCAGCCAT
The DNA here is from genome assembly GCA_013400115.1 of Rhinopomastus cyanomelas. Taxonomy (NCBI): domain Eukaryota; kingdom Metazoa; phylum Chordata; class Aves; order Bucerotiformes; family Rhinopomastidae; genus Rhinopomastus; species Rhinopomastus cyanomelas. Next base: position 335,896 of record VXBP01008288.1, on the reverse strand, counting down.
GAGAAATGAAGGCAAACTAGGGCAGCATCCTATTTTGTTTTTCTGGACCCTGTTGGTGCTTTTGACATTAGAGAGCACGGGATACAGAGAGGACAAGCTCAACATCTGAGGTGCTAGCTCAGTATCATCAGTGACTGTACTGTAAAGGGGATTTGTACAACTGTTTTTGTAAGCTTGGACCAGTGCAGTACATGTAGAGCTGTGATGCTCCACAGTGCTATTTCTCGCATGACTGCAGTGTATTAACACTCATAACTTTGTGCCAGAAGAACAGGGCCAGCCTGCACGAGTGGGTGAGGAATGCAAAGCCACGTTACTTGTACAAGACATCAAGACCAGCCACCATTGGTCACATGAGCAACTCTGATTGCTGCAGCTCCCCACTCCTGGCTATGCCAAGCCCCATTCTGATAGATGCTCAAGGCATCTATCAGAAGCACAGCCAAGCAAACACACAGGCAAACATCCCCATGCCAAGAGGCTGATCATGTTGTTTCTCTCTTGGCCATGTCTTCCAGATCTAGTTGGTTCTGTTTCTATGCAGAATATAATTTTTCTGATTTTCAACACTGCAAACCCTACCTGGAGCCCATTAAACAGCATTTGTACGCCATGGAACTCACAGCAGTTAAGAATGGGCTTTCAAGGCAAGAAGAAAATAGGTTTGGGTTGTGATAACTATTAACATGGTTGTAATAAATACTAATTCACACAGATCCATTAAACACTCTGCATCTCAGCTTGGCCAACACAGCTTGTGTGCCCCCTGGACCAAGTGGTCCCAGAATCCTCAGTTAAACTGTCCAACCAGAGACAATTCACTGTGCTCTGCTGTAGCTGCTTCAGACACACAGACCTCATAGCTGGTACTGGGATTTTCTGCCAATGACTTCAAAGAGGGCAGGATTCAACTCATCGTTTGAAGCCCTGCCCCATTCCCTGTCCTTAGGCAAGGTAAGGAGCCATGAGAACAGCTCAGAAACCTCAGCTGCTTCAAAGTACATCTTCCTACCTTGGGAATCAAGAAACGCCCTGAAAGCACATCTTTCCTCTGCACCTGCAAAGTACCAGTGACCTGCTCGAGATGAGATGAATGCCCATGTCCTACTTGCTGACTGCATGGTCCTCAGATATCTGAGTCCCTGCTTTTTTACATCGTATCCCAGCTCTTCCCACTGCTTACTGCCACAAAAGCTGGGCCAGCTAAAAGGCTTTGCCCGAGTTAAACACCCGTTATCATATGAGCAAAGGCCTAATCTTGTGTAGGGTGCATGGCTTGATGGTTTATCTTCCCTGATGGCACCAGTGGAAAAACAGCACAGAAAAACTTTTGTGTGCATTATGGCAATCTCCTTCTGAATTAATACTTCATTATTCTAATTCAGTCTGTTTCGCTGCTTGCAGGTCATCAGTATGAAGTTACCCCCAAAGGGGCTTGTAATTTAGATGCTTTCCCAGGGTGCAGTGTTCCTCCCACTCATCCTGTCCCATCTGAGCATGAGACCAAGCAGTGTCCCTATTTCCCTAGGAAGTCCACAGGGGCATTTTGCAAAGTAAGTGACACAATGCCTGAAAGGTGAAATAAAACAAGATGAGAGGCTCTTCCCCAGCTCTGGGCACACATGAGAGGCTGTCTGAGTGCATGCTCTACCCATCCCAAGAGGAAGAGTTTTGGGAACAACCCTGTGCTCACGGGTTCCCCCAGACAGTGTCAGTACAGCAGCTGAGAGAGCTGTGAGTTGATGCCCATCAAACCTTTGCCAAGGCATTTGCTAACACTGAAACTGGGGGGGTGGTCACAGGCCAGGGCACCAGACCATATGCTGGCCAGTGCATTTCTATTAGTAGAAATTAGAACAACAGCATGTTCCTTTCTCTCAAAGGTGTTGTTAGAGTTGTACATCAAAGAGCACAGACTGTCCAGGTGCTGTGGAGATGGGAACCAGACAAGCACCCAAAATGAGATGAAAACACAAAGAAAACGTTTTCTAGCAGAAGTAATCCAAGTTAATTTTGTCATCTCCAACTTCAAAGTTACAAGCTCTATTATTTTGTCTGTGGAAGAAGTAGAAAAGCACTTATGTCCAACATAGATTCATGCCAAGAGCAGGCAACGTTTTGGTCTATTGAATTAATTAACATCGTTTTTAATTGAGGTTTCACATCTCACCCAGCCTGGCTTAAGGCATGTCTACACGGATGGGCACAGACGCGCGCAGGCTTCTTTGTCTGCCTTCCAAACCAGCTTGACTCAGGCTGGCTTCAGCATCACACTACACTCACAGGAACTATCTGGCTACTTGAGAGTAACCAAAACATGCTCCTAACATGCAGGGTATGATATTTAAGCCTCGCACTTTGCTCCATGTATGTGGCTTCACAACTTCTGGATGCAGCTGGCTTGTGCCTAGTTGGCTTGGAGAGGAAGAGAGAAGATCACATGTGTTTGCACCCATCTAGGCAGGCATGCCCTTATATGCCTGTTTGCACATTTACTAAATATCTTTTTATCTGGCCACCCACTAATAGAGGTACCATCACGACAGCTTTTAGAAACCGTGCAGTTTTCCATTTTGCTGCTTCCTTTTACTATGCAAAGCCAAAATATTGTGGTGCTGACAATCATCAGCAAAACTCAGGGATGGAGACTTGCGTTACTGTGACAGCATTGAACAGCAACAAATTAATCATGTTTGTTAAATGTTTGTGTTTCCAACAAGCACAGGTGCTATTTACAACACAAGTTCTGTTTCATAGGTGGGTATGTGCAATGATCTATTATTTTGGCAGATTCCTCTAGAAAAGCACATTCGGGAGTCACTCCAACAAAATACTCTATGAATAATCTATGAAACATGGACATGTCCACGAAATGGATGCAGTCACAGGAAAACAAACCATCTCCATTTCATCTGTGTTAATGTTCAGCCAAGCCAGAGACAGAATAAATAGTCCAAGTATTTACTTTGATCTCTTTTCAGCACAGACCACAGATACATTTGGAGTCGGGCAAGCCGCTGGAAAGAAATCTCTTACGTGGAATAATAGGAAATATATGGAAAGTGTAGAGGAAAAACCTTTTCAGGGGAACACAAATCATTCAGAATTTGCTGGGATGTAATTTACAATGAACTCAGTAACTTACTCAGGGAGGGAGGAAACTTGCAATAATTCATCTGAAGTGGCTTTGTTTGCATTAACACTGACCAAGATAAAACTTATCAGAGGCATTCTTACAGCTCTTATATGCAACTGAGGTAGTCCATGGAGTATTAGTTTTTGGCAGTTAACATGTTATTCTGATATACAAACCAATCAAATGGATTTAACCATTCACTGTCCACTGCCAGAATAACATCCCTGCTCCTCATGACTCCCAACCAAAGTCTTTGCTTAGGACATTGGTCTCACAATAGTGTTGCCAAGAAAAGGAAAAGTGAGAGTTCTTACCAAAATAACATAGTCAGACGCTTCCATCATTTTTACCGTGGCACAAGCAAAGGAGGTTGATGCAAACAGAAACATCTTAGGTCCTTTGCCATATAAACAGTCATGAAAACAGAAGAATAGATATTGGTGCAGAAGAATAGATAGTGGTAGCACTCCCACGAGTTTTTGCATCTATAACTGTTAGTTTGGATTAACTCTTCGGGGGACCTTTGTAAGATGCACATTCTTTGTACATAACTAGACTGTGGCAAGAGGAGGATTAGATTGATGTTGCATTTCTATTTGAGCTTGATGTTTGTCCCCTGTGAGCACATCAGGATGGCAGAAGCTGTACCAGGTTCTGCAAGTTTTCCCACCTGATAAGCAGGTAGGTAGGTAGTTGACGTCAGACATCATAGAATCATAGAATCACTAGGGATTGGAAAGATCATCTAGTCCAATCCCTCTGCAACAGCAAGATCACCTAGACCAAGTTGCATAGGAACACATCCAGGAGGGTTTTAAACACCTCCAGTGAAGGAGACTCCACAACTCCCCTGGGCAGCCTGTTCCAGTGCTCCGTCACCCTCACTGTGAAGAAGTTCCTTCCCATATTTATGTGGAACCTCCTATGTTCCAGCTTACAAACATCGCCCCTCATCCTATCACTAGACGACACTGAGAAGAGCCTGGCGCCATCCTCTTGACACCCACCCTTCAAATGCTTATAGACATTCATGAGGTCACTCCTCAGTCTCCTTTTCTCCAAGCTAAAGAGACCCAGCTCCCTCATCCAACCAACAAATGCCTTACCTTGCTGCCTGGCAACAAACCACCTCTGTACCTTGTCACCCAAAGGATCTTACAGCAGTATGTCTGACATGCATATTTTATTACAATATAGAAACTATTCTGGCCTTTCTGGAACTCAGAATGGCTCCTCACTCACTGTCAAGCTCTAATCAAACCTCCACTGGAGTTAATACCACTTACAAATACCAGTCTGCAATTTTATGCTGCTTTCAAGGGCTTCATGGGCATCCAAGGAAGTTTAGTAGGAAAGTCTTGTTCTCTCATCTATGGACTTCCACCTATGGACTCTCAGCAAATGACCTCACCATATCCCTTCCAGACAGCTCTTTCCAGACCAGGAAAGACATGCAGTGCTTACAACTGAAACACTCATTTTTTTCTTCATGCTCCACAGTTGGCAAAATAAATTCTCCCCAAGATAATGGCAAAAAGTTACTAACAGAGTAAGTTATGCCCTGACTGCTGCATCCCTCTCATGCTCCACACAGACTTGCTTGCAGCACAGCCTGGCGAGAAAAGGTTCCATATGGCGTTTGTGTACCCTTCCTGGATTTAACTCTGGTAACACCTCAATGAAGTTCAGGAATGGAAGAGTAAGTGAAACAATGAATACAAAAGACGAGTGTACGAAAGTACACTCAGTCCAGTCCTGATTCATGCTACCTGGGCCAGGCTGAGGGAGGTGTGTGTATATTTGTGACCCACCAGACTCGTGCTGCATGAAAGCATTCACCTTCCTATCAGTTTTAATTCCTCACTGCTTAATTTTGCTGAGCCTTTTCTTACTTCTCTTTGCTTACACTGAAATGAGGGCCAAAAGCTCTGTCTCTTTTCTATGATGCTCCCTTTCCTTTGTCTTCCTACCAGGGTAGCTTATTTCCAGGGCATGGCAGCCAGCACCTCAGAAGGCAAAGCTGCTCATCATAGCAAGAAATAAAATATTCCTCCTGTTTAGTCTCCACCTCATTCCTTTTCCTCACTTATATTTGTTTTCTCTACTGATGTGAAAACACCGAGTAATGCTTTTCCTCAGCTACAAATCTTTCATGGTTAAAGCAGTTAACTGAAAACACTTTTCATGATCTGCACTAACCACACCTTCTCGTATCATCATATTCAGCTTTTTCATTCGGGCAGCTTTAGTCATTTTTTCTGTTGTCGTTTCACCCCTTTGCTCATATGGAGGCATGGCTGATGGGTTCATTCATTCCCTAACCATCCTTATAGTCTTTTTACATTGCAGTGCAGCTTGGGATACTCTCAACTCCTCTGGGGTGGCATGGTGAAGTATCCACATGTCCTCACTGTTGTTTGCATCCCACTTACAGCTCCCATGGGAATTTCCAGCTGCTCAGGAGCCTTTTGTACAATCTGTTTCAGTTTTGTACAATCAATTTTATTTCTGTGGCCTGAAAGTTCATTACATGGAGAGACTTCTCTGGTGTGTCTCCCCTCCACAGACCTAATGTCCCATTCTGGAAAACTCATGTAACCCCAGACTCATTATTTTATATGGACACCTACTAAATGCATGATTCAAAGACCCTAATGATTGAAGTCATATACATAACAACCACTTCTCTATCCATTCAGCAGGTTTGATGAACGTTTAAGGTTCAAGCACACACCAAAATCTACTTTATGTTGGAGTCCTATCACACAGATATAAAAGAGTCATTCCATTGTGATGGCATGATGAGCTCCTTAGCACTGTTGGACACCTTCTACAAACAACTACAAGAAGTCAACTAGCATAGCATCTGCTTTATGATTTCCTTCTGCTCTGTTCCCACAGCTCCATGCTGAGCTCCAGGTTGCAGTCCAGAGGTGCCAACTGAGGGGTGCTTGTGGCCAGGAGGAGGTTGCTCTCTTCTCTCAGGCAGCCAGCACCAGAACAAGAGGACACAGCCTCAAGCTGCGCCAGGGGAAATTTAGGCTTGAGGTGAGGAGAAAATTCTTCACCGAGAGAGTAATTTGCCACTGGAATGGCCTGCCCAGGGAGGTGGTGGAGTCGCCAACTCTGGAGCTGTTCAAGGCACGATTGGACGTGGCACTTGGTGCCATGGTCTAGCCTTGAGCTCTGTGGTGACAGGTTGGACTTGATGATCTATGAGGTCTCTTCCAACCTTGATAATACTGTGATACTGTGATACTCTACTAACCTGGAGCACTATTAAACACATTCAGCCTTTTTTAGGAAAGGATGGCCCAACCCCTGTATAAGTTTAAACTGCATGAACATTAATTCACAGAGTGGAAAGGGAAGAAGTTTCCGGCAAGTAGTAGCCAGAAGATTACTCTCAGAGTAAATGGAAAGTCACCAGAATTTACAAACACTTGAAGATACTCAAGACGTGCCTTGATATCCAGTAACGGCAACGTAGATATGAAGTGGAATCAATATCTTCACCTCATCTATAAAGATCAATCAAACTCCTGCAATGGTTTTGGGCTTTGAACACAAGATAATTGCGATGAAGAAAACCACTTTATTCCTTGAAGCTCATTTTCTTCTCCTGACCAAGCTTCAAAGCTCAGCAGCAGGGTTGCACCTGCAGTGTCCACAGCTTTGCTGATAGATTATGGTGAGAGTTAAGATTCCATTTCTCAAGTAAGCAGCAAACATTTTAGGCCAATGAAAGGTTTCTGCTTATGAATAAAAGTACCCTCAGCACCAGTAGAAGTGTTGAAGATCAGAATGGTAATTTTCAGGAGTATCATCTGTGCTGGAGCAGCAATTTGAGTTCTCTGAGGATTTGGAGTTAGCAAGGCTGAGGTAAATGAGGTACAGGACAATGTGCAGAGGCAAATCACCTTTAGTCTAAACAGACACAGTGAAAGGGGATCTGTGGTGTGTTGAAACTCCTGAAACTGTCCCCAGCAGAGGCAAGAACACAGTTTCTAGCTCTGCCATTTTAGCCATTATATAAAGCACTCAGGCTGTTACCTTGGCTCGCTCTGGTGTGACAGGCTGTGATACTTCCTAGTGAACCTGATTTCAAGAGGGACAGAATATCCCAAGTTTCCAGTGAAGGGAGCTGTTTACAGTCTGGGGTCTGTGCAGGTCCTTCTTAGCAAGGAATCCTCCTACAGACCAGGCTCTGAGTAAAAATATTCCCACCGAGTACGTTTAATCAGCATGTAGAGACTGTGTAAAAGGAAAATTGGAAACTTAACCAAAGCAAACAAAATGAGAGGCAGATAGCAAATAAAAGCAAATACGAAGATCTAATTTTATGTATCACTGGAAAATTCCACTAACTCAAATGTCAAGATCTGCATTTAAAGGCAATTTAAGCAAGAAGGTGGAGATTTTCAAACCCACTGTCAATGTTTTTACTATCACACCTTGAGTGTGTTATATTGGGTTTGAAACTACTGCACTAGAAGTACAATAAACCCATTACATTAATTCTGGCTGGCCTTGATATATTAGAAAATAAACCAGGAATCTGTTTTAGTATAGCAGCATAATGACATTGTATTAACACACAGCACACACACACCTCCCTCAGTGCCTTCCTGAGCCTCAGTGCAGGAGGTCATGGTTTAACACCAGGTTTTGCAGTGATCACTTTTACCAGCAAAAGGCTTTTCAAATGCTGTACATGCAATTGGAAGCACCATCAATGTTCCTATCACGCATCTCCCCAGTCAGCTCTCCCGACGTGCACCAGTGGATCTAGGAATTGGAGAGACAGGTTTTGAGGTTCCAGTGTCTATTTCACAGCTTCAAGAAGGTTGGTGAAAAGTCTGGAGAACAAGCCTTGGGAGGAGCAGCTGAGGGAGGTGGGGATATTTCTTTCAAAAAATAGTAGACCAAGGGAAGATCTTATTGCTGTCTACAACTATCTGAAAAGAGGTGGTAGAGTTTGGGTTTGGCCTCTTCTCACAAGTAACAAGTGATTGGACAAAGGGAAATGGCCTCAAGCTGCACCAAGGGGAAGATTAGGTTGGACATTAGGAAAATTTTTATTGAAATGGCCATCAGACATCGAAATAGGTTGCCGGGCACGGGGTTGATTTGTCTTCCCTGGATGTGTTTAAAGTCATACAGATCTGGAGCTTAGGGACTTGGTTTAGCAGTGGCCTTGGGACAGCTGCATTAATGGTTGGACCTGATAATCCTAAAAGCCTTTTCCAACCTAAACAACTCTGTGATTCTGTGTTACTTGAATTTACCAACCCCAGTGACCAGTTCTAGGACTCTTCATCCTTGCTGACATGCTACTCATGAAGAAAATTTACTAGCCCAGTGCTGTAGGGCAACCAGATCTAATCTGACTCTCTTATCTGAGGCATCACAGATCAGCTCTTGCCTGAGATGTATCCAAAGGAGAGGGAGTAGAAGCACAGTGTCTGACAAGTTGCTAGCTTTGCAGACCTCAAAAAAAAAGAAATCTTCAAGAAATCCTCAAATCAAAAGGAATAGCAACAGCTTGTATGAAATGAGGCCCAGTGTGTGGGACACATTTGGCCACACTACTGCAACACCCACACTGCTCATTGGCTACCTCTCACAGTGGAGTGTGAGTCCCACAAGGCAATTTTGTAAGTCTTGATAATGTTCCTCCTTATCTTGCAGAAATGATGGAAGGATCTCAGTGCAATGGATCAGAAAAGGATGCTCTATAAAGTCTTGGAATGCAGGCTCAGCTTTTCAACTCCTTGCAGGAACCTCTTCCCTTCACTTAATATGTTTCTAAGCAATGCATAGCGATGGCATTTACTGTCATGCTTTCCATTAGGCATCGGTACGTCTTGGCATTACACGTATAATCCTGAGCTTCCCATTGCAAAATGCTTCACAGGCTCAGGGCAAAGCAAGACTTCATTACTTTTGCTTCGTACAGGAGTTTTTTGCAGACACCTGTAACTAAAGAGCTGTGGTCCGGGAGTCATTTGCAGTTCATCTCCCTGTCAGTAACTTTACTGCACCACAAACTCAAAATTTTATGGCATTCTTCTAACAAACCAAGACACTGCTTTGCAAGGACTGTTCCCAGACCACACTGCAACGTGTAAACCCAGCTGTGTATACTCTACCAACATTCACTGCAGGACTTAGAAGAAATAATATAGGAGAAAAGCTTCCTATCTCCATTTAGGAGCAGCAATGCTTTAGCAATATTTGTGTTAAACTTAAGCATAAACGTATATATGCTTTTTTACCAGGAGGACAACAAGCCCATAAAATTTTATTTCAAAAGCTGAAAACTGTTAAGAAATTATTAAATGAAAATTAATTTCAGTGGAAACCATTATACAACTTTATCTGTCATGCTAATTGACAGCTACTATTCCTCTAGACCTAGTATAAAGCCAATCTAGTTTCTCGTCAATCTTTCCCTAGGAGAAGAGCATCATGCAGTCCCTTATATTAAAATGTTATGCACAGGGGCTACTGTGATTTTTGGTTCAATTTTGTAACCCCTCATCTTTCTCTGCTGTGTTTGTGAAGAGTAAATGCCACTGGACTGAGGCTGCACAAAAGCTACCCTTCCCTGAACTCATGAGTCCTGGATAAATGCACAGGCATGCCAGGGGACGGTACGGGGGTCTGCATACAGACAGGAAAAACTGCAGTAGCACACCAGACACTACAGGCTAATTATAGAGTTCATGATAATATTTTGATAGCTCTGTTTCATGACAAAATGTGCAATGGGGGAAAGAGAGCAGGTTGAATCCACCCAAGGTGCGACGCTAACAACCCTACTGCTGATAACCCAAAGGCTTATCCGTGCTGCCCTGCTCTGAGGAACTTTTCCCACCCGCATCTGCCAGGCTCCCTTCACAGGCACCAGCAAGACAACTTTGCAATTCCAATATGAAGGTGATTTGCTCCAGGTGAACAGTGCAATGGTGATGCATAGCCCCCAGCACCACTCTCAGCCCATCAGCTGGTATACAGCAGAGTTAAATGCTACAGATTCACCTCCTTGAAGGCATTTGTACCCCAGCAGCATACACCAGGTATTTGTGTCTTTTCTCATCTTGCACATTAATGTGCATGTGAGTTTAGATAATGTGCATGTGGTTGTGTTTATAAGAAATTAATCAGTGTCCACATTGAACACGAGGTGGGTGAATGGACTGGAAGAGGGGGAGGGCAGATTTGGAGCAAGGCCCCAGCACCTTCACCATCTGAGGGGGCAGAGGGCGAGTGGTAACTTGAACATCTGCCATTCAGCAACGTGGCTTCCTCCTGAATCAGCAATTCACTCGATGCTGTGTGGGAATGCCCATGGGACACACTCTGGAAGACCTAGTGAACAAGCGTGAGCAGCTGTGCACGCTCACTTTGAAAGCTTATCCTCTCCTTTCCAGGACACATATCTCTCTCCTAATCCACTTCCTGCTCTAATGACACCCCTTGCTGGCCTTTAAAATAGCTGTTCACCATTAGAAACTGCCAGGTTATTCTTTCCAAGCAATTTGACTGTATTTCTACCTTTTTTTTCTTGCCTGCTGAACACAGGAGTCACTCCCTCTGTGCAGCTGCTCTGCTGCTGTTACCAGCAGCGTCTGACCCCACCTGTGTGCAAGCCCACGTGCACAAAATCCAGCCCCCATACACTCAGCATCACTCCAGTCAACACTTCTTTCACTCTACATGCTGTGCATTTTCTCCAGCCAGCTCCCCTAAGCTGAAGCACAACCTTTTTCCCCACTCACACATGCTTGGTGCAAACTGGCTCATCCCCCCATACGATTAATCTTGTTAGCAGTTGTCCCTCAACAATCCTACTGCTAAAACGTCTAATGCACACCATGTCTCTCTGATTAAATGCCCTGAGTGCACAGACACCTGCCAAAGACCTTTACATAAAGCTTTCTCTGCTCAGTATTCAGTGCCTGACGCCAGGGCGAGGGTTGGGTCATTTAATACGTCCTACTTTCAGTGACCTACCCGAGGCCATCATGTGTGGCAACACGACAACAGTGTTAGCTTTTGGAACTACACACACCTTAACATAACAGCAAAGCATGGAGACTTAAAACTGACCTTTTTTTCATGCTACACATAACAAACATACTTGCATGTGCCTGGGACTGAACAACACAATATTAAATCTTAGGTACTTTGAATAGAACAGGCTGTTTCATTTGGAAAGGAAATACAAGACTCATCCAGTCCAACCACCTGACCAGTTTAGGGCTACCTGTTGGGGTGTTTTCTTTTTCCCTTTAAAGCCATTTGGATGCACCTGAACAAAAAATCATCATCTACTTACTCTAGCATCACCCCGCACATTCTTCCCAGCAGGATCTAAGCATACTACAACTTTCCTTCTCTGGAGATATTTAAAATCCACCTGGATGTGTTCCTGTGTGACCTGATCTAGGTGATCCTGTTGTGAGGGGAGGATTGGATTAGATGATTTTTCGAGATCCCTTCCCATCCCTAATGTTCTATATTCTCCTGTTATAATCAAGTGTGAGCTGTGACCACAGACGTATCTGAAGGAGTGGATTTTTATATTTAAGCCTTTGAAGACAGAGGGCAGGTTGCAGATGGTCTCATAAGACATTATGAGTTTTACAGAACAGTTATGAGATAGGTGACTGACCCTATCGCTCTGTTTCTGCAAATCTCCTGTGCACTGGTGGAGATGGGTGGAAATTGCGAACCTGTTACAGGAATGGCTGCGTCAAGAAATACTTCACCAGCAGTGAAGTAGTACCAGAGTAGTATCTTCACAGCTGTCAGACTGGGCTGTGTGTTGTATTTGTGCACTGGCAAACGGCACTCTACAGGAACCTTGGAAGGTGGGAGCCTGGCAGAGGACAAATCCCACCCTGCAGTCAGCATCCCCGGTTAAATGTGACCCACGTTTAATCCAACATCTCCTGGTGTCAGGGAGCACAAAAACTGTTGCTTCACACTGAAGACACTGTGGTCCACAGGAAACTCAGATCTCTGGGGCTTCAGTAGGACACAGATATACACACAGCAGGGACCATCCCACTCCACACCACAGGACATAGCATGAGATAAACAGGTAATTGTAGTAACATGGAGAATTTGTCTCCAATGATTCACACGAAACAACTTGGCTGCGCGTGCTGCAACTCCCCATAATAGTGAAGGGTTTGCTGCACACCGGGATTTGAATTTGTTAATGGAAGAGTGATCTCAAGCCAAATCTGACAACAGCTCTGCTTGCCAGTCTTTCATTTGTACACAACCCCTGCCACATGGCACGGGGAAGGAGAATAGATCCAGTGGGCTGCCTGACCCCTGAGATCTGCCTTACTGACGACTGCTAGGGATAGGGCTGGTGTCCTCTCTCTTGTAATCTTTACTGATTATATTTTTATTATTTTATTATATTATTTTTATTATTGAAGCAACCAGAGAAGAACATGTACGTAAAGTAAATTTCTAAACCAATGCAGTCCCATCTCCCTCACACACACTCCTCTGCAAATCCACTTAATTCTTGCTTTTTTTTCCTCAAAAAAATGTTATAGAAAGTTTGGGTTTTTCTTAAGAAACCAATTCTGTGTCATTTCCTAGCTTGTATTCTCTCATTTCTTCCTCCTATTTCAGAGAAAGCTACTTTCTTATTCCTGCTGCTGCCAAACTGCTACTTGCAAGAGAACAAATCCTAAATAAAGTCATTAATTTCAGTGAAGACACTTTGAGATTATTTCATTATAGCTCTACATATAATTTTCCCCCAATCTCTTTAACCACTGCAGGGATTCCTTTTACACACTGTGATTTCAGCACTCTTAATTCAATTATATAATTGAGTTTTTATTTATTTTTAATGATTTCTCTACCTATGTATTTATTTTATTAATTTTTATAATCAATAAAAATTAGGTTATACTAGAATTTAGAGCAGAAACAGAGGCATTGCCATTGTCTTGCCTCAGTCAATAGTAGGTAACTCACCAGTAGGAAGATGCAAGGGTTTTCTTCTTATTTTTTAGAGAGAAATTTATTACTTCATTAAAAAACAAAAACTCAGAAACAAGATTATCTAGAACTGCTTTAAAGGAGTTTTTTTGTTATTGATGGCAGATGCAGACAACTAGACCAGGCTGGTGTCAGGACAGTGGAAGAAATACTACCTTTTGGATTCTGGCTTTCTGTAACCCCATTTTGGATGAAGAGCTACTACATGGAAATATTTGCATACTATTTGTATCTCCAGCCAAGAGGATCTTAATCAGAGGATTTAATTTGTTGGTTTTACCTTTATTGTGAAAAGACATTAAAGCAAAAATCAAAGGTAACAACCCACATGATCATTTAACCCAATATATTCATTTTATACCATCCTGACGTGTCCTCTAAGAAAAGTCAGACGCGTTGTGCATTCCTGTTCCTACACTGGCCCAGGTGTCTGAAGCTTTCCTTTAGTAAAATGATCAGGTACTGAAACTGAACCTGTTTGTTTATGAACACAGTGAGCTGCAAAGTATGCAGGATACCCAATAACGGCTGCATTTCAGCCACACGTGGTCCCTATGCAAAACGGGATCGCTTAGCAGGGCATGTACCAACATACAGACAACAGGATTTTTTTCTCCTTAATTATCCACCCACATGCAGGAAGGCAGGGCGTGTATATCAGTACATCTCTGGAGTTTGGAGGAGAGGTAATGCCCAGGATTAAAACTGTTACAGACACGTTATTTCTTGCCATACAACATGGAAATATCAAAGTTCACACCCTATTATTTTGGAAGATCTAACCAAGCATGGATGGCAGAACCTGTCTGACTGAAGAAAGCGCCCATTTGGGCCTCTCACTCACTGCACTGAAGCACCTGGATGGCTTGTTTTGCCACACTTTTTAGTTCTTCCAAATTATGTCCAGGCCATGTCCTAAAACATGAGGAATTGCAAGGACACTTCAATGAGAAGGGCACTGAGAATGGGGAAGATGGAAACATCCCTCTGACTCAGTGGTCAACATGCCCCCCACAGGGACACGCCCCCCACACCTCCATCACATCACTCATCCCTGGATGGAGTGTTTCCAGCCCTTCTTCACCCAAAACCTGGGAAGGGCTGAGCCTCACACATAGCATTTCTGTTCTCTACTCTGCAACCTTTTCCTGGTCTCAAATAGTTTTATTGCCTCTTCAAAAGCTCTTTTCCAGCATGAGGACTAGGTTGGCTTCCTCTCCTTTCCCTCAGACCTCAGCTGAGGGACACTAGCTGCACTTGTCTCAGCTGCTCCATGCTTCCCCTCTCCTAAGCAAAAACACCCTCTTTAGCCTGCCAAGCCCATCGTCCTGCGCATGGGTCTGAAAGTGTCAGCTCACTTGATAGTAGCAAGAAACCTCTTTCAGTAGTGGGAGGTAGCACTCTTCCTCCTACCTGCTCCCTAATGAGTGATTTACATCAAGTGATGGCAAACCAACACTCCCTAGGAGCAGTTTTCCTGTTTCCTATTTCCCTTCTCCCCTCTCCTGGAGACAAGGTCTCTCTGCAGGAGGGTGCAGAAGTGTAGGTGCGTCAAACTTGCTCCCCCGCCATGCAGCAGGCACCAGCACACCCGTGCAGCCAAACCAAACAGATTTAATGACTCCTGCAGCACAAGTGCCAGGGCACACGTGCTCTCCTTCCGGAGCCTAACAGGAATAACCTCTCTTCCTCCCAAAAGACAATGTGTTCTCGTCAGTTATGATAAAAACTCACGCTGGAGATGAGCTACGGAAACCATGCTGGATGGAAAATTCAAGAGTTGATGAGCAGATTAGAGGAGCTGCTTCTGCTGGGAGGAACCAGTCATCCTTCAAGTTCTTCTTGATGGTTTTGCTCTCATTGATCCCAGTGCAATACCTGTGTCTCTGCAGCGATTTTCTCTAGCTGCAGAAAAAAATGGGTTTGAGGAGTCACAGGAACAGCTGTGGGCATCACCTGATCTCCAGTGCTGCCTGCCAAAAGTGCAGTTTCTAGTCACTTTTGGTATATTAATCAGATTTGTACTGGGGTGCAAATCTCCCGCAGAGGAAAATGAAGCCTTGGAAGCCTCTACAAAAAGCACATAAACATGCTAAGGACCACCACCAGCATGCTGCGAGGGACAAGCTGCACCTCCAGCCACAGCATGAGCTACCAGCAGGAATGGTGGCATGAAGGTATTTTTGGCCAGTATCAGCTACCAGATACACACCAGGTACTCCCAAGTTGAAGAAAATATACTTGGCAGCAGCCTGGGATGTCACCACAGATTGTCTTTGAATTTAAGGCAAGAAGTTTGTGCTTTTCAGAATCACAGAATTATAGAATCATTAGGGATTGGAAGGGACCTCGAAAGATCATCTAGTCCAATCTCCCTGACACAGCAGATCACTTAGACTAAGTCATAGAGTCAGTCAGGGTTAGAAGGAACCACTGGATCATCCAGGTCCAACTTCCCTGCCATGGGCAGGGACACCCCACCCTAGATCAGGCTGGCCACAGCCTCATCCAGCCCAGCCTTAAACACCTCCAAGGACAGGGCCTCCACCACCTTCCTGGGCAACCCATTCCAGGCTCTCACCACTCTCACAGTGAAGAACTTCCTCCTCACATCCAGTCTAAATCTACCCATCTCCAGCTTTGCTCCATTCCCCCTAGTCCTGCCACTACCTGACATCCTAAAAAGTCCCTCTCCAGCAAAACAAGCAGACAAACAGCATACTATGAGGTGGCCACAGATCCTCAGCCTTAATATTTATTATCATCCTGATTTTTGTCTTCTCTGGAGAAAGAAAAACTCCCCTGATAAGTGAAAATGTACCTAGATGGAGTAAGGGGCATTGTCAAGAAATCAACTGTCCCATCCAAGCCCTGGTTTTACTTCCCAGGCCTTCAAGAATGTCACCAAGAACCTTTCCCAACTGAGGCATGGTCTGGTCTGCCAGGGGCTGCAGGAGAAGACTTTTCCTTGTAGGTGGAGGCATGCCAGAAAAACTGCCAGGCAGGGCATTAGGCAACAAACTACAAGCATACTAGAGAGCCAAGTATCCACCAGCTAACAGCCCACTGCTGTTGCATCTTGCAGCAATCCCAGCTCCTACTCCACTGCTGCTCTGCCATCCTCTGCCCACATCTTACCCCTCATGAAGAACGTGACTAGGATTTGGAGATGCAGGATTATCATCTTGGTTTGCTCTGGTGTGGCATCACAGGGTGCTGGGAGTTTTAGGGCACAAACAGTTGTCAGTTGACACTTTGTGTGGCTGGCAGGCTACCTGAAAACACACCTCCTGGGAGCAGCGCTCACTGTCACTGCTCCTTCCTAGAGCCAGAATCTGAGCAAAAGATTCAGTGGCTTCTGCCTTCTCCATGCATTTAATGGAAGCCACTCGACCACTCCAAGAGCAGAAGGGCAGTCCATGGACACAGTGACTTGCTACTGACCCTGCGCTGAACTGGAGGTCAGGCTGGAAACCTCCAGAGGCCCTTGCCAGCCTAAATTATCCTACAACCCTATCAAGTCCCCATTACCCTTCCATCCCCTACTGCCAACCTGCACAGGGAAAGCCGAGAAAGCCCACTCAGGTGAGGATGGGGCCACTGGCAGCCCTTTTCCACACAACCAGGGCACGTGAGGCAGAGCTTTCATCTCAGCCCCTGATACTTTGAAGCCTCATGAGTTTTTAACAAACACTAAAGGTTTCATTCCTGCTCACATATGTAGAAACCTTGCCATGAGTCTGAACTTTTTTTGGGGGGTAGTTTTGTCTCTTTTTAACTTTACAGCAACTTTAATTTTACAAGTTCATAAATCAACTCTTCCTTGTTCTGCCTCACACCTTCCATTCAGGTGTGGCTATGAGCAAATAAGACCATTGAATGAAAATTAACTTTTTTCCTGTTTTCCTTCAGGAATTGCTTATGTCTCCTCACAGCCTCAAATATTTCATGCAGGTTGTGCCATGTATTTCACAAGCTAAGCCAAGCAAAACACCACCTTCCATATACACATGAAAAAAAGTTTCCCAGGGCTCAAAGCATTTCTGTCTTTGGCAGAATATTTTCTCAAAGCTCACTGAAGGAAAAGTATGGAAATGAAATACAAAAAGAGTGGTTAAAATAATATTTGGGGTAGAGATGAGCCCAAACCAAAAGCCAGATTAGAAAGCCAGCTATCCCCCTAGACATTGTTCCCAAAACGTGGAAGATTGTTGTGATGCTTGGAGAATGACTGGGAAAAGTTGCAGGTCTCCCTCTGAGCTTCATTTATTATTTGAATTTTAAATTACTTAACTCCTACTGGTCCTCACAGCTAACACAGACCCCATTATACTTATATAATTTACCCAAACTGTCCCTGGGGGGTGGTCAGGCAGTGGATGGACAGATGGGGATCTGGCATGGCAGAGAGGATCCACAAGGCAAAGGAGCTCTGCTGAACCTGGGCAGGAGACCCAAAACTTCCCTGAGTTTCAGTATGGTTATATCTGCTATTCAGATCCAGCCTGTCACTGATGTGGGCACAAACTATGGTGTAATTTGGGATTTCAACCCCAGCGTTTAAGACTGAATCCAAAATTTGAATGGAAGACTTTTGAAAAAGAGGCTTTTAAGAGTTTAATTTGAAACAGAAAACCATGAATCTATTTTTGACCTGCTTGGTCTTTAATTGAACTGGAGTTTTTTTAATCCTCTAGTATGCCTGGGTTGTTCAGACATCTAACAGCAAGTTCTCTGTATTAAATACAAGGCTTTATGCTACATGAATGGTGAACGAATGACACACTCAGCTCTGTGTGAACCCACTGTTCTGGAGAGGTGAACAAACAGCACCTCATGGCTCAGTGCATTTACTCCACGGCAGCCAAAAGAGAAGTCAACTTTAAGCAGAGCTTATCTTGACAACAAATTTCAAGAGGAAAATTGCATCTACTAATTGATAGATACTCCCAGACACTGGCAATGTTAGCCTTGGACTCAGGCATCTTCACTTTCTGCATCCCAGTAAAATGAAGACAGTTTAATTATGTAAAGTGTATTTTACTCTCTTGCTTAAAGTTTTTAATAAACCTTAAAATAACTTTGAAAATATTTGTCCTAGTACTTGACAGGATTTAGGTTTGTTTTTCCATTGATTCACAGATTGTAACACAGATCTTGAAATAGGGTACCCAGGGGAGGGACGGTAGCTTTTTGCTGCAGAGGCTGAGGGTATACCCAGCACATCAGCCTGCACTGGTCCCAGTGTACAAAGCACCCACCACAGCCAGCTGAAACTGCCCCAGCTCCCCATCAGTTCAGCACGGGCAGGCCCTGGGCTCTGGCGACTGCTTTGCTCCGCCTCATGTTGTGCCAGGGCTGCTCATGGCTGGTACCCACAGCACTGGCAGGTATCCAACCAAACCCTCCCTCATCTTAAATAAACCAATTAACCATGTCACTGTCCTGCTACCTTGAAATCAAGAACAAGTCTTGGCTAAAGTGGTGGACTTTCAGTGAAACACAGTGGTTAAGTGAATGCTACATACTACTAGGCAAAACGAACAGAATTAGGCATCAGTAGTCTACAAGTCAGAAGAAATAACTCATGAAAAATCCATTTTTTTCATGTTGCTTGTTGTTAAATCCTTGCTCATCTTAGCATGACAGTTTTTAGTTTGAAAGATTCATATTCCACCTTAATGCATAGAGATGCCCCCCAGCACAAGCCCAGCTCAGCCCCCCAGCAGCAGTGCCAGCTCCTCTCCTCAGACCCTTGTTGCCACAGATATAACAGGGAGGGATTCCCATCCCTCTCAGCCTTCCCAAGTAGTTTGGGAAACCACAGGCATCCAGGTTCAAAAGCAAACGCTGGAAGCTGGTTTTGCAGCAGACAATGTTTCTGGGCTCCAGCAGCAACATCTTCAGCCTCGGTCTCTGCTAAGAAACACCATCTCCGTGAGCGCTGCCTACCTACATACACATGCACACACAAAAACTCTTATTAGCGTAAGAGGGCGAGTATCAAAATGTAGCACTAAATTATCTGACATCTTTATTGCGCAGAATGACAGATTCAAACAAAGCTAACCCTTTAATTATGTTTATATAATGTAATCTGGCATAAGTCATAAAGCACCCCTTTGGCAATGCCAGATTAAATATTTTACATTTGCTTGGGCAGCACATTACAGGACTGAAAGCGGTATTTTCTCCTGATGCTCCAGTGCAGTGACTGTAGCAGTGGGGATGGGAACAAGGCTCAGTGCAGATGCTTCCCCTGGCAGGAATCCCTCTGACCTCATGGGGATCCCAGGCCCACATCCCACTTAGCAAGCTCCCCTTTGCTTCACTGACACCTACTAAAAGTAAAGGCCCTGCCGATGCAAATGGCACTGCAGGTACCTCCATTACCACTAGCTGGGTTTACTGGGGCAATCATCTTTCTGCCAACAGGGGCTTCTTAAAGTCCTACTTTTGTGTGCAGAAGTGGAGGATTTCACACTTTGTGCTGCAAAAATTTTGCTAAGGGGCTTTGAGAAACTTCATACTTGATGTTTCAGAGAGACAATGAAATGTCTTGACCTTTTCCCCCCACCTAACAGGGCAGGAGTAAAAATAGCAGCACCAATATCCAGATTCTCAGGGCTCATCTTTATCACAGTTCCTAAATCCCCTCCCAAGAAAAGGCAGTTCCCCATGCCAGGCTTGGTGTATGGGTTCCTCTACAGGAAATTCCCCAAGGGTCTCACTCTAAGCTGTGCCACCCTGTTCTTCACTACAGAGCTAGAAGTATTAGTGATGCTCATTGCCCATTTCAAAGGGATACCAAAGAATAAAACATTCTTCATTCCCAGAGCAGGTTCCGTGAATCCAGCACTGCACTGTTAGCACATCAGGCAAGCAGATGTAGTTGAAATTAGAACAAAGCCCCTCAAGATCCAAGAGAGCCTTTTTACTGATTGTTCTTTTCAAGGGTCTGCATTTTCCACAACTCTGGGGACCTGTGTCTACTCTCAGCCCTCCAAAATACACCTACTTTCTCTGACCAGAAACACTTACTCCAACACATATAATTCCACAACTCTCAAGTTTAGGCTTGTCCAGCCTAACCACATGGATCACCCAGAGAGGTTTATCTGGCCAAGTTCTGCTGCTACAACTGTATGGCAGCACAAACAGAGATTCAGAAGCAAATGCTACACTCTAGGATCTAGCCAGCCCAGAAAAAATATTGTTTGCCTTGGTAGATGTTTGTTTCTTTCTATCACAACCTGTCCCACATGCCTACTGATTTTCTTCCATCCTATAAACTTCAATTTTCTCCTCACTTCGTACATCTAGGAGCTTGACACCATGCATTTACATGTTAAAACTCCATGAATCTCCAAAACTTCATAGAATGCAAATGTGCATGCAGGACAGACCTGAACACACCAAATATGGATGCTTCCTGGCCTGCAGATCGTTGCTACACAAGGCTTCTTCCATGCTACAAGAAGTCAGGTAGCAGGCACCCTTGATCAGCCCATGAGCCAACATTTCATAGCCCCATACTCAATTTGGAGTAGCACATTAAGCTAAGTCACCCTTGTGACTTCATTTTCAGGTGGTATGTGCACCTCCTACTTTCATCTTACTAATATGTTGTGACTAAGATGGTTTTGCTTCCCATTTCCTACATCTGCCTGTCTGACCCATCTACTAGCTTTGATCCATGCCAAACAGATGTACCACAGACCTTTCTCTCACAGTCTTGTAGCCAAGATGAAGACTAAAGCTTCACTTAATTACCTCTGTAGGTAAAGGTAGAGACAAAGCAAGAAAACAGCCTTTTCCTTTTCTTACAGAAATCCACTGACTCATTCAAAACTCCAGAGATGCAAAAGGTTGGGAGGGAAAGAATTTACCTAGCCTCCATCCCGAGCTCATATAGTGGAGAAACTTGTTCATGTGAAAGTACAAAGGTCACAAAATCCATGAGATGGCCAAAATGCTTTGGTTTGTTTGTGGTTTTTTGTGGGTTTGGGTTTTAATTCTTTGCCATCTATGCAATGTAAGATTTTATCACCCACGATAAGATCTGCATTTTTCTGAATCGCCACCAGTGCATAAAAACCAGACACTGCACTGCTGGGGGAGATGGGCAAAAACAAAGCCAAACCAATAATGTGCAAGTGGACATCTACAAAGAGCTGTCTGCAGGCAGGGAAGTGGAAAGCCACATTCATGGTCTGTTGGGGCATCCCGAATATGCTTAGAGTAGTCCTACTAGACTTCAATTCACTCCTTACCATCCAGAGCTGTCAGAGACACACATGTTGTGTAGCTTATTCTTTGCACAATGCAAAGGAGGTAATGGCTTGAATAGCTCATTGCAGATCAGCCTGGACACTGCAAGTGGTACCTTAGCCCCTCTTCCTTGTCATGACAAAGCAATTGTCTGTAGAGACATTAAGAGGAATGAGGACACAGCACAAACAACAGGAACTTGAACTTCTTCTGTAACATCTGGAGCCAAATGGTGATGACTTAACATCAAAAGGAAAAAAATCATTCAAATAGTTTCCAAAATAATGCACAAGGTACAGTTCAGAGCAGCACATCAACTGATGGAAAGAGAAGAGAACTTCGGAGCACTAAGCAGAGAAGCAGTTTACAAATTCTGGAATATGCCGTGTTCGCATCAAAGCAGTTTAATTACAGAGTAAATAAATCCACCCAGACAAAATGTCCTTGCTTTCTTCAAAGAGACTCTTGACTGTTTTGTCAGAGTACTTTTTCTTTTCACCTTCATGTAAATTATTTTGTGCAAAAAAAAAGTATTAAGAGGTAACAAAAAGTTATTAAATATTTCCCTGTGTGTAAGCATCTGGGCTTGCAAATCTCATTGAAATTCTGTTGAGTTGCACTGCCCACACAACTGCAATCTTTGCGAAAGCCACACAAAAGGGTTTTCCTCCCCATTGTTTACAGAAGCATTTTGGAAAGGGGGCATAAACTGTTGTGCAGAGAGGGAAATAGAGACAGGAGTGAAATGGAGTTTGCTGAGCTAACAAACCAGGAAGCCTTCCATTTGTTTCTTTAGTCCTATAGAGCAATTTGTGTTTGAGGCTTAAGTGTTCCACCACTAGCAGAGTTGGCGACAGGCATTTCCGCTGCAGACTGTTAAAGCATGTGGGCTGTCTTGATTTGAACCATGAACATATTTCCCATTATCAGTAGTAGCAGCTTAATTCTTTATTTAAGATGTAGATCTATAAAAACAAGGGGACAGGCAGCCCTAAAGAGATTGGGTGTGCCATAAACTTAGCAAACTAAACTCATAGAATCATCATAGAATCATAAAATCATTAGGGATTGGAAGGGACCTCCAAAGCTCATCTAGTCCAATCCTCCTGCCACAGCAGGATCACCTAGACCAAGTGACACAGGAACACATCCAGACGGGTCTTAAATGTCTCCAGTGAAGGAGACTCCACAACTCCCCTGGGCAGCCTGTTCCAGTGCTCCGTCACCCTCACTGTGAAGACTAGACCAACTGTAGAAACTCTAGAAAAACATGGTAATTTCATGTTAATTATCTGAATTCTGGGGTTTATGATGTTTGCAATGAGCTTGGCCCAAAGCACCCAATTATTTTCATATTCCTTTACCTAAAGTTACCAGCACTGCCTAATTAAACGAGTAATAACAGACAACAAAGGCTTCTCACACCTTTAGAACCATGGAAGCACTCTCAGGCAGCAAGGAACGGGATATATAAAACAATTAAGATGGACATCAATGAAAGCAAGAAGGAGCATGAGCTTCAGGAAATCTGCCAAATCACTGGGGCTTCTGGCAGATCATCCCAAACATCTGCAATACATTCATTCAAATACAGGTGTCAAACATCTTAACAGAGACATCCCAAGCAGGTCAGTGGTCACACAAGACCACATGACTACAACGGCCTCTTGCTGCTTTTATAGGGTAGGTTGCCCACTTCACCTCTAAAAGAGCAACAGCAGAGAAACTGGGTGGATAAGACAAATTCTGTAGCAAACACCTCTGAAAAATTACCATAAATGCCCATCCTCAAGTCCCAGGAACTGCAGTTACTCCAACTCCATCCCTCCCATCTCTAAAAGACCATTTCTGAAGACAGAGGCAGATACAGATAGGAAGCAAAGCCCACACGTCCAAGATTTTCTTACTTCCTTCTACCCCCAAATATTCTGAGAGACAGATCAGCAGAGAGGGCTGTGGGTCAGCTCCACACTGCCTCTTGGAAATCCCCTTTATCCCCTTCACTGTTGATGAAGGAAAGGGATACACAGGTCAATTGGTTGATTTCAGTGGGAGAGTGATCATTTACAAGAGGACATAATGCCACCAACAGGTGAACTAGTGTTTTTCTTGATTTACACCAGACAGGGACAGGATTCACCATCCTCAGGGTATGGATGAGACCACCTCAGTACAGAAGTGGTTGCAGGGCGTTTTACTTATGAAACTCATGCTTACCTCAGGGCAAGGTGTGCTTCTTTGAAAAACCTCATCTTCACATGGTTGGTTGTGCTGGGTGAAACACTCTGAAAAGTTTTCATGAGGACAGCTGAGCAAAGATCCTTTGTTCAACAAGACAGATGCTTTCCACGGGAACAGGGTTTTACACACAGTCCCAGTGTGTTAAATACAAATACATTCCGAGTGGTGAATGCACTGAGAGCAGTCCTGAGAATGAGGACTTGGAGGTGTTGGTAGACCAGAAGCTCAACGTGAGCTGACAGTCTTAGAAATACAGAATGGCCCTGGTTAGAAGGTCTAGAGGTCATCTAGATCTCCAAAGGTCATCTAGTACAACTCCCCTGCAGTGAGCAGGAGCATCCTCAACTAGATCAGGCTGCCTAGGGCCTTGTCGAGCCTCACTCTGAATATCTCCAAGGATAGGGCCTCAACTACCTCCCTGGGCAACCTGTTCCTGTTCACCCACACTCAGGTTAAATAACTTCTTCCTGACATCCCATTTAACTCTACCTTTCTCTAATTTGAAACCATTGCCTCTCATCCTATCACTACAAGCCTTCATAAACAGTCCCTCTCCAGCCTTCTTGTAGGCCTTCTTCAGGTCCTGGAAGGTCCCTCTCATGTCCCTTCAGAGGTTTCTCTCCTCCAGCCTGAGCAACCCCAGTTCCCGCAGCCTGTCTTCATAGGAGAAGGGCTCCAGCTCCCCAGTCATTTTCACAGCCCTCCTCTGGGCAAGCTCCATCAGGTCCATGTTCTCACTATATGTGTGGGTGCGGCCCAAGAGGCCAGCCGTATCCTGGGCTTCAAAAGAAGCGTCACCTTCGAGGCCAAGGGCGGGAACTCTCCCCCTCTGCACTTGTGAGACCTTATCTGGAGTCCCCAGTACAACAAGAACATGGAACTGCTCGAGCAAGTCCAGAGGAAGGCCATGAAAATGATCAGAGGGCTGGAGCACCTCTCCTATGAAGACAGGCTGAGGCGATTCAGGCTGTTCAAGCTGGAGAAGAGAAGGCTCTAGGAGGACCTTATAGCAGCCTTTCAGTACCTGAAAGGGGCCCACGGGAAAGCTGGAGAGGGACTTTTTACAAGCGGCTTTAGTGATAGGACAAGGGGAAATGGTTTCAAACTAGAAGAGGGGAGATTTAGAACAGAACTTAGGAAGAAACTCCTCACTCTGAAGGTGATGAGGCACTGGAAGAAGTTGCCCATGGAGGTTGTAGATATCCCCTCCTTGGAAGTGTTCAAGGCCAGGCAGGCTGGATGGGGCCCTGGGCAACCTGGTCTAGCGAGAGGTGTCTCTACCTATGGCAGGGTTTTGGAACTAGATGATCTTTGAGATCCCTTGCAACCTTAATCATTCCATGATTCTGTTAAAGTCCCCAGCTGAGCTGGTGAAGGTCATTAGAGGTAACTGGGCAACTTCCTTTTGGCTGCACAATCTCTTTCCTAAGTGCTCAAACACCACCATGCTCTTCCAGTCTGGCCTCAGCAGAAACACCTCCCATGGAGCAATACTCAGAATTGCGTGTTTGAAGCCGCTGAAATTCTTTTTGCTCAATCCTTGCCTCAGAGTCAAGCCTCTCTTCCCACCTGGTCTAGTCCATGGCAATCTCAGGCAGGTGGGCACATCCCAGCTCAGCAGTGGTTTGCCCCCATGCTTGAGAGCCACTTGCTGCACTGCACAGCTCAGCTGCTACCAGGGAATTTGCAAACCAGAGTGATGACCCGTAGGGGCTCTCTGGAGGAAAAGCTTCTGGCACATGGACGCTTATGCAGGTGGAATTAAAATCAGGCTTTGTTTCCCTCTGTGTCAAATGGAGTAAGTCGTTGTTTGCCTTGTAAGCACAGAGCCTGGGACAGCAGCTTCTCCAGCAACAAGCCTTGGCACCAGCAACACATACCTACCAGGAGCAAGAGATCTCCCTTCACTTACAGCACAAGTGTTTTAATGTGGCCCTTCTTCCCCTACCTCCACATGTCCTCTGCTCTTACCAACTAATTGCTTCACAGCCAAAGTCAGGGTTTAATCCCGTAAGGGTAAGCTCACACGTACAGTTATTTGAACAGTGAGGTTTGTGGGATTAAGTCCTTGGAGTCCACCAACAATTTTCATAGGAGTATAATTAAAATCAGACATGCAGCTACACGAGATGAGAACACACCTGTAGTTTCTTGCAATTTGTTGCAGATTTTAAATCAGCAAAAATGTTCAGCAGAATAAAAGCTGATCAGAAAAATCCCTGTTAGAGAGCCTCCTATTGGTTCTTTACCTGCTCCTTCTTCAGACACCAAATTCCTTATGAAGAAGTGACCTTACACTGTTGCACCTCCTGGGCTGAGCCCCTCCTGCCACCGCCATCAGCTGCTTTAGTCCTGAACATGACACACAAACTTTTTACCGACACAGGTCGGTGCTTTCTTCCCTTGCAGCCCAAAGGACAAATAAGCATCAACATGCTTACACAGTGCTTTATTAATAAAGCTAACAGTTTGTTAATTTGTTCATCTGAGCCCCTCCTGTTAAACCCAGAAGCTGGAAAGGGCAGCTCTTCACATCCTCTCTAAGGTGACCTGCCTGGTAACTGTTGGCTCTAGCTTCTGAAGCAACCTCTTGCTCCCTCCTGAGAGGGCAGCTCTCCTGCACTTTGTCTAGCCACGTGCCATTCCTTCTGCAGCAAAGAAGCCCCAACCTGAGGCTGCTCTCTACCATCTACAGGTCACTAACAAAACAACAAGCAGGCGCAGCAGAGGGAGGTGCTCAGGAGGAATTTCCACCAGCAAACGCAGCTTTTCGTAGCAAGATTATTAAGGAAATTATTTACAAGAGATATGTTTCTCAAAGCAGCTCCTTTCACAAAAGCTCTTCAGTCAGACACTTTACCCTCTGTCAGTGCTTCCAATCCACTCCCCAGGTTGGCCACCAAATCCCTCTGCATTTTAAAATTCCCACATTGCTCTCACAACCTTTGTACTTACAAGAATCCAGCAATGCCAGCCCATGCTCTGCCTGGCTAGTTGCCTGGTGATGGTGCAAGCCCCCACAAACTTTTGATCTCCATCTTCAACTGCTTCTTTAAAGCACCTTCCAATTAAGGGCTGCACCACAGAAGCAAAAACTGTCATGAGTACACCCTCAGGGCTCTGGGATTTGGAGCAGAGCTTTCTCCAGGTAAGCCCAACTGTAATTGCTGGATGAATAAGACAGTTCAGTGGGATAATACTCCAGCCTCTTTGCTGCTGAGAGCCGTAGCCCTGTTGAACAGTAGCTGAGACTGTGAGCACAGCTCTGGCCTTTTATCCAGCCCCACAACAATTGCACTTGCACCTTAATCTTGTCTCTGAACCATCAGCTGTGGACTGTGAATTAGCAGCCCACATCCCAGTTCCCATTCCTGAAAGGTGTCTGAAGAATAACCAGCTGGCCCAAATTATGCAAAACTCTCACTAACTGAGGAGTAACATAACACTGCACAAGGTGGCTACCAGGCGAGAGAGACTCAGCAAGAGGTACCAGAGCTGCACTGTGAACTTCCTGCAGCAGCAAGATCTTTTCAAAATACTTGGAACATACAGATACTGGGAATGTACCTGTATCCTCCCCTTTCAGGGTACATGCGGGCTTTTGAGTCAGCAGGGTGGAGATGCAGCTCTCACACCCTGTGCAAGATCTTCTGTGCCACATATATACAGCAATGTATGAACAAACCTGAGCCTGTGCTCACGGCATCCTCTGATGGACTGAAACTGTCGTGGGTGTAAGGAAAAGCCTCCCTGCATCCTACAAATTTTGTCCTTTTCTGATTGTACCAGTCACTGGCCTCTTTACAGGTAAAACCTTTAAATGACAGATGGGGCCAGCCAAGTTTGATTTAATAATAGGCAGTTTGCTTAATGAAACAATGTCAGAGTAATACTATTCACTCCCCTTACTGGAAGCATAATACAAATTAAAGCAAAAGTAATGAAAGAGGAAAACACATTTAACATTTGTCCATCAGTCAAAGTCAGCCTTCTTGTTCTAGATGACTTTTAGAATAGCTTGCTCTCTTCAGCTCATGCATGCTAGACTTTGAATGAAAATGGGCTGAGATAATTAGTATTTAGACCTTTACGTAAAAGGCTTATTTCTAAGTCCACAAAAATTATCTCAAGTATTACCTCTCCAGTTATACACCACATAAAACCTCCGCTTTCTTAAAACAGATGTTATTAATTCCTGTGTGGAAGCTGTTTGCACTGTTGTTTCTAGAGAGATTTTATGCTTGGTCCAGGCAGAGGAAAGGAACCTGAAACTAACCTCTTGCTTTCTGCTACTGGTAATTACCTTTGCAGCAGAGTAGAGTGTGCTGGGCACAGGCTGCCAGCAGCAGCAGCTGCACAAATCAAGATGTGACAGCACAAAGGGACAAGTAAATCACCGAGGCAGAGATAAGATGGGGAAGGATAAGAACTACAAGCAACACAAGCAGATGAGCACATGGCCAGCACCCACTACGCTGGAGCTCTTTAGGTTTGCAATGGTGGAACATCAGGAGCTGAGCTGGGTTTGTGGTAAAATCTGTGTTTCAGAGATGGGAAAAATGAGACAGAAGGCAAGTTGAAGTTTCCAAGAGCTTCAGGGGAGAAGGAAACCCTCTCCTGGTACAAGGTCTCATCTATTGAGGTTCCCACAAAGAGTTATTAGCCAAGCTAGAGGCAGCATTAAGGCACCCCAGATCATCCTCTTCTTTGGTACAGGGAATTTATTTCATCTTTTAATATTCAAATGTATCAGAAGCCTTTATACTGGAATAGTTTATTTTATTGTAACTGCTGCTGCTCTTCTTTTTGAAGATAAAAAGAAATCTTTGTTAGGATGTATTACAAGTGTTAATATATTTCCTAACATAGATTGCTTTCTTGGAAATTAATGCACAGAAGAAGTCTTTCCTCTTAGAACTGTATATACACTGGAGCTGGGAAAAATCAAAAATCTAATTTTCTTTTTAGAGGAAGGTGGGTTTTTTTAGAACAGGCAGCAGAGAAGAATGTGGCTGTTGAGGGTATTTCTTCATATCTGGTGGCAAAGTGGCCTCAGTGCTTTGGTATGACAATTTGCTGAGATGTTGTGATTGGGAGAAAAGTGAAATGAAAGCAGCACCATCCCAGAAATTTATCTGGGAAATTTATGTCCCAAAGTTTTATCTGTAATCTCTTTTCATTACATACTGTAATGTGAACTATACTGAGAAAAACCCCAAGATCATCAAATCAGCCCATGCTGATACCAAGGTGTGTAAACCGTGTCCCAGCCCCGCTCAGCAGAAGCAATAGGAAACATCACAGTTCCTACAGGAGCTTGAGGAGGCTCTAGCTTTAGTTACAGCTTCACTGCTGCTAGACACTGTGCATGGAAATATCTGCTTGGGGCTGCAGGTTCCTCTGGCAGGAAGAGTGCAAATGCACGGAGGAGGTATTTTAGCAGTAAAGAGCAACTGTCAGCCAGCTACATAGTCAGGGAAGAGAAATCTTCACAAATAAATTGGCCCAGTATCTCTTTTTCCAGAGAGGAAATTAAGTGACTAGTTTTCATACCATCAAGGTGTTGGTTTCTGGTTTGGGCTGTCATCATGACCTTGATGACCAGGACATACTTAACATGTGGTGAAGAGCAAATAGCAGAGATCATTAGGAGAGAAGTCACATAATGGAGATGAAGAAGAAACACATCATCAACAATTGAGTGAAAAGAAACCATTAAACAGCTGGAGGACAAGAGAACCAGGATCCGTTAGATCAACAGGCACCCAACATGATAATAAAAAGGAACATGCAGAATTCTCAATTTGGCTTCTGTCCCACTGAACTGCTGAGTTCAACAGCTTCCAAATTCCTAAAGGATACCCAGTGGGTTTGTAGGCATTTGGTCTCTGTAAGATTTTGTTGATGAGGAATGAAAGAAGAGAGTATTTTTATTTAGTATTACTTTTTACATTTAACTGCTATGAAGGTCCCACCCCTAGGGAAGAAAAATCCCTCTGGAAGCTGATAGCAGTTGAGAGCATAAGAGCCAAAATCATGAGGTGCTTCAAAAAATTTTGGACTAGCCATGAGAGACACGAACACTTGCACTTTGGGAAATACAACAATCAATAATCATGGACAAAGTGGCATGCAGAGGTAAAAAAAACCTGCTGCACTGACCTGCTACTCTGCTTCAGGAAACATTTCCTACACTGCCTCCAACACACATTTGATTTTGTGGAATGAAAATCTCACCAGACTCCAGCTTTCTGTGCCCTTCCCTCCATTGTGTTTGGGCAGAATTGGAAAACTCCACAGCAGCTGCAATGTAGTTGGATGAAGGACTTGATACTATCTCCTGAAATCTTATTCTCCAAATTAAACCAAATTGGCTCAGGCAGGAAAACACTGTCACACCAATTGAAAGCTACCTGAGAAGCCTGTAAACACAGGATAAGAACACATGGTGATCCTCTTGGTGAGGGCACTGCAGGGCCACAGATCTGCCTGCTGCCTTTTAACCTCATTGGCCATCCAGGAGTAAAAGAAGGGATTCCAAGGAGCACTGACATAAAATCCCAGATGAAGTTGTAAGGGAGTTGCATCCCTTTGGGCAGAGGAATAGACCCCACAAGGTTAAGAAGTTCAGAAGCATTGATTAAATGAGTCAACTACTCAGTGGGGAACAGAAGCAGAGAAGGGTCAAGTGGCATGGCAGCAACCCGAGAGCTAGATGTTTAATGGAAGTGAAAAATCCAGGAGATGATGGCATTAATAGCGGCCTGTCTTTCTGCTCAAAGGGAAGCATGGCAACAGCACTACTGGATTCATCACCTCATGGCCTTCGACAGCACCAAAATCTGCTGAGGCCTCCCCTGAAATCCAGGGAACTTTGCTGCTTTGGTAGGAGAGAATTTGATTACAGCCAGTTGTATGGTTTACAAGGAAAAATGGCTTCTAAGTTTTTTAATTGCTTCTAGGTTTAGTTGTGGACTTCTTTTTCCATATAATTTCAATAAAATGAAAATGTTTCTTCTTTAGAAAGGAAGGAAATTTGGACAGAAAGATAACTGAGAAGAGCTTGGGAAAATGTAGGGTAGGTGGACATATTAAAAGAAATGTGGCCAGGGAAAGGTAGTTTGCACTGCTACAGGAGCACTGGTAGCTGTTTTCCTCGTCAGACCTGCTTCTTCACATGCAGTCTCCAAACTCTCCAGCAGAAAATAAAACTAAAGAACTTCCCTGGCATCTCCTGTCTAGCACTTTCAAGGATGTGTGCAAGGTGCTAACCTTTGGAGCTCTGGTGTCTCAGTTTTAGAGCATCCCATATGAAACTCTTAATCCTCCTCCTCTCCATGTTCTAATAGAAGACCACTGCTGCTCTGGGGGAGCTGGTCACTTTTCCTGCTCCAACTTTGAAAGATTCATCCACAGTGATGGACATTTCCAGAAGCACCCAGGTGACTGGGGAAGCCGATTATTCAAAGTGCTTTAAAAACAGAGTTGGTTGTTCATCTGTTGGCATTCTTCCAGTAATTCAGATATTGCACCCAGAACTCACAAAACCAAACTAACTCTCAGCTCCATCAGCTGCCCTGAGCAGATTGAGTGTTCTGGGAGAGGTTTTGGGCACCTGGCACAGGAGCCTGCTCTTATGAGTACCCAGGCTCAAGCCTGATCAAATTAACTGCAGTGGCAATTCCAGTTTCTCCTTCCAAATTCAGAAGCCTCCTTGTCATTTCAGCCAATGCCAAGGCTAGAATTTGGATGAGGCAAAGCTGGCAATGAAGTGGGACTCAGGGCTGAGTGGATCAGCAGAGCATGCAGCAAAATGGGGATCCTTCGCAGGCAAGTTCCCTCTGCTTCATGATGCCCTGCCTCATCACTGGCACTCACCATCACTCAGCCCTCATCTCCAGGCTGAAAA
Organism: Rhinopomastus cyanomelas; assembly: GCA_013400115.1. Classification (NCBI taxonomy): domain Eukaryota; kingdom Metazoa; phylum Chordata; class Aves; order Bucerotiformes; family Rhinopomastidae; genus Rhinopomastus; species Rhinopomastus cyanomelas. The sequence goes on along the minus strand of VXBP01008288.1, from coordinate 304,301 downwards.
AAGCAGACATAAAAAATAAACCCAATTTCTACTTTTTTCTATATAATCTGCCAGTAATTGCAGATATGAGATTCAGCCTTCATAATCTCTCCCTGCCTAATGTGGAACAGATGTCTTCTATTAATGAACTAATTGCTAATTACTAAGCAATGGAAGATTTCTCTTCCATCAGTTTTCTCCTCTAGTTCAGGCACAGAGCAGGCAGCCTCTGTATGTGAGCCAGTCCCCACAGAAACAGTATTGCACACAGAGCAGTTCAATGGAAGCAAGTTAGGGGCCGAGCAAGACAGGGCCCCTTCCTAGACGGACACTTGATGGGGATGTGGGATGTTTCACCTACCACTTCACACACCTGTAACACGATAGTTGCTTAACCCTCCTGTATTTTGGTCTCAAACTCTTGCTTCTGCCTTGTCACAAGCACTAAACAAGGGGTATGTCTGATTTCAGTGCTTAGCAGAAAGGGGCTGTGGTATTTCCCACCATCCTGGGAGACTGGAACAGGGCAAAGCATTTCAGCAGTTTGGTGTAGCAGAGCTGAGCAATGTCAAGTCACAGCCAAATTCCCATCCCAGCACTCATATGAAGACAATGTGAATGGGCTTTCAGAGGGAATGAGGGCAGTGCTCTAAGCTGCAAGGGCATGTAGGTTAAGCTGACATGGCATAAAACATGAGGGCTTGGATAATTTTATCACTAAAACTGGAATTGCACACCTTACGTGAGCCAGTTGGATGAACTTCAAAAATACAGATCACTGAGGCCCTACTTCATCATCCCATAATCTATGGGACAGTGCATAGGATATCATGACAATGGTGCATGAGTGACTTGGACAGCTCAGTGAATGAGCACCATGTAGGTGTCCCAGACACAGAGCAGCATCACTCCTGAGAGCTGGATGGGACAAGCCCTCTATTCTCTGTTCACTCTGAATTCCAGGAAACTCCAGCATTCGCCCAAAAATCTTTCTTTTTGAGTTGCATGACTCTGAGCTGACACAGACACAACCCTTCATGTTTGGATCTAGACAGTAAATACTCCATTCATAGCCTAGAGATGAAAAATTATTCACAGTAACCTTTTTTTAATAGGGGTTACAGTACATCTGTGACAACCCTCAGTGCAACAGACTGGAGTCCTCTGATCTGCTTCTGGTGCTGCATCTTCATCCCTTTGCTTCAGAGATGCTCAAGTGGGAAAGAAGAGCACCCAGCAGCTGGGGCACACCACCTAGGACCCTTGAATTCTGGTTAAAAACATTACATTCCAGTTCAATCAAGATAGATTATTTCCTTTTGGCTCTGCAGTCAAAACTATAATGATGCTTATGCATTATTTAGAGAAAAGAAATGATATTCAAATGCTGCCTGGTTCCCAGCCACCACATTGCATCGTCCTAATGGTTTCCCAGTAGAGACAGATTCCTGCTTTGGCTGTCTAACTCTCCTTTCCCCCTGATTCTGAGGGATCTTAAAAGCTTAGAATGCCATAACCATGTAAATTCTGTAACACACTGGAACTCTCCTTTTGCATCATTCTAAGGGGGATTTACTCTAACTTGGTTCCTGAGAATAATTTCTCTCCTCACAAAACACCACAAATTGTAAACCCTCTCAATGAACTCCTTACATTAAGGCATTTTAAAGTTTTATTTTTAGTAATCCTCACAATAAACAACTCCAGTCTTTACAGAGCTTCATCCCCAAGGATACTAGACTGTTTTCAACCACTGCACACCAGATACAGACCAGGATGAATTCATCGCCCTGTGAAAAGGCAGCTGCTACTGGGGCTGCAGCTGGCTGCACCGAGCCAGGATGTGTGGCAGAGGCACCACTGCAAGGGAAGAACAGCATCCCTGCAGCTCAGCCACCTGGTTACAATGCTCAGAACACAGGGTGCTGCATGTCCTCCACTCTGCATCATCATGAAATTAGAGCCTAGTAGGCAGTTACCAAGAAACATGTTATTAATTAAGGCATTTATTGAGTAATAACTGACATTATTAATTGCCCTGTGACAGGGGAGAGGCAATGGATGCAAGTCGCAGCACAGGAAATTATAATTAAATGTAAGGAAAAAAAGAAATCGCTACAAAGATGGTAAAATACAATGAACAGGTTGTCCAGTGGGGTTGTGGCATCTCCATCCTGGGAATGAGTCCTTGAATTCAGCTGATGAAGCCCTGAGCAACCCAGTCTGGCTGGGACCTGACCTGTGCAGAGACCTGAATGAGAGATTTCCTGCTGTCCCATCCCAAACTCTTCTATGCTGAGGCCTCATGCAATAATTTAAAACATGAGTAGTGTTGGTTTAAATTAACACATTGACTGCTGATCTGCAGCAGTTGTCATAGCTGTTATCTACAGCCCTAGCAACCTCCAGCCAAGAGAAACGGCAATGTCTCACATTGCACTGGTGAGAGTCTGCAGAAACCAACGTGTCCCAGTAATTTCACTGAAAATTAACTTGGTTACCCTTATCTCATAGAATGGTTTAGGTTGGAAGGGACGTTACAGATCATCTTGTTCCAATTTCCTTGCTGTGGGCAGAGACATGCTCACCCGGCAGCTGCAGAGTTGAACAGAGCACTGGGCTGCATGCAGCAAACGTTTCTGAATTTGTCTGCTCCCTCTCTTGAACCCTGTATTTTCTAGATTAAAGCAACGCAATCCACATAACTGTTCCATGCAGCAACTCACTGCTCATTATTCATGTTAATCTGGACCTGCTTCAAGTCATCAGCATTAGTGGTGCGAGCAATAACTGAACCTGAACTCGATACACCGGACATCAGACCTCATCAACACGCGGTGCAGGCACCTCTCTTACCTTGCACACAGCTTTCCTATGGAGCTGGCCTGGACAGCTCTTACAAAGTAGACAAATGGCGTTACACTGTCCCACTTGGATTAGCATCTCCCATAGCTTCCAGATGTTTCCCTGTTGTGCTGCATCCTCGCCAGCTGTTGTCTCCTCTTCAGGAATTTGTGCACTGGATCGCACCTTCTTGTCTTTCTGACATCTGCCTTGCTGCTGGCAGGTTTGTGATTAACTCCTTCTGCAAAGTAATTTTCCCACCCCAATTAAGTGATGTGTCCTACGCAAGGAAAGCTGACTAGACCTTGGTAAGAAGACAGCAAGGCAGGGAGACTCCACTATTGTCCATGAGTTTATTTGCAGTGGTCATAGATGGCTATGTCCTTTTCAGGAGGGATAAGTCAGCCAGGGAGGGTGGTAGAGTTGCTCTTTACATGAGAGAACAACTGGAATGTATTGTATTGAGTTGTGTCCAGGGGTGGATGAAGAGAGAGTTGAGAGTTTGTGGGTGTGGGTTAAGGGGCAGGCTGCCATGGGTGACACTGTCCTGGGTGTCTATTACAGATCAGGACGAGGAAGTTGATGAGGTCTTCTACAGACAGCTGACAGCAGCCTCACAGCTACAGACCTTGGTTCTCATGGGGGATTTTAACTATCCTAATATTAGCCTCACCTCCACCCCAGGAAAGGCGATGGAACTATTTATCCTTGAAGATGTCTCTAGACACATCGAGGACAAGAGGCTTATTAGGGACAGTCAGCATGGCTTCACCAAGAGAAGTCAACCTGATAGCCTTTTATGAGGGCACAACCAGGTGGATAGATGATGGCAGAGCAGTGGATGTGATCTATCTTGACTTCAGTAAGGCATTTGACACAGTCTCCCACACAATCCTCGCAGCCAAACTGAGACAATGCGGTCTAGGTGATCGGGTAGTGAGGTGGATCATGAACTCATTACAAGATAGAAGCCAGAGAGTAGTGGTCAATGGGACAGAATCTTAATTGGAGGCCTGTATCTAGTGGAGTACCCCAAGGGTTGGTGCTGGGACCAGTCCTATTCTATCTATTCATTAATTACTTGGATGAAGGAGGAGACTGAGGGGTGACCTAATTAATGTTGGTAAATATGTGAAGGGTGGGTGTCAGAAGGATGGCGCCAGGCTCTGCTCAGTGTCATCTGGTGATAAGACAAGGGGCAGTGGGTGTCAGCTGGAACACAGGAGGTTCCATGTAAATATGAGCAGGATCTTCTTCACAGTGAGGGTGACAGAGCATTGCAACAGGCTGCCCAGGGGGTTTGTAGTCTTCTCTGGAGACATTTAAAACCTGTCTGGATGTGTTCCTGTGTGACTTGGTCTAGGTGATCCTGCTGTGGCAGTGGATTGGACTGGATGTTCTTTCAATGTCCTTTCCAATCCCTGATGTTCTGTGATATATTGTAACAACATTCTGTAGTTTGCATGTAGAAAGCACATAGGGCAGAAAACATGCAACTGAATTGGAAGAACAACTTAGTGTTGAAAGTTTTACCCAACACAGTGTAAATAACGGATCAGCTATTTACAACCTGTAAGAGCAGTGTGTACGAGAATCACAGAAGCACTTTCCAGTAGGATGTCCCCCAACCTGTACCGATGCATCACATTACTCCTTCCTAGGTGAAGGACTCTGCACTTACTGAACCTCATTAAATTCCTCTTAGCCTATCGCTTCAGCCTATCCAAGTCTTCCTGAATGTTTGCACTGCCTGACCACTCAGCTTAGCGTCATCAGCAAACTTGCTCAGGAGTCACTCTATCCCATCATCAAGATCATTAATAAAAATATTAAATAAAACCAGACCCAATACAGATCCCTGGGGGACACCACTGGTTACAGGTGTCCAACTAGGCTCTGTGCCAGTAATCACCCCTCTTTGGGCTCTGTTATATAGCCAGTTTCTAATCCAAGTCACAATCTGTTCTTCAATCCCACACTTCCTAAGCTTACCCACAAGGATGTTATGGGGGACTGTGTCAAAAGCCTTACTAAAATTGAGCTAGACCACATCCACTGGTCTCCCAACATCCTGGTTAAGTCTCCCTGAGCGAAGCATTATTATTTTTGATGCAGAGACTCACATCTATTTTTAGAACTCATCACAGTTGATGAGTTTAGTACTTTCACATTTGAACCAACAGCCTACTAATAATTTTTTCCAGACTTTGTACAATACCACAGGGTCATTTGCTCACTTTATAATAATTGCATAAATTGTCATCACTTCTATGCCTGGCATTAAACTGGCTTTACACTGAATCACCTTTGGATTTAACAAGTGAGACTGAACTATTCCACATCCTGCATTAGCTACATGACTTCCTTGTTTCCATGTTAACCCTTCTTGATCAGTGATTTGCTCAGTGCTGTGTTCATGGTGGCTCTTACACTGGAGGGCAGAGAAACCAGATAATGAAACACCGTGAAGTGATACAAAGGCAAACACAAAGCCCTGCTCCTGGAAGGAATGAGCCCATGCACCTACACAGAATGGTCGGTGATCAGGATGACCAGTATCTTTGCAGAAAATGTTCTAGTGGAGAAGTTGACCATGACCTAGCAATGCTGCTATCAACAGTATCCTGGTCTGATTAAAAAGGATATTGCCTGCAAGTCAAGGGAGATTGTCCTTTCCCTCTGCTCAGGACTGATGAGACACCCTTTGAGTGCTGGGTCCACTTCTGGGGTCTTCAGCACATGACACATGTGAACATATTGAATCCAGAAGAGATCACCAGGATGGCCAGGGGCTGGATCTCATTGCACATGCAGAGATGCTGAGCCCATCTCTAGGTCAGCCAAGACTTCAGAAATACTGTATTGCAATCTGCCACTACCCAATGAGAAGGTGCAGAAGGTGCATTTGGCATGAAGCCCAATTCTTCCTGGGAGGGCGTAATAGGGCAAGAGGCAGCTGACACTAGCTGTGACACGGGACATATGCCTCTGACTAGTTAAAAACGATCACTGTGAAGATGGTCAGACACAGGACCCAGAGATTTGTGTAATCTCCATCCCTAGAGACAAACAAAAGGCAAATGGAGAAGGTCACAATAAACCTGATCTAGATGCACTCCTGCTCTGAGCAGAAAGCTAGATGACCTCAGGGGTCCCCTCCAGTCTGAATTATTCTGATTCTCTGGTTCATACTTTCCCACGAAGCTACGCTTCTGTTAAACCATGCCTGAGTCATTTGAAACATCACATCCAACCTGCTGAATCACACCCATCCTAACCTGATCCTAAAAAATGCCTCATATTAAAGAAATGAGAGTGGATATTTAGTTTTGTTACCTAAGTGCTTATGGCACATTTGCTGAGCACCTTGAGACAAGAGCCCAGCCTGCCTTTGTTTGCACAGGAGAGGCCACTGGCACTGCTGCTTTTACAGAAACAGGAAAGTGCTGGGCTCTGGGGAAGGATGAAAACTCAGATTAGCAATCTAAACCAAAGGGCTGTATCTTCAGGGGTGTCCAAGTACCACCTCAGGAGGCAAACCGAATGCTCTGCAGCCGAGGGAGGCAGAAAATCCACAGGGCAGTGTGAAGCCTGGATTGTAGTGTCTGTACTGCAGAGTTAAGAAGGAAAGGCTAAGTGCCACCACCCGAGGGAAGGGCTCTGGGTAAGGAGGACACAGGTCACTAATGAGAGAGTCAGGAACTTTTGGAGGACTGTGCAGCTCCAGAGTTATCCACAAATGCAGGCCATAAGCTGCCCCACAAATAAAACACTGTTAGGGGCCTTTTCCATGGAGCCAACTGAAGTCAGATTAACAGAAACCAGCATTACACAAATTCACTAGAGACAGTTCAGCTTTCTCTGGCCTGATTTTCCAAAGGTGGGGAGTTAATTTTTATTTTTCTATTTTTAGACACAATTATATTTTAAAGACTCCCTTCTCCCTTCCTCCACAAACCACTGAGTGACAGCAATAATGAGTACAAGAGTTCACTGTCAGCAGCAATTAAATTGAGATTAGAGCACTTTCCTAGAAACAATGCTGTATTTTGGGAAGTCCAGTGGTTGATTATTCCAGGTCATTTGAGTGGGTAGCAGAAGTTTATTCTGTTATGTTGACAAGCAGAGAGGAGATAAAACATGGGAAGACAGAAGAGTGCTTGTGAGTGCAGAACAAGCAACCACATAAGACAAGTTGGGAAAAATCAGGTACACGATGAACTGAGGCAAAATTAACTCAAGAGCAAATGACTGGGAAGAAAGCAAAACATCACCAGTTCTACTCCCACCATACATTCCCTTTCACTGCCACAGGTCTGTATGGGACTGGGTTACTGAGTGGTTTCCCATGCTGCACTTCTCTTGGGCACAAAGGTAGCAGCGGTTGACATCAGAGAATTCTCAAGTCCAAAACCTAGGTACCTAAAAGGATCTCATTTTCAAAATCGATACAAAAAAGTGACTCAAGTGGTTTAGCTACACCTCAGAATAAATCATATGGAGTCACTAAGGAACCTCAATGTTAGTTTAATAACAGAGTTTGTATGGGCAACCTTGGTTGCAGAAGGTAGGTCTAAAAACAAGGACGTGCATGCCTTCCTTTCAATGTCACTCTTGACTCATCCAAGAACATATTTTCTGCTGAAATGCTGTGGCTTACAGAAGGGCACACGAAGTTCCCTGTACTAAGAGCACACAGGATTCCAAGGGAAGGATAAAAGCCTTCTGTTCTTGCAAGCATTGCCTGCTGAGACTGCCCAGGGACCACAGTGGCGTGGTGTTTTTATGACAGGAGAGAGCAGAGCCTGATGAAGACAACTAACAACTGAGTTTACATAGCCCAAGCACTGAAAACCATCTAGGGTGGAGATATTCATTGAAAAGACTAATGATCACTGTATTTTAACTCTACTTCCATCAGTGCAAAGCGAGGCACTCAGCGCAACAATGACTCCATAAATCCTTCCTAGGTAGTCCTGTGAATTAAGTAAAGGGTAGAGAAAAGAGACAGAGATAGAAAGGACTGAGAAGAAAAACCTAGAGATTTGCTTACTACTTTGGGATATACCTAATTAAATCTGGGGGAAAAAGACTTCTAAGTCTGGAGTGGTCAGCAGAGATTTCCCCGGGTTTTCTGCATATTATCATGTTAATTTAGTAAGACCCTCACAAATTTTTGTTCGTTTGTTTTCCAGTTGCTCATCTCCCAGATGCCCTTCAGCAGCTTGCAGAAGCTGTCCTGTAGAGGGAGGCTTAAGATCTTGCTTCATCAAGAATCTGAAGAGTCAGTTAGGAAATACTAGGAAGGAACTTGGATGGCTTTCAGTCTGGAGCTAAGACAAAGGGAGGGTGAGGGAGAATCCGCAAGCGCTCCCAGGGCACACAGGAGACTGGACATCTTAAACTGCTGGCTGCAACGTTCACTGAGCTATAAATCAAGCCATTCATGGAGGAGCCTGCGCTGCCAATATACATAAAGAGAAGTACTAGACAGAAAGTGGCAAATCTGAATTAGATCCATCTCTTGAAAAGCAGAAATCTTTTACGCCAGTTAGATGTGAGAAACTGATGTTTGGAAACCACAGAAGGTTTGGCAAAGGTATAGTTTTACATGCTAATGAGCCCCCAAGGAAGGGGGCTGACCTGTGAAGCATATTTAACTACCGAGAAAGATTTATACCAAATAATATACATAAATGGAAGTGAGCAGAGAGTATGGGGAGTTAAAAACACACTACAAACATCCTCTGCTCACATCAGAGTTAAAGAATAATTCAGGAAAATGCCAGAAACACGTTTCAACATACAAGCAGCGAGAAAAGCAAGATTCCTTAGCCATGGAAATCTGTGGTACAGACAGTCACTGTCTGCATTCAGTATTTAAATGCCTTATCACTACAAAATACCACACCAGGCCCTCGCTCAGTGTTGCTCTGCTCTGGAGAACTTGTCTGCCCAGTAACCGTGCACAAGGTTTAATGTTACAGCGGCCTCACATCGATGAAACAGCCACGAGATTATCCATCTGTTCACTGACACTACACACATGCATTCTCCCTTTAAATGACATTTCAGCAACACAGTTTACAACAAAACTCCTTCTATATTATTTTCTATACCATGATTTTAAGAAGTCAGAGGTTTGTCCCACCAGCTTTCTCCACACTTGCATTGCCAGCCCGATGCAAAAGTTTTCACCGAAATAACTTCTATCAATCTATTATTTCTAATTAGCAAAGTCAGTTACCATTCCCTGTATTTATGGACAAGGCATAAATTCACATGTGTAATGACAGACCATCTTAATTTGTCAACAAGGGAAACATAAAAAATCCCATTTTATTATTGAGAGGGATCAAACACTGGCAAAGGTCACACAGAGCTGCATCCAGAAAGGATGCGGAGAGGCAGCAGTGTCTCCATCCTTGAAGATATTTAACCTCCAACGAGATATAACCCTGGGAAAGCTGCTCTGAGCAAAAAGCTTAACTATATAAGCTCTGGAGGACCCTTCCAGTCTCGACTTTTCTGAGACTTGAATTTGGCCTATGCCTACAACCTACACATCAACCAGACCAGTCAGACACTCTGCTTGGTCACGGTTCACGCCCCTTATCAAGAGATCAAAATCTCTCCCAATTTTTCTTTAGATTTGAACAATTAACTAGACATAGTTGTTATAAATGTGTAATAAAGATTTAGAATATACTATAGTTTCTTTGATATAACCAGTACACCTCAGTGAAGGTGACACTGTCCCGGAAGTCAGCCCCTTCCTTGCCAAAATCCACGTTCAATCTACAAACTCAAAGCCACACTTCCTCTGCCAGTCTATTTTACCCCACTGCTGCACAACAGTCCTATCCACCCTAAGGAAGTTTTCCAAGGAATTTTTTAAAGGTGAAGCTTTAAAAGACCAAGTTCTGCCAGTTTCTAAGCCATTTATTTGATGTTTGGTCTTAAGAAAAAAAAAAACCAAAACAAAACAAAAGAAACATCAGCAATGCAGCCTAACTTATCTATTAAATTATTTTAAAACATCTCAAGACACGAGGTTGTTTCCAGCTATCTGTTGAAACACTTCACCACTAGAACGTAGAACCAAAGCTAGCACATTCCCAAATCCAGTTTGAAAGCAGCCGGGAGACTACTTTTCTCAACACAGGCCCATGCAGCAGGACCTTCACAGCTTTTGGGTCCAGATCTCCATCACTATGCATTTCTGTAAGCACCAACCAGAGCCAGGCCAAGACGGGTGCTGAAACTTCTGAAACAGCAGCACTACAAGTTAGATTTAGGATAATACAGTTATTTCCAAAGAACCAGATGTCCATGCTGGCTCAGGCTCTGACTTCCCAACCAGGCCACTAAGGTTCAAGGAGGAGAGGTGACAATACATCATTAATAGCTCTGAAATAAGAAAACTCACGTTGCTCAAAACTTAAGTCGGCTGTACACTGAAACGAGCTTTGCAAAGCGTAATATGACTATAGAGGAATACATGAAATTTTTTTAAATCAGGGGTGAGGGGCATGGCATGGCACAAAATAATCTCTGGAACCATTTCAGCTGTGTTTTCTCCCCTAATCTGGACAAAGACCAAATACAGATCCTTCCTAAGGAAACATCTCAAGCTTTCCATTAGTTGCTCATGGTGAGGAACAGTGCTCCCCACTTTTATACCTAAAGCAACAGAGTTAGAATGAATTGTTGGGCACAATTCACTAAACCAGGCAAACACTGCCACATTCAGCAAGAGAATTCTGCAATTATTAACACTCCTTCATGGATGTGTTTAAGTGATACAGATATTGGAGACAAGGTTGAGTCTTGTTAGAGTTGGGTTGGTCGTTAGACTTGATCTTTAAGAACACTTTCAACCTAAACAATTCTGATTCTACAAGATCCCATGCGTTCCAACCCCCAAGCCTGGTTTAAAGGTTTGTCCTTCACCTGCCCTCTTCTACTCTAAACATTTCAGTTATACTTCTCAGCTCATCGGTGTCCAGCTCTGTGACTGGCATCTTTTCTTAACAGCAATAAATCAACACTAATCAAAAGCAACAGAAAACTAAGGTAGAGATTAGGTTTCAAAATGACACATTTATTACAACTAAACAAAGGACACAAGCTCCAATTAACTTAAAAATTTTATACTGCATTATGGCAAACACAGGACCAGTAGGCTCAGAGCACAGACAAATGATTTTCAACTTAAATTTATAACACAGGCTGAAATTCATCAACTGAACAGCAGAACTTGGAACACATACAAAAGACTGGAACGTGTTTTCTTTTAATTAAATATATCAAATTATTTGATATAAACAATTTTAAAGTATTTAAATACATGCTGAAGTAGCTAAAGTTTAAGCGATTAGCAAGGTATGTAGATATAAAGTTACAAGAAGTGTTTCAGAGTTGTATAAAAGACGCAACTTTTTCCCCCCCGACCAAGCCTACAGAAGCGTAAGGTACTACCCTGTCGAGAGAATATGCCCTACCTGTGTGCAGTCTTGCCTATTCAGATCAGCATTCCACTACTTGATGTGCAGGCAGATCTACCCTCACAGCATGCAGCCAGTGATGAAATTCTCAGTAAAAACCATCTTCTGAGCTAACACAAAACGGAAAAGTTTTTCAATAAAATAGGTCCTACAGCCTGCTTTTTTTTGAAGAGGAAGAAGAGATGACACCCTAACTTTACTCCTCTTTTGTGTTGCTAAATAGGTATTTTTGAAAGCTTTTTACATGTTTTACATTTTTAACCCCAAATATTTTACACACAAAACTGATCTTGAGTCTGAAACAACCTCAACAATGTTCTTACCATCTGCCTAACTCTGAGCTTAGAGGTTTTGCCTGCGTAAGTCACGAGGTCACCCAAACCTCATATATCCTTTAATTAATTAAACAAATATTTACATCTGATTAAATACTCATTCGGGAATAAGTTCTGACTAGTTACTGTACATTCAGAAGTCATCTTTCTGTGAAAATTCTGCAGCTTCTGCATTTTGGTCAACACAAGAGACAACGTAGCCCTTTACCTGAAGCTACCCTTCAAGCCACCGATTTGCTGGAGTTGTCTATATTACCTGGACAGAGCTGCCTGGGAAGGTTCAAAACCAGGTAAATGGGAATTGCTGAGGGCTTCCATAGCTTTTCAAGCTTGCACAACACGTGTTGTTGAGTCCAGCTCTCATGGGTTTGCCGACTTCCAAAATCAGAATAATACTCCCCACAAAAATGCTTCACTGTGGTTGAGGTGTATGTATGTCTTTGAACGCTTTAGGTAAGAGGGAAAGACTGACATTTGTGATTGACATTAAAATGTATTCCATGTAACCTGTTAAAATTCCACAATACCCCAAATTTCAAGTCCAAAAGCTAAAAATGTTCAATAAAATGTGTCACAGTTATTTTAAACAGGACATTCTTCATAAATAAAAATCAGCTATTTTTGGCTCCCTTCTTATGTAATTGACAGAAAATTTAAGTGACCAGTAAACATGGAAAAAGAAGAGCAGCAAAGTTTTAAATGCCCAGATACTACAACCAGATAATCTACTGTAAAGACAGTTAAAGCTCCGTAAAACTTTAATCAATAAATCCTTGAAAACTGCTTTTTCTGCTACTTCCCTGCTTCAAACTTGCATGCACCCAAATGCATACAATTGTTAGGCTTCTGATAATCCGTGAGCGGCAGCAGATTCTTTTTAAAGTATTTTTATCATGTTGACAGGAATGTCAAGTAAGACTGCTACACATTGTTTTCAAATTGAAGACATGCGACTGCTAAATTCCATGTACTCTGATGCCCATTAATTCTAATCGTGAATAATACAACGTAAAATTTGGTTTTTTAATTGTGGTTTTTGAGAAATTAGTTTTATTCTTGCTTTGTCATCTGCAATAAATTTTGGCCTAAAAAAAGCACCTAGTGAAGTCTTATCTTCAAAATCTACAAACTGACTTTCATGCTGAAATCTCCACATTAATCTTGGTTGACAAGGAAGAGAACAGCCCCTTGTTTAGGCATACAGCAACTACGAAGACCGTACTGATTTGAAATTTCAGCTTCGTCACAGCAATTTTACACTTCAGATGCAGTTACCGTAATTCTCAGGAGAATTTCACTCACTGTAAGCAGCTTTCTTTGCTAACTGTACATAAAATGAATTCAATATTTGAACTGAACACTGACCCTTTTCTAAAATTAGTTGTACTATATATGTACTGTGATCTTACCGACATCTTGCTTTGGAAACAACTAAATACAATGGTCCATCATGCAAGCCATGAGACTGTCAAAACGCTTTTGTTCCACTAACTTCAAATAAGTTTTTACAAATAATTTAGCCAAATCTAGAGAAACACTGAATATGGAATTATGCTGAAATACACTTGGAAGTCAACATCTTCTACAAAAATATGCAACTATTACTAAAAACATTAAGTACTGACTGCCCACCTCCGTATATCCCTGTGTACAGTGCCACTGTAAGACGTGCTCTCAATAGCGTACACATAAATTAATGTTTGTATATTTTATAATTACTAGGTGAAAATAAAAATGAAATAAAAACCCAAACCACAACCCTGCTGGTTCAAGTCACACTACGTGTATTTCATAAGATTTTAAGAGTAGAAAATTTAGGCTACCAGCACTGATGAAACATCCCAGAGTTGGTATTTTAGTTTTCAAAAATTAACTACCAACAACAGGCTTTAATTAGTAAACCTTGACCTACTGTAGCCGATGTGATTAAATAGCAAAAGACAGTAACTATAAGCAAGCCAACGATGTAATCAAAGCACTGGCAATACCAAACATGACATTTTGAGTGCACAGTAAGCAAGACATGAGATGAAAGTCTTTATGTACTTTGACTATACCCGGTTAGTGACTTTATACCTGAGATGAAATCTGAGAGGTAAGAGGACTAGTCATGGTATAAATAATTATCAGATGAAAAAACAACATGTGAAGATAATGGCATTTTTTAAAAAATTATGCAAAAAGATCACAACTGACATCTTCCCCTTCCCATTTAGATAAACACTTTAACTCACTCTATTGTGAGACAGATTGTATTCTGAGACTATTCAAAGGCTCCTGTGATTCCAATTGTTTTGTAATTAATGAGATTTTGAGTAGAAGCGACATCCTCTGCTCCCTAGTCTTAAGAAATTTAAGGCACCCATGAAAAGCAAACTTCATAGGAAGTTTCCGTTCTATGGAAAAAGAAATCTGATCTTCCCTTCAGCAGAAAAAATAGTAATGATGAATTCATAAAAGTGATTAGAATGCCACATTCTCTGTCAGTGAGGCAACAGCGTAGTGATATTTAGCTTAAAAAACTCAACTTAAAGAGCTGTTACTGAAACCACAGAATCTCCACTAACAGGTTCACAAAATAGGTAATATTGTGATGGGAGGGAAGTTTGTATTAAATTCTGAAAAACCTAAAAGGTAGAAGTAGATCAAGGTTGGGCCCCATGTAATGAGGAAAGGAAATAAATGAGAAACATTTTTCCATAATAGATACACTTAATTTATACAGCAAACTTGTAAGTTTAATGGATCACTGTACCACAACGAGTGCAAATACATGATTTCCTGGGCAGGAGCACTGCTAAGGAAGCACATTTTGTTTTCATCTGTATGGAATAATAGTGAATCACTTCTCTGATGAAGGGAAATTTCATTCCATATGTCAGAAAACATATCTATGATTTATTACTAGAATCAGCTCAAAACACTTCCCATAAATCATAAAGCTCAAGTAATACGTAGCCATTAGACACAGAAAGATATACAAGGTTTTGGTTACAACTGGGATTAGCTTCAGGATCTGAAGCTTAGTTCTTTACTTCTGCAGCTTCTTTATCATGCTTTTCCTTTGCTTTCTCTTTTTCTTCCAGCTTTTCTTCTTTTTGAAGCAGTGCCATAATCTCAGCAACCTGACTGGTACCAATATCAATGTCTTCTTTGTCAATCAATTCTACTACCTACACAAACAATAAATGAGAGTCGTTTTCACATGACTGAGCCACTTTCATATAATAGATTCTGTTAAAACAAAAAAGTTATCAGTTCTCTCATGCTCAAGAAAAGCAGTACTTCTTACAGTTTAAGCACTACTTCTGTAGTTAGTAGGAAAAGCACTTGCAAATAAGTAAGTTTCAGCACATCTGTAAATTTATCAAGTGAAAAAGCAAAAAAACTAGAAAATGAAGGAAAAATTAATGTTCTGCACAACCAGAGAATGGGATAAATGAGGCAAAGAACACAGAACATTTACAATGGACTTAAAGGACTACTGATGGTCTGATATGTGTTTCAAGCACAGGAATTACTGGTCTTAATGATATCTATTATATATCTGTACAAGTAGACAAGAAAAGTTATGTCGTCTTGACATGAGGTGTGTATGTATGTACATTATGTCAAGACTGGCTAATGATGGTATTCTGAAAGTAGCTCTTCTAAAGCTCCTTCCCATCCTCCCCACTCATGAATAGCACAAGAAAACGTTTTACAGAAGTTGATGCAGGCAGAGAAAAAACCTAAAGCTTTAAAGGAAAAGTCTTAACAGGCACAGACTAAATGTTTCCTCCCCACCCTGCTAGAATTCTAACGTGTATTGTAAGATCTATTTATGATACATTAACAAAAACCTCACTGGCATCAAGTAAAAGATTTTGTAAAAGACAGCAATACAAATTAAACTCAAAATAGGTAGGTTTGATGGGGACAGTTAGCCATATGCTCTTTAAGTAGTCCACAGACTTACCTTAACAACATTATCTATATCAATCCTGCCATCCTTGTTTTCATCTAGCGCCTCTGCAATCCTAGTTAACTTCTCCTCTGGAATCTTCTGAATTTGTTTCATTGCACTGATTAGCTCAGCAATACTGATGAGATTCTCCCTGTAGAGGAAGCACAGTCTGTACATGGCAAGCAGTTACTCCAAAGGAGTAAAGCTGACACAAGGCAGTACTGAAGGTCACTACACTGCAGATCATTTGTAAAAACATCAATTATCTATTTGTAATCCTGAAGAGAATGCAAAAGAAGCAAAAACTCCTGATCAGCAAACAAATTTTAAAATGAGTTTTCATGTTGCTAATGAACCTCACAGTTTTGTTTTCCACTCACTTTACAGCACAAATACATGAGTCGAGCAGCACTCGAAAGGAAGTTTAACAGAGTTTCTGTACTACCCAGGATGAGCACCACATGCCCTCTGCCTCCCCATGCCATCTGACACAGGTGCAGTGCCCTGTATGTCACATACTTTTAGATGTAGAGAGGCTGGCCTACACGGAGTTCATGTAAGTCACAGGAAAACAAAAGCTGAGAACTAATCACTTTAACAGTTCCGCAATTTCATTAAAATAGGCTTCATCTTCTCCTTTCAAGGAACACACTCTTCAGAAGGACTCAACACTGACTAGCAGGTTTCCGATGTTCTCACTGTCTACTAACACGAACCTGAAGTTGCCCCTGTCTTCTGCAGCCTAAAGCCTCTGTTTGCCTATGTAGCTTTTTTAGCTTGAAGAACCGTCTTCCAGCCCATGTCAAGCTGAAATGCAGGAGACAGTGAGCCCAATAAATATTGAACAGAAGGCCTTTAACAGAACAGTCCCAGCTTCAAACCTGGACCTAGCCTCAGGGCACGGACTGATTTTTACTCCAGGAGCATCTCTCAAGCTGCCACTAAATGTCCTGGAACTTGTGTTGCTTCTATGACTCTGTATGGTCTGGTAACAAACCAAAGGTTAAAGAACAAGCCTCTGACGATTAAGCAATATTTCACCTAGTAAATTTCAGTCTTCCACAGTCACCTACAAAATTATCCACAAAACCACCCATTAAATAAAGTATAATTACATTCCGTACAAAGAAATTCTACATCGTACTTTTAATTTGCAAATTCAGATGGCTTTGATTAACATCTTCTCTATAGCAATATCCATATGGCCACCTTAAATCTTATTAAAAAAAAAACAAACAAACCACCTCAAAGTTGAGAAGGAAAGTAAAATGTGATAAAAATAGAAAAGCAAAAATCTGAAGAAAATGTCTATTTATGTTATGCTCTGGGAGCTGGGAAAGTCTCTTAATGAACCAAACAAAATGGCACAGGCATAAGTTACATTAATAAGACATTCATAATAATGAACTGAGAGAATTACAGTCCCAATTTTTAGGTATTTCACTGCTTGTAATATGCAGCATATGACCATTCCATACATGACTGCCTGAAAGACTCTACAGTAACACTAGGAGTTAAAGAAATGTTGATAAAGTAATTTTTCAATCAAACTGTCAAGTTTTCCTTTGAAACTCTGCAAGCGTGCTAAAGTTGAAATTAAGGAAATTTTCAGAAAGAGACCACGTAAAACTATCTCCTCACTTCCATTTGGCCTGTTCTGCCCTTTCTCTCCAGACACAATAGACTTTGTCGCAGTTTTTTTCCTCACTCACATCTCCATTACTGAAGAACAGTAAACAGTAGCACAATTCCTATACTGTTGCACATCTTTTCAATCAGTGACACACAGCAAACCTGCTGTGTGAGGAACATGACTAAAGGTATGATTTTACCTGCATCAGTTAGTGTCAGAGGTGTGAACAAGATGGTAAGATACTAACACTTGGACTTTCAGAACCCCTTCAGCACTAGCATCTGGGCAATTATACTTGCTATTTTCCTTCATTTCAGCCATACTTAACACACCTTAGAACAAGAGAACATCTATAGCACAATTTCCTTAGTTTTATTTTTAAATAAATTATCTTAACACTGTAAACAGCAAGTTATATGCTAATTATTTTCTAGTCACACACCAGACAAAAGCAAGAGTGAAGACAACAGAATCACGTAATGGTAGGGATTAGAAAGGACCTCTGGAGGTTATACAGTACAACTACCCTGCCAAAGCAGATTCACCTAGAGCAGGATGGACAGGATAAAGAGTCAGACACATCCAGTCTCAAGTCACTTACCCAGCAGGGGGACTATCACTACCATCCAGTTTTACATCCATTGTCTTCTGAGTTGTCTCTAACTCATTAATGATTTTGTCTATCTGACCAATCATTCGGTTCACTCTCTTGGTCAAACGCTTGCTTGCCTTTGACTCTTCCACTGCCTCCTCCTGGCCAGTTTTAGAGAGCTCTTTAATCTCTTGCAAATCCTAAAATAAATGATCAGGAGAGAGAAAAGCTTTTGTCAGTGTGAATTCTCAACAATACACACTCCTGACTTTGACTCGCATTTCAAGAGAGGAGCTGTCAGTAAATGAAATGCATTGATATAAAAAAGCCAAATTTGATTTCAAACAACACGTTCGAACACTGACGCCTTTTTCATGATCCCTCTAAACGTTATTTTATGCATCTTTCAAACGACTGGTCTGATTCATTTTACTGAGCTTGCAAGTTATTTACAATACTGACATCTATGCTTGATAAGAAAGAACTGCAGCAGGCAGGCAGCACAGGTTAGTCTAGTCACCTTGGAAATGAGAACAGAACAGGATTCTCTCTCATTTGGTGGAAACTAACTCCAGTGGTTTTACCTAGACTTTAAACATGTTATATGCGGGGCTCTGCAGTGTCCCATACAAAGTTCATTCACTTTGTTACCAACTAGCAGACATCCAGGCAAGAAAATACTTGAATTTTCAAACCATTTATGATAAAACTAAGCATAAATAGAAATGAAAATAAAAAGAACTTCCATGTTCCATTCTTCACCTCACTATACTCCTGAATATCATCCTTCAACTCCTCGAGCTCCTCCTTTTCTTTCGTCAGTGATTTCTTCTGTTCCTGCAGCTTGGTGCAAGCATCACTCAGCATGTCAATCTCCTCCTTAGTGATTTCCTCACCCTGGAACAGAAAATACATACAGATTAGTGAAAGGCACATTCGTGATTTTCCTCAGAGACAAAGTCAAGATCCTTTTTCCATGTCTGGAGCCAATACTGTCAGTCATTTTGAGGCTAATGCTGTGTTTTGAGGCTAACACAAAGATCACAAATGCTGAGGTAATTAGTTTGCTATGCTATATATATTTTGAAATGCACCAGTAGCAAATTAACTACTGCAATTCATTATACAGGTTTTGGGTACCTGAAATTCTGTACCTAATTGTCTCATTTAAAAGTGTTTTCCTCTCTTCTTTTTTGGAGGGGAAAAATCCAAACTAATGATAAATGAATCACTACATGTAAGAAAAATAAATTATATGAAAACAAGTTAAAAAGCAAAGTTCACAAGGTTGAGCTGGAGCAAAGTTGTCTTCAACAGTCTAAAGCAAGTGTGAAGGTGAATAACCATAGTTTGTGAACTATACCTGTTTCTTGAAAACCTGAGAAGTCTAACCCCCAACTGAATACCTAAAAAAACTTGAAAATTATTCATTAAAAATGCTAAAATACCAGAATACTAGCTATGTACAGTATACTAATCTTATTCAGACTAAACCCTGAATAGCCACTTAAGTAGAGCACAGAAAGATATATGAAAACCAAGGATGCCAGAACCAAAGAGCAGAAGGATTTCTTTCACGCTCCCACAAAACAAATACGAAATAGCTAACAGACTAGACACCCAGCCCCTCCATCAGCTCAGAATGAGTTTCAGTTTAATGATAACTTGTAGGCACCAATTTCACACCTGATCACACCTAGTTCACCTTAGCTAAAAAAGGGAAGAAAGAAAAAGTAATTAAGTTTGAAACCAAATTCCTCTGCCTCAAATAAAATCAGCTTCAAAAAGCTGGCAGTCTTACATTTTTCCTCTTACAGGCAAGAATGCACTCCACAGTGTTTAAAAATCTTTGGAAGCATCTTTAGGGTACAGGCTACCCTGTAACCTCAGTTAAGAGCTGCCACATTAACTTTACTTTCAGTTTTCTCTTACCAGTTAGGGCTGCTGAAGAAATCCTATTTGTCTCCTGATGTCTGCTTCCCTCCCATGGCATTTCTTGTGGCTGTACCATGCACCAAGCTACATAGCTAGCCAACTGACCACACAACAATGCACAATGAGAATGAGTTCCATTTTGTTATTACTGTGTGCTGAGTAAGGGTTTTTTTTTTACTAGATTACAAGACCTAACCTATCACATTACTGTTAAAAAATAATCATAGAATCATTAGGGATCAGAAGGAACATCAAAACATCATCTAGTCCAATACCCCTGCCACAGCAGCATCACAGCAAGTCACACAGGAACACATCCAGATGGGTTTTAAATGTCTCCAGAGAAGGAGACTCAACAACCCTCCTGGGCAGCCTGTTGCAATGCTCTGTCACCCTCAATGCGAAGAAGTTCCTTCTCATATTTACATGGAACCTCCTATGTTCCAGCTGACACCCACTGCCCCTTGTCTTATCACCAGATGACATTGAGCAGAGCCTGGCTCCATCCTCCTGACACCCACCCTTCACATATTTACCAACATTAATTAGGTCACCCCTCAGTCTCCTCTTCTCCGAGCTAAAAAGTGCCAGCTCCCTCAGCCTTTCCTCATAAGGGAGGTGCTCCACTTCCTTCATCATCCATGTCACCCTACGCTCTAGCACCTCTGTGCCCCTCTTGAACTGAGGGGCTTAGAAGAGGACACAGTACTACAGACGTGGTCTCACTAGTGCCAAGTAGAGGGGCAGAAGAACCTCTCTTGATCTGCTAACCACCCCCCTTCTGATCCACCCCAGGATGCCTTTGGCCCTCTTGGCCACAAGAGCACATTGCTGGCTCATGGTCATCCTGCGGGNGCTGGCTCATGGTCCTCCTGCTGCCCACTAGGCCCCCCAGATTCCTTTCTCCTACACTACTCTCCAACTGGTCCGTTCCCAACCTATAATGGTACCTGGGGTTGTTCTTGCCCACATGCAAGACTCTACACTTAGCCTTGTTATACTTCATTAAATTTCTCTCTGCCCAGCTCTCCAGTCTGTCCACGTCTTGCAGAACAGCAGCACAGCCTACTGGGGTGACAGCCTCGCCTTCTAGCTTTGTGTCATCAGCAAACTTGCTGACACTGCACCCTAATCCCTCATCCAAGTCATCAATGAATAGATTGAACAGGACTGGTCCCAGTACCAGCCCCTAGGGCACTCCACTAGATACAGGCCTCCAACTAGACTCTGTCCCATTGACCACTACTCTCTGGCTTCTATCTTGTAATGAGTTCATGATCCACCTCACTGTCTGATCATCCAGTCCACACTGCCTCAGTTTGGCTGCGAGGATTGTGTGGGAGACTGTGTCAAATGCCTTACTGAAGTCAAGATAGATCACATCCACTGCTCTGCCATCATCTATCCACCTGGTTATGCCCTCATAAAAGGTTATCAGGTTGGTCAAGCATAACTTCCCCTTGGTGAAGCCATGCTGACTGTCCCTAATGAACCTCCTGTCCTTGATGTGCCTAGAGACAGCATCCAGGGCAAGTTGTTCTATCATCTTGGCAGCATTCTAAAGTAAACATGTTACAATAATAGCAGGTAGACAGCGATGATGTCCAGGAAAAATATTTTTCTACTGTAAACACTGTCATGGTTTTAATCCCAGCCAGCAACTATGCCTCACACAGCCACTCGCTCACCCCACCCAACCTGCTGCGGGGATGGGAAAGGAGAATTATAAAAAAAACCAGTACAATTAATGGGCTGAGATAAGAACAGTTTAACAATTGAAATAAAATACAATTAAAATGATAATTATGATAATAATTGCAATTAAAAGAAAGAGAAATAAAACCTAAGAAAAACAAATATTTCTCATGCACCTCCTCGCTGGCAGAGAATGGGAAACTGGAAAGCCTTTGATGTAGACTAACAGTACATAGTAAAAACTAAAACATCAGTGTGTTACAAACATTCTCTTCACACCAAATCTAAAACACACCACTGTACCAGTAACTAGGAAGAAAATTACCTCTATCCCAGAGGTAGAAACATGCATTCCAAATTAATGTTATGTGGCAAACTAACACTAGGACTGAGAAAAATGCTGACAGAAAACCTCATGGACAAAAATTAAGTGCTCAGCTACAAGTAAAATTCAAGATACAGCTGAAACATGAAAAGGAAACATGCAAGAGGTGGAAGCACAGACAGATGACCAAAGAGGAATAAAGAGACACTGTGCCAAGATGCATGGATGAGTTCAGGAAATCCAAAGCCCTCCCAGAGTTAAATCTCATGAAGGATATGAAAGGCAACAAGGACTTCTACAGGTACATCAGGAGCAAAAGTAAGGTAAGAGAACATGTGGGTCTGCAAGGAACCTGGTGCAAAAGGTCATGGAAAAGGCAGTCAATGCCTTCCTCAGTCTTTACAGACTAGCCTTCAAGAATTTCAGGTCTCTGAGCCCAACCAGGAAACCTGAAGCATGGATGATCTACCATCAGTGGAGGAAAATCACATTAGAGATCATGAAAGTAAACTGAATACACACAAGTCCATGAGACTTAACAGGATAGAACGACAAGTACTGAGGGAAGACTCTGATGTCACTGAGAGGCCACTGTCCATTAACTTTGCCCTATCCCTCCACATTATCTATAGACAGATTCATAATGTATGGATGTATTGCCTTTACAGACAGGGAGAATGCTCCCCAAAACATGTGTAATAGTTGCAACATGGTTTGTGCTGACTTCCATTTCTGCGCTGACAGTTAAGGATTTGCAATCTGGTTTTAACTGACCGAATGTCATCAAGAGAATTAAAACTGAAGGACGGGCAATAAATTTATGGTGATTCTTACATGGATACTTTGAATCTTTACATTAAAAAGTACAAAAACATACAGTTATCCAGATTACCTTAATGCCTTCCAATACCGGTGCTGTATCTTTCAGTACCTCTGAGGCCATAGCCACATCTGCCCTTGCCAGTTCCCGTTCAGTATCCACAGCCATCTGACTTTTTTTAACTGGCAGAGCAGCTGCTTCAAGATTTACTGCTGGTTCCATCTCTTTCTAAATTTGAAAGACCCATGAAGTTTTAATTAAACAAAGATAACATTATCTGTATTATCATCAGTAAAGAATGGCTTCGCAAAATAGAAATGATTGGAAAAGTAGAAATACACATTTTAATGATAAGACAAGGTTTAAAAAAACTGCAAAATATTGAAAGGTTTCACCTGAAAACACCCCCTTTGAATCACATGAACTAAAACTGTGAGCTCCTGAGGCTTAATTGACCAGTAAAGCAGACCAGCAGTTTTTACAGTTGATTACAACACAGTGACGTTACCAGGTCAAGGACAAATAGAAACAAGTACATTTAAAGTTAGGCCTGGGAGAAATAAACACCTAAACAAATACCAGCGCCTTTGATAGCCAAATATAAAGCTTCTCTTATTAATCTAATTAACAGGAAAGAAGTCAATATTCAAGACTGAGATAGTATTTTCTGCTTCACACTGAGCCCTTCTGTATTGCAGTCTGGTTTAATATTCTTCCACTATTTCCATAAGTGGATTTAAAGTCCAGTTTCTCGCAAGCAACAACCAGAGCAGATACGATAACTGACAACACGCTACATCACTGATGACTTCTCAACAGCTGAGAGTAGAACTTACCATGGCCACAACTGGAATGGTTTCTTTGGCTTTCTCTGCAGCTTCAGACAATCTTTCCATCTCTTTCTCTTCATTTTCTTTTCTGATAGCTTCTTCTTCCTGAAGTGTTGCTTCTAGACGGGCTTTGTTATCTACTTTCTCACCTTCAACTTCTGCCACTTTGACTTGAGCCTCTTTGGCCTACAAACAGTATAAGTTTTATAAACAGTGTCTGTACACATGTGTGTGTATGTACGGCTACATATTTTTTAATATATCCTTATTGAATTTATGTATCTTTATTGAGATAGGTAGTGTAGCTATGCTAATGACTATCACTAAAACTCCCAAAAGCTACCCTGGTTATGCATTTCTCAGAAAAAGCAAACTTTTCACCGTGAAATAATGCATTTGCTTTGGTCCATTTCTCTTATGACTACCAATAATCTACGCAGATCACTTCTCTCTATACAACACTTACATGTATCATTTTTGTATATATGCCACGTGTAGGCTGCCTTTTATATAAGTAAAAATGGTGTGTTCTAAACAGTATTTGCTCTTACTGTCTACTGTCATAAAATTAAACATTGTCTTTTATTTGTTTCATTCTCAGACCCCTCCTCATGTAAAACCACTGTATTTGAAAGTCACACAAACCTATCCACAGTTTAGCTTCACAAGGAAAAGAAAAGAACCAAGAAGAATATCCACTTTTCTGAATAGATTTTCAGTGGTGGTATTGGAAGCTGGTTACAGACTGTGTACATCAGCACTTACAGCACTCTCTGGTAGTGTCTGAAGCGTTGTTTTGAGCTGATCAGCTGGAGAAAGAGTATCTGGAAGATACATGGCTCTGGATAAAATAAGCAACGACGTAGGAATTTCTTGGTTCAGGTGCAGATCCAGCCACTGTAAATGTAATACATAAAGCAAACGTTCAACCTTGGGATTTTTCTCCTCTTTTAGAGTTGAAGTCAACCATACACAAAATGTAGCTACTTCTTTTTGACCACTGCTTATCAGTCAATATCCCAGCACAGAAACTAAACAACATAGCAGATACGGATTACAGCAACTGCACTGAAATTAAGGAATTATTTTGCTTGAAGAAGAGTATTAAATGAGCATTTGAAAAAGTGTTTTGTTTTACATGCATCTTCCTCTAAACCACGCAATGCCTGAAGACAAAGAACTGATGTACTTGGAGAAAAGTTATCTACAAGTAGCATAAATAATTACCATGACAAACGGCCAAAATTGGAAACAAATTTTGGACAGCTTTCAGTCTAAGTATTGATTCCTATCATCAAAACATCACAGTCCAGTCAAAAGCCAGAAAACCACTGCTACTACACACTTAACAGAGCACACGTGATAAAAGCTTATTAAGGTGAAAAAACTGTTTTAGCCAAACCTTTAATGAGAAGTAAAATTGCTTATTAGAATCGTAACAAAAATCAGAGGTAGCAACTGATGTTCAGTCTGTGCATTCAGTCTTGCACAATCATACCTGCTTAAGCTGTTCCTTGAGACGCTCCTCTGTCACACCAAGAGCTCTCATTCCTCGGGCACGACAAGCTGCCTGCAGTTCTTTAACAGTCAGGCTATCAACTCCTTCCTCCGCAATCATCTGCACAAAGCGTAACAAAACATTTAAGAGCTCAGTACTGAAGAACCACCACGAGCACACACCCACAACGGCCACTAGAGGCTGCTGTGATAACACAAAACAGCCTCCACGTTTTGAACCGTTAATGCTATAGCGCAGTGTTGAACAGCTCCACTGCGGGTAACATCACTCCCTCTAAGTCACTGGAAGTTACTGTTTCTATTAGTTACCTTATAATTTCATATAAATTATTTTCTTTGTAACATAATTACAACCCAGAAAGCCAACCATATCCTGGGCTGCACTGAAACAAGTATGGCCAGCAGGTGAAGGGAGGTGATCCTGGTGCTCTACCCTGCTCTGGCGACACCCCAACCTGGAGTACTGTTGCCAGCTCTGAGGTCTGAAGCACAAGAAGGACATGGACCTATTGGAGAGCATCCACAGGAGGCCAGAAAAATGATCACAGGCATGGAACACCTCTAGTATGAAGACAGGCTGAGAGAGTGGGAGTTGATCAATCTGAGGGAAGAGAAGGCTGCAGTACTTAGCAGCCTTCCAGTACTTAAAAGAGGGCTTACAAGAAAGACGGGAATAGTCTTATCAAAGCCTATTGTGACAAAAGAAGGGGTGATGGTTTTAAACTACAGGAGGGGAGATTTTGACTAGGTTTTAAGGAAGAAATATTTTACAAAACGTGTTGGTGAAACACTGGCACCAGTTGCCAATCTGCCACGAGGTGGCAGATGCCACATATCTGGAAATATTTACAGTCAGGTTGGATGGGGCTCTGGGCAACCTGATCTAGTTGTAGATGTCCCTACTCACTGCAGGAAGAATGTACTAGGTGGTCCCTCCCAAAACACAGCGCTCTCTGATTCTATAGTAATTACTTTAATTGCATGTAACAGTAGAGTAAAAAAACCAGAAAGGTTTGCTTTTTACTTATAAGGACCGTGTGATTTTAAGCTCTTTAAAGCCTTTCAAAGTTAGATCAAAACTAAAAAAAGGTAAATGCTTAGAAAGAAACATATATCTACATCAACTCCTTATCCTTACATGTCTAAGTTACTAATCAGTGCCTATATAGAATGACTCACTTTGTCATCTGCTTTTATGCTTCTCAACCTCATAGTCAGCTGAAAGCGGAGAAAGTTATTTGTCCCAATTGACTGAAGCTCCAACAGTTTACAAAGTGCCACCAACTGAGGCCTGGTTAGATTGTCCAGAGTCAACTCATCTTCAAACAGCTTAGAGAACCTTAAGATCTCCTCATTACTGGGTCTTTCACCAGTTTCCCTGATCTGTAAAAAAAAAACAAAACCCAAAACACACAAATCTTTACAACACAAACGTAACAGCAAGTTAGTATTCTGAATGACAAAAATATTTTGATTTTTCAAAATTGAGTTTGCATTGAGTTTGGGATAGGACATAGAACACAAGCCATGGAAGACATTAAAAAACTCAAAAAAACACCCAAACAACATTTTTACCACAAAAGGCAAAAGAATTGATGGTGTTGATAGTTTCAAGCAATACTGATACTATACCTAAGATAAAAATCAATAAAATTAAAAATTAGATGTATCTGAATACTAATGAGCAGGTCTATCTGAGTTGGCACTGCCATTAGGTACCTCAAAGAAAACATAAATGTAAGTGAATAAATAGGCGCTATCAAACTGACACTGGCAAACGGTCTTTCTGGTACCTTAGATAGTAAACGTAAAAGCAGGTTAGAAGCATCATGCAGCGAAGATAAAGCAAGCGGTCCATCCAATGGCAAAAATTCTGCAATGCAAATTCTGCAAGTGTTTGTGAATACAGAAATTTTGCACTAAACACAACACTCACATTCTAGCAACCCCTATTATTCTACAGTCTAGTCAGTATCCAAAATGATTTCAAAGTCCAGCAACTGCCCATTTATAAAACACTGTTATAAGCGAATTTGATGCAAAATTTTACTGTCCCCTCACTGCTTTAATCAATCAAGAAGGAACTCCTTTCTCACACTACCTAGTCCAAAAAAAAGGTAAAAAAACCAACGTAAGTAATCACTCAATGCACAATTTTCTTCAATTAGAATTAATGCATTATCAAAGACACCAAGAAGTAAACGATCAGAAATTCACACTCTGATTCCAGAAGCAGTGTAAGTATGAGCTAGAATACCATAGCTAAGAACAGTAGAGAAAAACTTTAGCACACTCAGGTATTACTTCCAAATAGAAAAGATCTATCCTAAACACTCTACTACATTCTGTTTGTTGAAATCAACAGATTAAAGTATCTGACAATTACCACTGACCAAGAAAAAGACCAAGCTACTTTTCTCATAGGAAAATACATTATTAAAAATTTTTACCTTTTGAAAGAACATTGAAAAATCTTTCGTAACATTTCCTTTGGCTGCTTTATTTTTTAAGGCCATCTCCTCGATTGTGTCTTGAAGGAATTTAGCCAATTCAAGCTTTACTCTCAATTCTTTCTTCAATCTTTCCTCCTGTAAGGAAAAAAATTTGGTTCAAAAACATCTTTCCAGAAATACACTCAATACCACTTCTGCCCTCAGACAAGTTAAGTGGACTAGTTCTGAACTTTTACTGAAACACCGAAAAACACGATCAGTTCAAAGCATCATGAAGCACTGTGATGCTAACAGTGAACAGCAGCATGAGCAGCCTTGCCTGCTAAAACGAACGTGTACCCTCTGGGTTAGTAACAAGAGGAAAAAAAAATTCCCAATGCTTAGGGCCACAACAGAAATCCCATCCAAACAAAGGGATTTATCATAGGAATAGAAACTAATCATTACTTATAATGAGTTATCGTTATACACTTGGATCTATCTGTGACTGACTGGGAGCTCACCATGTACAAATCCTACTAAGTCTTCTATGCACTGAAAGAAAGAATTTGTGGGGCTTTTTGGTGTTTTTTACAAACCTTCTAGAAATTCCAAAAGAACTTAACTAAAGGAAATGTTTAAACAAAGCAATGCATGAGAAGCTATTTGAAGCATATGTACAACAATTCTTGCCTCGGGAATAAGGACTACAAATGTTACCGCCTGCCTATTTTAATACAAACTAGGAAAATTAAGTTTCACAGCTTTTATTTCTGCTTTGTACGAGTCATAGAAAATTGTGAGCAGGACAGCAAACAACAGAAGCGTACAACCCTCACAGCTAAGCATCTGCAAATATAAAAAGGTAAACCAGGATGGCACTGGTTCATCATTATATTAACAAGATGATCGAAACATAAAGAAGACAAAAACATTTCCGTAACACTGAAAACAAACCTAATTTTTAGAACCTTTCTAAAATATTTACTGAAAAAAAGTTCCCTTTTTCCCCCATATATATTAGTGCATTATAAATTCAGATGTGCTTACCTTTTTAGACTTTGTCTCAAATGTAGAGGGAAGCATATTAGGGAACAACTTGAGAGCTACGGGAAGCAAAAATTCCATAAATGGAACAACAAGAAAAACTAGGAAAGGGACCAAGCGGAAAAGATCAGCACATATTCGAAGAAACTGGAAAGGAAAACAAATAATTATTTTATAAGAAAATAATTAAATATTGAATTAATGAACATTTGATATGAACACATTATTAATCTCACATACATATTTGCTACAAAGGAAATCTAAGTAACACAGAAAAAGGATGTGATCAATTCAGTTTTTACTATCTTTTTCTTCAAATTCCTTTATACTGCAGAGTGACAGAGTTTCACCAGTTTTCAACGCTCTAGAAAGTATTTCAAAAGCCTTGCTGTGTCTCAATAGGATTATTGAACAAGTATCTCATTTAAACCTCTTAAAAGCACCTGAAAACAGGAGGTGGTCATTTGTTGTCCTTAAAGCTGCTTAACTCCTTTTATTCATCTTTATTTGTGCTCTACCACTTCTTACATGCATGAGCTACTATGGACTAAGTAAGCAAGAATAAAATTAAAGCTCCCTCCTGCTCTGCTTTAGAACAATTGTAATGTATATTTAAACCCAGGGTAATGAGCCCAGCTTGGTATATTCTTTTTTTTTTTTTAATCACTGCTTTTTTAAGGCTGTAATCCTCTGAAGACACCCCACGCATTAGTTAGCAGATCTTGAACTGCATAAAATAAATACTGTCCTTCTGATTTCTGTACATTCACATTTGTATATATTAGGTTGTACAGTCCATTATCAAACCTTTCAGCTCCTGTTGGAAACTTAATAACTCAGTTTTTATTGGGGAGTGCCAATCTTGCTCGACTGTCTCATTTTACAAGGCAAATAACCACCCAATGGGCATGTTGCTTGTTCCTAAATCAGAGACTGAAGGTCTCTAAATTATACTAATGCCACAGAACCGTCACTCAACAGCATGACTGGATAAACACAGCCACAAACGGCAAAAACTGGCCCATTACAGAAGTAAACAGCCTCCATCCCCTCCTTACAGCTCATGACAACCCAAGGGAACAGCAGCAACTATAGACTGTACATCACAAAAACTGCTTTGCTAGAATACAAAAACAGTGAAACTTCAACCATAATTTTCATAGCATAAAACAAGACAATCTTAAAATACTGTTTGAGGAATGCACACTCCACATATCTGAAGCTCTACGTTTTTCTTTGTATATAAATGGGATGGGTTAGCCTATTGTTTACAGGCTCAAAGACTTCCATTCATTCCAACAAAAGAAAAATTACTTCCAGGGAGTTCAAAAAAGATGTGAATAAGTTTGGAAGGAAAATTTAAAAGTGAGAAGAACAAGTACATTTTTTGTAAAGAAAACACTCAAAAATTTCTAGAGTGCACCACACTATTTCTAGCCAGTATGTATATTTAGACAGTGCATGCAAGTATTTGTGCAAGGCAAAATGCACATCTCAGGAACAGTTTCACAGCTGCATTAAGTTAACGCAAAACTGAAATGATGTATGAAAAGAGCCATGAACGCGCACTAGCAGTCACAAAATGAAGGTACACCACTGACCCAGCTAACCCATGAATACACACACGACTGAAAGCAGATCAGGAAAACATAAAAGGAAAAGAAACCCAGAAATTTGAACACTTGATTTAGACACCAGTCTTTTTCACAGCAGCACTGCTCTGGATCAGGTTACAGAAATCATGAACTTGCACCCTCTGAAACTCAAGCAAAACAACCCTGTCCAGGAACCTAATACAATGGCGCATGATTATACACATCGTTTGGCAGCCCAGCACAAGAAACTTGTGACTACTCTCTGCTTCTACAGTTCACAAAACTTCATTTTTCCCTCCTCAGCAGAGCTGAAGAGTTTGCAAAGCTGACTGACTTGCCACAAACTCCACAGCGTTCACCATCTCACTTCTGCATCCTGAACCATCCTGCTGTAGGAAAAAGCACTAGAGCCTCTGGGTTTTAACAGCCACTATCATATTTTCCATGTTTTGCTTCTTCCTGTCTTCTGTCCCAACTATAGATACATGATCTGTTTGAATTCAAACCCTACCAGCAACTGTAAGAGCAGAATTTTGGAAGAGACTTTTGGTTTACATAAGCAGTAGCTCCCTTGCTGCAACTGCTTGTTAGTGTGGTTAGATTGCTTGGATATCTTTCCATTATTGCTTCCAAAGAGGAAGGAAAGGGCAGGCAGAAATAACTCATTTGTCAGTCTGTGTGAAGATAAGATTTCCCTAGGACTGTCAGTTCACACGCAGTTTAGCACATTTAAAGCAGTATGCACTTTAAATTTTTTATTTTGAAAGTTCAGAAACAACAGTTTTAGCTAATCTGGCATCAAAATTTTAGACTTCAAATCAGCCAGTACACTGCAATTTAAGGCTGAAGTGACAAAAAAAATCAACTGTGTTGAAAAAAACCTTATAATATGGCTTCAAAAAAAGCACACCTAAATAGTTTTGTTCAGCTGTGGGCTGGTTTGCTCTCGCTGACCCTGGGTTCTAAACCTATCACAACCCCACTCAAGAGACAGAACATCTTCTACCTTCATATAAAGAAAACACAGAACCTATATTGGAAAAATAACATTACCATAGTTCTTAAACCTGTTTTCCCCATCTCTGTAGAGACAGTTTACATCAATGTAACACAAGTTACATTAGTTACATTACAGTAGTTACACTAACATAGTTGTATTATTATACCTAGTATGCAAATAGTATTTATAGTACTGATTTATACCTGCACAATTAATGAAATTGATAGTGGAGGGCTGGACCAGATGGCCTTCAAAGGCCCCTTCCAACCCTAGTAAACTGCGTGAACTGTGAAAATGCAAATCTGCCATGAAAATCAAAAATTGAGGAAGGCCAAATGCTGAAATACTACATAAATATGAGAAAGACAGCTGTATAATCACTAGATTATGAAACTAAAGGGCAATTACATTAATCCATCTATTGATGGAATAATGTATGCGTGTGCAAAGATAACGTATTACTTCTAAAGGTTCATGCCTTCTAGAATGGAGTCTTGATCTTTGAAGCAGCAGTATTTCCATGATATCTGTATTCTAATTTGGTTTTATAATTTCTTAGAAGTATGGCTCAATGATCCTGAAACTGGCAGGAAAATCAAAGGCTCAAATCTTGCCCTCTGGAGGATTTCTGATTTGGTTTTAATCATGAATTATTTTGTCTCACTGAATTTTCCAAGTTTCCCATAGCTCTCACTAAGCCAGCACAAGCCAGAACAGTTACTTAAAGAAGTGCCACAGTCCTCATTTCCCCCCTATCCTCAGTTACTCTTTCTTGGCACTACATAATCCCCTCTCTTATGTCACTCCAGACTGTTGTAATTATTGCTGAGCAAGGCTTCAACTGGATCAGCTGCCAAGTACACTCTTATACGAGCATAAGGAACAGGTAGCAAAAAGATGCTGAGACAAAACACTATCAACCAGTGTTGTAGAAAGAGATTTCTGGTAATCTCTTTCTTATCAAGTAAGAAAGTAATCGCAGATGAAAACTCCTACATATGTGTGTTTAAGAATTTTTGTTATTTGTCTAACCATGTGAATATAGGAAAAATTCTGCAGGCTGCAGTAAGATGCGAGATAACAAATTTTAGTAGGAAGTGATTAAAATGACAAGTAAATATTATTTTTGATCACTTAAAATCTTTGAAGGCAGAGATGTGAACCTAACACATTTTGTGTACAGTGTACAAACTGCAGAGAAGCAGACTGTGCCGGCAAACAGTACTATTCACTCTTGCTGCCAGGGCACACACATTTTACTCTCCAACACTTCTTCCAGCATTTTGTCAGCAACAGCGGAAATGTTTTGGTTTTGTTTTTAAAAAGGCAGAAAGACAGACTTAATTATTAGTATAAACTAATTAAACATCTTATATTTAAAAACTGTAACATGAGAACCAGCATGCTTGAAGATCTTGCTTATGAGGTATGAGTTGAAAGCCAGGGTAATCTCTAAAGAAACCTTAAAGTTTTACATATACCACCTTAAAAACAGCTTCTAATTTGGCAATCTTTTCATGTATGAGAGTTCACATAAAATGTTTTAAAATATCAGTCTTTTAATTCTAAACCTATATACTTCAGCCATTAACTGAAATAACTACAGAAATGCACAAAAATTGAAAGCACTCTCATTTTGCACTCAAGATTTCATCTCCATTCCCTCTTCCCGTTTAAATATAGCAGCTGCACTTTTACCATAAGTGTAATTTACATGCCATAAAGAAAAAAAAATAAACTCAAAATCTACCTCAAACTATCTTCTTTGAAATAAAATTATCTGACATATAGTTACAGCTGGCAGTATTAATACCTAACTACCCCATGCACTTGTGTATGCACCTCTTATTCTGTTTAAAAACACCCTAGCAAAATCCATAAGATAACTGGCACAAATCCAACTCTTACTAGAAGTGTTTTCCGTTTTTCCAGCTGGTGTAAAACAGCAGAGAAAGTAACCATGTACACACATGTAGCACATGGATGGGACCGGGAGAACAAAACACAACTGCTGTCCATGTCACAAAATAGCAGAATACGAATCCTCTGCTGTTACAAATAGAAAACACCACATTAATCTTCATTAATGAGAAAGACGACTAGAATGTTTTAGAGCCATATTCAAAGCTTTTAGTATCTCATAGGGAGGAGGAGGTAAATACACCGAGCAGTTTTAATTCTAGGAACAGAAGGCAACAGAATGAACCAACTCAGTTCAAACAAAATGAAGCAATTGCTCAAGATACTCAAACAAAATTGTATTTACTCAGTACCTGTCTCCGTTCTCGACGAGATAAAGTGTTTCCATGAAGTATTCGCCAGAGCATCCTTGCAGCTATTTTTGTGTCAATCCACAGTAATCGAAACCCATGGTAATAGTGCTTCAGTTCATCCACAATCCTCTGCCCAATGGATTTTTTCACAACTTCCACTTCTGTTGGACTATATACAGGACCTCCTTCTTCCAGCTTCTTGTTTTTGTCCTTTAAGGACTTCAGTGATTTTTCAACTATGGAGTCATCTTGAAGGGGACATGAAGAATGCCACCATCTAACTGGAAGATACTGGGGACTTAAAACACCTATGGTTGCTAGTGGGGTCCATGAGCCAGAAAAGCTTGTGAGAGTAAAGTGTATTCGTTCAGATCCTTTAGTCCAATAACAGTAGCGATCTTTTTTGGAGTATGCATAAATAGGAGGGACATTAGTGCAATATTTAAAGTGTACAGTCCTTCAAAAGAAAAAAGCATTCAAGATTAGCAATAGATCAATATATTTGTATAGTTAATTCACCTATTTATAAAATGCATAATCTGAGAAATATCTGAGATAAGAACCCAAACTTGTGACTCAAGATCAATGTCTACACTTGAAAAGAACTCATGGCTTTGCCTCATGACAAAAAATACTCATGAATTTGTTCTTTAAATATAAACCAAAGCTTTAACAGGAAAGCATTGCTCAAACATCCCAAACACAAAACCACACATTATATTGAAGTGGGATTGTGTACACTTCACAATATATAACTGGTTATGAAAAACTTAGAATAGTAGATAAAATATTTTACACAAATGCGTTTCATTAGTTATCACTGAAACTGAAATGCCAGCATTAAGTCCTCTACACAACATAAAGTTACTGGACTGTTTCTTTGCTAAGCCTCTGATCTACCAAAACAAAATCAGCATGTGTACCTGTCTTCAGTGAATGAGGTGCAAGCAGCTCTAGTGCTCTATAAATGTATTGAACAGTTACATGTATTAGCCTCACTCTGTTTCAGCCAGAAGTATTTTTTAAATTAGTTTTTCAAATGTCTACACTGTATTTTAAATTACTTTCATAGTCTTATTTAATGTTATTCAAATAGAGTTTTCTAAAAAAAAAAAATCAATTATTGTCAAGTGTGTCTTGTTAAAAGAGACATTTTCTAGCTTAAACTAGAATTTTAAGCATTTGACCTTTCAATGGTCAGAGATGGCTGAAAACTGACAGAGTTCCACAAAACATTTTCTTAATTAGCTAGCAACCTGCACACTTGCAAAGATATCAACTGATGAGATTTATGGTTCCTTTAAGAAAGTAAAGTTTATAACAATTGCATTAATCAGCTTATCCTGACTCCAAGTTCCCAACAGCAGAGCTCCAGGTGTACAGACTAAGTTTTACCTACATATATCTACATTCTAATGCATGCAGAAAGCAGAGGACATCTGCCAGCAGAACTACTTCTGAGTCAGCACGGGAAATTATTTTCACAAGGAATATGTCTCCCCAAACACACTTTCACTAGCAGAATGTCAGACGCAGAACTTCTGCCCTCAGCTGTCGTCAGTACTTGCATTATTGGAGTTCCTTGGTTTTAGATCTGGGTCATGTGTGGCGCAAGCACTAGTTTGTTGTATCTGAAGCAGCAACATTAGATTAAACAGAAGCTTTTGGTTAAAAAAGTTCTCAGAAGACTAACAAGAATTTCTGTCCAAATAGCCTGCTGTTTGTATGACAGTCGTAAAATCTTAAGTTTTCAGCTTTCCAAGAGCTAGGCCTGCCTCAGCTCCCCAGTTGCCACTGAGTAATAGATATAAGCCTCTATCGGATGACTGACAGTCTAATAAGGACATATAGGATAGAGAACCCACACTGAAGGTCCTGGCAAAGTCACATAAATTCAGGAAATCTTCCAGTAATATGATGACCTCCTCCACAAAGAAGAGAAGGGTCCTAGTTATTGGAGACTTGCTCCTGAAAGGGACTGAGGGCCCAATATGCAGAGCTGACCCTCATCATAGGGAAGTCTGCAGTTTACCTGGAGCCCAAATCAGGGATATTACTAGGATGCTCCCTAACCTGGTGAGATCAGCTGACTATAACCCACTGCTGATCTTCCAGACAGGTGGGGAAGAAGCTGTATTTCACAGCCTGAGGGGAATGAAGAAAGACATTAAAGCATTCAGACATCTAGGGAAAGACTCTTGGGCACAAATAGTATTCTTGTCATTTCTTCCATTTTGGGGTGAGGACACAGGCCAGAATAGAAGGACTAAGTCCATTAATGCCTGGCTACGAGACCGGGTGTTACAGACAGGGCTTTGGGTTCTTCAATAATAACTGATTTTATAAGGTGCCACACTTTACAGGTACATATGAGAGAGGTTTATCTTAAAGGGGAGAAAGGCTTCTGGGGCAGGAGTTGGCAAGGCTCATTCAGAGGACTTTAAACTAGATTCAAGGTGGGGGGTGGGATGGTTGATGGGTGAGCATCAGTGAGACAGAGCTCTGGTCCTAATGCAAACCAGGTGGCCTCTCATTGTCCTAGGGTGAAATTGGAGCACTCAGCTCGCTCCCTGAAATGCCTGTACATAATGCACACAGCATGGGGAATAAGCAGGAGTTAGAAATCTGTGTCCAGTCAGGCGACTATGATCTGGTGGCAATTATGGAGACCTGGTGGGATAGCTCACATGACTGGAACGTGGTCATGGATGGCTACGTTCTTTTCAGGAGCGACAGGTCAGCAAGGTGGGGTGGTGGAGTTGCTCTTTACTTGAGAGAGCAACTGAAATATATTGAGTTCTGTCCACGGGCAGATGAAGAGAGAGTTGAGAGTTTGTGGGTGTGGATTAAGGGGCAGGCTGGCATGGGTGACACTGTCCTGGGTGTCTAATACAGGCTGCCAGATCAGAATGAGGAAGCTGATAAGGTCTTCTACAGGCAGCTGACAGCAGCCTCACAGTTACAGGCCCTGGTTCTCATGGGGGATTTTAACTATCCTGATATTTGCTGGAAGACCTACTCAGCCAGCCACCCATAGTCCAGAAGGTTCCTTCAGTGTTTTGGTGACAATTTCCTGATGCAAATGGTGGAGAAGCCCACTAGGAGAGGAGCTCTGCTGGATCTTCTACTCACCAACAAGGAGGGTCTGGTTGAAGGAGTGAAGATTGAGGGCAGCCTTGGTTGCAGTGACCATGAAATCGTGGAATTGAGGGTCTTGAGGCAGGAACAGAATACCTAGCAGAATCACAACCCTGGACTTCAGAAGGGCCAACTTAGGCCTTTTCAAGCAATTGCTAGGGGAAATCCCATGCAACAGGATGCTGGCCGATAAAAGGGCCCAAGTTATCTGGTTAACAAAGACCACTTTGAAGTCCAAGATCAGAGCATTCCAACAGGAAGGGGGCCAGAAGACCTGCATGGTTAAACAGAGAGCTGCTGGGCAAAATGAAGAGGAAGAAGAAAGTCTATAGGTCATGGAAGGAGATATGGCCACTTGGGATGATTATAAGGCTCTAGTGAGAGCATGTAGGGATGCAACTAAAAAAGCCAAGGCCTCCTTGGAATTAAACATTGCAAGAGAGGTCAAGGGCAACAAAAAGGGCTTCTTCAAATACACTGCAGGTAAAACTAAAACCAGAGGCAAAGTAGACCCACTACTGAATGAGGTGGGTGCCCTGGAGACAGAGGATGCAGAGAAAGCAGAGATACTCAACACCTTTGCCTCTGTCTATACTTCTGGGGGCTGTCTTGATATCAAGCCCCAGACTGCTGAGGCTCCAAAGGAAGTTAAGGCAAGAGAGGATCCTGCCTTGGTTGATGAGGACTGGGTTAGGGGTAAGTTGATCAAACTGGATGTACAGAAATCCATGGGCCCAGATGGGAGGTACCTGCACATGCTAAGGGAGACAGCAGAAGTCATTGCTAGGCTACTCTCAATAATCTTTTCTAAGTCATGGGGATCAGGAGAGGTGCCTAGGGACTGGAGGATAGCAAATGTCACTCCAATCTTCAAAAAGGGTAAGAAGGAGGACCCAGGGAACTATAGACCAGTTAGTCTCACCTCCACCCCAGGAAAGGTGATGGAACAATTTGTCCTAGAGGCTGTCTCCAGGTACATCAAGGACAGGAGGGCTATTAGGGGCAGTCAGCATGGCTTCACCAAAGAGAAAGTCGTGACTTTGATGAGGGATTAAGGTGCACTGTCAGCAAGTTTTCTGACGACACAAAGCTGGGTGGTGTCGTCAACACCTCAGCAGACTGTGCTGTCATTCAGCAAGACCTGGCAGAAGAGCTGGGCAGAGAGAAATTTAATTAACTATAACAAGGGTAAGTTTAGAGTCTTGCATCTGGGCAAGAACAACCCCAGGTACCAGTATAGGTTGGGGACGGACCTGTTGGAGAGTAGTGTGGGAGAAAGGAACCTGAGGGTTGTGGTGGACAGTAGGATGACCATGAGCCAGCAATGTGCTCTTGTGGCCAAGAGGGCCAACAGCATCCTGGGGTGGATCACAAGGGGAGTGGTGAGCAGATCGAGAGAGGTTCTTCTCCCTACTCAGCACTGGTGAGACCACATCTGTACTATTGTGTCCACTTCTGGGCCCCTCAGTTCAAAAGGAACAGAGGGGAAGCTGCTGGAGGGAGTCCAGCATAGAGCAACAAGAAGGATGAAGGAAGTGGAGCACCTCCCTTATGAGGAGAGGCTGAAGGAGCTGGGTCTCTTGAGCTTGGAGAAGCAGACACTGAGGGGTGACCTCATTACTGTCTATTATAAATATGTGAGGGGTGGGTGTCAGGAGGATGGAGCCAGGCTCTTCTCAATGTCATCTAGTGATGAGTGGCAATGGGTGTAAGCTGTAACACAGGAGGTTCCATATAAATATCAGGAGGAAACTCTTCATAGTGAGGATGACAGAGCACTGGAACAGGCTGCCCAGGGGGGTTGTAGAGTCTCCTTCTCTGGAAACATTTAAAACCTGCCTGGATATGTTCCTGTGTAACTTGGTCTAGGTGATCCTGCTGTTTAGACTAGAGGATCTTTCGAGGTCCCTTGCAATCCCTAATGATTGTATGGTTAGTATTTTCACACTTTCAAGATTTAAGCCTACATTCTATGACAGTATACTGACTCACGGGTTTGCAGCTTTCAGTTCAGAAAAGAAGTTCATATTTACTCACATTTTGTTTGCCAACCTCAGTGATGTACAGCTAAGACATGCCCGATCTCCCAAGTTACCTAAAAAATATCAACAATTAGCATTAATTTTCTAATCCAGGAAGACATTTACAGTAAACTGTACACAAGTATGCAATTTAAAAGAATGAATGTTATTTAGGAGTTTTTACTACTGAAAGCAAAAAAACCATGCTGTTTAACAGAATTTCCTTATGGTATCCCGTCCATAAGTGCATTCACACTCTGCATGGTTGTGCATCACAATCAGCCAACACTGATTTTACTTATTGCTTTGGCATTATCCATGTGAAGAAGCCCAAACACCTCATCCTATTCTAACACAATTCAAAGTACATTCCTTGTTCTTATTTGTCTCAAACTTTAATCCAAATCTACAGAACCATAAAAGAGAAAATAGGTAGAAGCAATTCTGTAAGGCACTCAAGCAAACTGTCCACACGTCCTGTTGGACTTGATGTGTGAGGTGCTGCTCTGTCTGAAGGCAGCCTTCCAAGTCCCTCAGACAAGCAACTACATTGCAGAAAAAGTCACTAAAAGAATATACAATTTTTTTAATGGGTCCATGAAAACACACTATTAGATGATCCAAACAGGGCACCTGCCAAGCGTCTTGGATGATGATATTTTAATTGTTTGCTTTGTTTGGGGTTGTTTTTTTTTTTTTTTTACGCAAGACAACAAATATAACAAGAAGCCTCAAGACGCTTTACCAGAAAGATGGAACCACATCACCAGTTTAATAAACTGCTGTCTATTTTGATTAGCAGATGGCAAAAATAGCTTTACCCCGGATCTATCTGTGAAGGATACAACTCATCTTGAAGGGCAAGAGATTGATCTAAACTGACTGATTAGCTTTCCAGCAAGCACTGTCTTCCCCAAAATGAATTATATTTGAAATACTATCTCACAATCAGTTCCAATAATTAACAAGTAACACGCATAAGCTAGCCAATACCAAGTGGGCGTAACAATGAAAGAATGCATGAGCAACATTCAAAACGCCTTGACTCTTTGGGGCCAAACTTTTCAGAATTCACTTTAACCAAAATAAAAATGAAAGACTGGATGGCGTAGGCACCCCATGGTTTGTTTCTTCCATCTGGACCCTACTACTTCTGGAAAATCGTAAAAGACAGCAACATAGTAAAGTCATTCCAGTAGTTATGGTCAACTTTTCCACCATCAAAGCTAAGACAGCCTGTAACAGAACCTGAAGTGCACAACTGTGTCTGAGAAAACATAGCACCCAACGCTGATCACCAAAATCTTTCCCCATTACATCCTAATAATTAAGAGAGATACCTCCAAAATCAGGTGGGGCAATCAGAAGGTATGTTTCCATACCTTCTGGGAATGAAAAGGGGAAAAAAAAGGTAAGTTAACTTATCAAAGAAAAATCTCAATCATCAAGGCATGTCCCATGCTATATGGGCTTCAATGTCATTACGGCAAGCACTACAGCATCATCAAGTCAAAGAACTGACTCATCTCAAGTTATGTCATCCTGATACTCATCAACATTTACAGAAAGATCTGTAGCTGAATTCCTTGACCCAGTAAGTTAACCACCTCAGAAGAATGTTCCTTACTTTAAGTAATATCTGAGCAAAGCAGACAAATACTCAAATTCTTGCAGTATAAGTCACATCATGATAACCTGTTTATCTCACCTGAGTGCCAGGAAGCATACAGTGT
Organism: Rhinopomastus cyanomelas; assembly: GCA_013400115.1. Taxonomy (NCBI): domain Eukaryota; kingdom Metazoa; phylum Chordata; class Aves; order Bucerotiformes; family Rhinopomastidae; genus Rhinopomastus; species Rhinopomastus cyanomelas. Next base: position 264,103 of record VXBP01008288.1, on the reverse strand, counting down.
GCCAAAAAATATAGTCCTACTAGGAGGGGACACTGCCTGCTATAGAAAAGGTGCCCCTAGAACAAACGGATGGCCTGAAGATCAAAGCAGTCTTGGGGCTTCTTAGACAAAACTCTGTAACAGCAAGACACTTTGACTTTGCTTGTCTTTTTTTTTCCCCCCAGTCAGATTCATTAATACTAAGGAAGGGGCCAAAGAACAGAATTCCAAGGCTACCACGAGAAAACATGCTAATTTCTTGTCATGCTGCCATTTGGAGTGTGAACGGGCACACAGAAAGATCACCAAAAGATTCTACAGAGTAACTGTTAATTTCTGCTCTTCCAGTTCTGACAAGAATCCTTTATGTTTTGCACTCTCTGCTCTAACTGCCTACATAAGAGCAAACCAGCCCCAAAAGAAAATATTTTGTTTCTTCAGAAAGGAATTTTATTTTTAAATTTAATGAAATATCAAACCCAAAGATTTAAATGTGTACTGTCATGGCACTTAGAGATTTTAAAATTAAACATCTAGCATGAAGGAAAGCCCTACAGAAGTGTAAGCTTGCAGTATTTAACAGCCTGATCTTTACAGACAGAACCTTTAGGATTCTTAGAAGCACTTAGCTTCAACTTAATCTTGGACTACTTACATGTTAAGCAAAGGAGATGAGCTAAGTAAAGAAAAGCATAATAAAAAATTACACCATACTATATTGTGTTGATAAGAAATTCACTCCAAATTTACACACCGATGGAATCATAAGTATTGTACATCACAGCATATAAATTATTTGATTCTATCAAATTATCTCAGCAAATGAGAATTTTCAAGCGGGGTAAGATTCGTAACACACAGAATTATAGCGATCATCAACTACATTATGAGAAGAATCTAAGCTCCCACAGACTTTGAAGTTACATGGATGTGTTTCTTCCCCGTTTTAAATGAACTGTACAGCCAAAACAGCCCAGATACTTGTTCAGGTCACTGTACAAGCTGAACCTCAGTAAATATCTTTACAATAGTCGCTAAAAACACATCAACTAGAAGTTACTACATTGAGTGATTACTGGCGGCAAAGAAGACGAACAAGCATCTGTATGTTTATCAGGTCTGCCAGAATCTGAACGTTCACACACCCTGCTCTCACCGACAGTGCTTCAATGACAAGCGAGAGCTCAGTGTCAGTGACAAAACGCTGCCTGTTATGCTTTCACTCATTCCTCACTAAATCCCTGCCATTCCAAGTCAGGGACATAAAAAGCAACCACAAGCCTCATACACATCACAAGCTATCAGCTGTTTCTTGTCATTACACTTCAGCATGCAAACAAGTTTAAACTATCAAATTATACTGATTATTAATGCAGACAGGAAAAGAATTGGTGTTTCTTTTTTACTTTCCCAAGCTTTCAAACCCACTTGGTAAAAGGCAAATTGACTTTTCTTTCTAACACTAAGAAAACCATCTCTTGTACTTGCTTAGAGTATATTGAGAAGCATCTAACTAGTGACAACACGACTTCAGGGCCAGTCTACACCGAGAAGGCGGCACGCAGGACCGAAACACAGTAACGTACTCCTGTACCTTAATAAACCCCACACGGCTTTTACTTCCTTAGCCAGCTAGCACGTGTCCTAACGGCTATCAGGGCAGAGCATCTCCTCACACCACCCTGGCAGGGAAGCCAACCGAAGGGGCATAACACTGAAGGAGCGAAGGCCCGCGGACGGACCCTCCAAAGCGAACAGCAAAGGGCGGCCAAGAAGGGCCATGCCCTGCCCTGGAGGATGGAACGGCGAGGACTCAGCCAGGGCCTCGCCGCGGCCCTTCCCCACGCAGCGACCTCCCCGCCCACACCGGGAGCCCCCAGACGTCGTCGCTGCCTCCGCCCTCCCTTCCCCTTCCCCCCCCGCCTCCAAGGCCCACAGCGCCGCGAGCAGCACAGGCCTCGCCCTCGCACCCAAGGGCCGGGCCGGGTCAGGCGAGGGGCGGCCGCGCGTCCCTACTCGCCGCCGGAGCCGCCTGTGGGAGCCTCACCCGGGTGGGGCTGTCGGCGTAGCAGTCGGGGCAGGCGGCAGGCCCGACGGCTGCAACTCTGCAGCAGCATGGCGGCCATCACGGTGCTAGCGGGCGGCTGGGCGGTAGCGGGTTAGCGGCGGCGGGTGACTCCAGGCCTGGTCATGTCCCGCCACCGTTCTCCACACAACCGCCAGTACACGTTTGCGTGGCCCCGCCCCACGGCACTGGGCATGCCGGACAGTGTAGTCCCGACGGGAGAGCACGGTAAGCGGCCGGCGGGCGCGGAACGCGGGGCATGCCGGGAGCTGTAGTCCTACGCGGGGCTGCGTGACGTCGGCCGAGGCGCGCGGAAAATTGGTGGTTGCGGTGCATGCTGGGAGGCGAAGTCGTTTCCCTCCGGCAGCGCGTGGTGTCCGCGGTGGGGCGCGGCGCGCAGGGAGTCGCATGCTCACCCCGGGGAGCGCGGCACCCGCCCTGTTTCGCAGCCCTTGGTACCTGTGGGCGGGCCGGTAAGGCCAGGCTGGCCGTGCAGCGCTGACGAGCCGCTGCTGGTCTGGAAGCTGGCACCTCACCGTCCGTCCGCCCGCGGCGGTGCAGGACGCGGTGGCCACAGCAAGCGTGTAGCAGAAGACCTCGGTGTGGTACAAGGCATCAGATCCTGTGTGCAGTGACGGCCCTTAACATTTGGGGACAAAGTCTGGTGTTTGTGCTGGTGTTGAGTCCTGACTGACTGCAGGCACGTGGATCTCTGAATGTGGCAGAAAACCCAGCATTTTCAAATGCTAACCAGCATTAGGACACGTTTGTCACTTTCCAGTACTCGGTAACAGTGCCATAAATTTTGTGTAAGATTGTAACATGGGGAATGACCGGAATCAAACTGCAGAAATTAAAATTTAGTCTAATTTAATGTAGTGAAGTATTAAAAATTCTGTACGTGAGTTTTCGGCGTTATTTACTTCCTCGTTCTCAAAAATGGGAAAAGCTGCTGGAAGTGTTTTTCAACAAGATGGCTGATACCCCCTATCAACAAGATGGCTGCCTCAAGGACAGAGCTCAAAAGTGACGAGGAGACCATCCTTTCAGACCTCTTATGTTTCACAAGTTATTTATAATGCAAGGCTTTTATTCACCTATACACTCACCTAAGCCCCAAAGAAAAGAGGTATTATTTATCGTTCTACGCAAAGGGTAGCACAAGCTTCACATTTGACCCAAAACGTGACTGAAACAGCATCTCATAGCAGGAAAACAGAAACAGGTCTGCAGGATTCCTTTCATGCTTGAGACTTGGCATACCCGAGAAACTAATAAGCCATACTGTAGCTTTTTGAATAGATTTAAAGAAAATCCTCAGGGTTTCTCCTCAGTATGAAAAATTTAGATCAAATTTATACTACTTATATTTTTAGATCAAGAGAGTATGTGAAAATGGAATATTAAATTGAATTTTAAAAAAAGTCGAGACACTGTTCTCACATATTTTAACTGTATTGGCTACAGAGGCACTAGTGTGGTTTAAATTCAGTGGCTATTAAAAATGATTTTGTATTATTTATGTATTTGTTATTGGAACTCCTCTCTTAACAAGATTTTTATTCAGCCGTGTTTGCTATTTTTATTCAGTGCATTTAAATGATTAAAATTACTTAAAATATGCAACTTAGCAATGGTGCTTTATGTTAACATGGCAATTTTAACAAAAACAACAACCCTGCACACACACCATCTTCCCAATCTACACATTTCTCTCACTAGACTGGGTTTCTAGCCTTCTCTTGTTATTCTTTTTTCTTTCTGGTTGGCTGATAACAAAACCAAATGAAATGGGGCAACTAATGACAGTTCCTCTAACAAAGCTGCTTAATTATGTAGAAACATTATATGAAGCCTATACAAGAAGAATAATGTGCTCTGAAGTCATTAAACTATTGACAAGAGATTTCAGACCCCAAACAGATGATTACAGAGGTCTCAATACATTTATGGAGACAAATAACCAGTCTTTCAATAGTTTCATTAAATTCATTAGCATTCAGGGTAGAAGACAATGTAGATAGATGCATGAGCCTTTTCAAAGCTGAATCCGTTATGTTTTTGTACAGTCTTTTGTTCCAGATCCATTTATACCTAGAAGTTAACATGGTTTTCTACTGTATATGAGAAGGAATGAATGATAATATGCTATGTTACAATTTCCTAGACAGATACACTTTCAAAATACTAATTGATTTTTGTGCACTTACCAGGCATTGTGAAACAACACTGAAGGGAAGACGAAGCGTTAATAATTTTCAAGTGGATGTACGAATTGTTCTCACATGAAAAAAGCTCCATGGCTGTAGGTGCCTTCCAGACAGGTCAGGGTTTTATTCAAGTAAAAACATGTTACACTCCATCCAGACCCACAGCCTATGAGTTTGCAAAGAAAATACTCACCCCCAGAATAAAACACAATACACATCATAACTAGGGGGTTATTTTTTAAAAGATTTTAAGTTTCTATGGCTACTTTAGACCTGATTCTTAAAGCAACTGTGTTGTATGAAAAAGTCAGCCATCTTGATGAAAAATCTTGTGTTTTCTAATAGAAATAGAGTTTAAAAGGACAAAATACAAACTCTTGGTTTTAGATTGATTTCATAAGGATCTGAGAATAACTAAAATAAATGTAATATTTAAACAAATCAAAGATGATTATTTAGTATTAACATTTTCTTTTCCCCCTGAAGGTTATATAGAAGTGAAAGCAAGGCATGAGTTGTCTTAACAGTTACAAACCAAATTCCAAGTAAGAGAAAATTGTGATGCCTTTTAGAGGCTGTGGTAATACTGAAACATGCATTTTACAGATCTGTACAGCCCAGTGACATATAACAAAAGCTAGAATGTTTTACTTGTCTAAAAGAGGTATTTACATATGAAAGTTGAAAGCTCAGAATGTGCCTATGTCTCTGCATTACTTGCATAGACATGAAAAAGGGACAGATAAACCTACAACTGTCCTTGAGAAAGTTTAGAAACCTGTCTGTAAATAGTGGGGGGCAAATGTCAATATGACTAGGGAGCAAAACTGTAGGGTAAGCATTCTCTTTCTAAAAATGCTCTGCTTTACAGCACAACAGATGTCCTGTAGTAAAAGGTTATGTGAAATACTCATCTGCTATTGTCCTGTACTACTTCCAGTTCCCCACCTGAAGAGCTCTGGTTTGTGAAAGGCAGATGCATATGGGGAGCAGGATTCCCCTATGGCCAGTCCAAAGTACATGTACAGTTGGAGTGGGCACTTCTAGATCCTGAGGAGGATGGATAACAAGACCACCATTCCCACCTGCAGACATGTGGTCAGTGCTCTACAGTTTGTGAAGGTGCTGTGTAACACCACCAAACCTACAACACTTCCACCAGAACCACCATGTCAATTACACAGGCCTGGCTTCAGTTCCCTGTTACACCCAGACACCAAGCCCAGCTGGCAGTCAAGGTGCAAGGTCTGGGGAGATAAGATTCAGTGGGTGGAGGGGAAAGGAGTGCAATGCTTGATGACCTGGGCTGTTAAGTGGGAGTTTAATTAGCATTTGATGAGATGGGAGCTAGGTCTGCCACTTTTCTGCTGTTGTATCAAGTTTGTGTACACAATGGGATTCTATGAGCTATGCTGTGGTACAGGTCCACATACAGTATTTAAAAGCAGGATTATGCTTTGAGCTGTAGAATGTGTTTCCATAGTAATCCCCAGGTTGTCTCCTTGAATAGGTTTAACAATATGGGATTAACCTCATCTGTATTCACCACTGCTCAGCATAAATCTTAAGAAAGGGAAAAGAAAAAAAAAAAAGAGAGATTACTGTGTAGCAAGTTGCATTAAGTTTCCACTCCAGAGAGAAAACCAACATATTATTAGTTGTTTTTTAAAAAATGCTTGCATTCATCATCACAGGTTTCTAGGAGAGACTCATGGGATACTGAGTCTCTCCTAGAGAGGTTTCAGTATCATCATGGGATACTGAAACCTGTTGCTCAAGAAATGTCAGAGCCCAAAGGTAAAAGTTGAAGTGGAGGCTGGATTACGGACTTGCTCTGTATGTACATCCTGGTTATAAGTTCACCCCTGTCTGTGATGTGCCAAAATCAGTGGAGGTAGCTGCACGTTCCCAACAGCACAGAAACAGTGTGGTCCAGGAGTCTCCTCAAATACAAAGCAAAAAGCGACTCGGAGAGTTCCTTGACAGTAATAACATGCTGTAAACTGTCATTCCCCATCCAAGGATAAATACCTGCACAAATTCCAGTGGAAAAGCGGCACTTTAAAAGACAGCACAGGCTCGACTCCAATTAGCAATACAAGAGAACATAAGAAGTTGTCATTAATGGAACGTGACGTGCAGGCAGACAAGAACAGAGCAGCTGGGAGACTACAAGCAAAATTCTGAAACTCTTTTAAAACAGGGGGGGAAAACATTTGCGGCGCGTCGTGACAATACCACGGATCCCAGCTTCAACCAGCAGGTGGAGCCTGTGGGAGACGAACAGGTGAAAGGGCTGCATCACGGTGGCACAAAGCGGCATTTTGGGGCGCTGCTGTCTGCGGGAGGAGGACGCGGGGAAAAGCCAAAAGGTTCTGGCCAAGGCATGTTCAGGCAGAGGCGGGAAGGCAGGCGCTGTTCAGTCCGGAGTGCAGCAAAAAGGGAAGAAAGTAACCACAGCGAGTCAACCGAGTTAGACCTTGAGAAACAGGGAGAAAAAAAATGACAAAAGGAGCCTCTAGTGTTACAAATGCACCTGCTAGTTCCAGCTGATACGAGAATGTCTGCAATTTTGCTGCAGAATTACCAGTGCTGCATTTAAGATAAACTGTTGTGCCTGCAAATGCATCAGTTTGGTTTTATGAGTGGCAGGCTTTAAAAATATATATTTAGAATTATTCTTTGCCTCCAGGGGTTTTTTGCATCTGTGAGGTTTGCAAGTTCCTGTCTGCACTTAGAAAGAGAAAAACTGACAATCTTGTTCCATCATCTGCTTCTTAGAGTTAGGTGTTTAAGAAAACACCAAGTTAAGTGTTACTGTCAATAAAAGCCCTAAATCTGGCACTTTAGCTTTTATAAACCCATCACGAAGCAAGACAAGAGACCCATGACCAAGGAAGCTCTCCTCCACTCCATCTTGGATTTTGTAGACCTGACCCTGCACTCCTTATGGATCTCCAGATTCCTGATGAAGTCAGCCAGTGTTACAGAAGTACTGGAAAAATAAGAAGTCCCTGCAGTCCAGAGATACCTTTCAGTCTGTGTCTGCTACAGAAACAGCAGAAGGCCAGCACACCATTTTAGGAGGTTTTTTTAACCTTTGTGTACTAAAGAGGAATAGAATGGGAACTTCCACAGGGACCATTTGAGCGTCAATACTGTAACTTTAGCAATTTGGCAAGGCTAAGGCCGCTTGTGATAAGCACTGGCTTAGTAGGGGGAGGATTACAGCCAGCACACACACACAGCTGTATGACTTGGTGGCAGGCAAAATGTTGTGTTGCCCCATTGTCCTCCCAGGCCTATGTGGGCTTTATATGCCTCTAGGAATGGAAGCAGAACTAAGCATTTATGTTAAAAGAACAAATAATAAAGATGTTGAAGACGGATAGCCTGATTTGCTGCATACTTAAAATTCCTATGCAGAATTTAGACCTCTTGGGCCTCAGCTATTGTTACCTCTTTCTAGGTTTTGCTGATGATCTTATCAGTACAGGCCCATATTTTTCTCTAACAATCAGCCTGATGACCCTACCAGGATATTTTTCCAACTTTTGAATTGCTCTCTCTCATTTACCTTTCAGCTTTACATTTTCTACCTTACATAATCCAGACCAAGCCTGTAACACAGAGCTCACACATTTTTATCCTGTTCTCCTTGATCTGACTAACACTTCCATCTTCAGCACTGCTGTACAATGACCTCCCCATTCCAGCATGCAGGCCCACAGCCCCTCCTTTATTCAAGTCAAAGAGCTGCTTTTCTCAAGAGGCCTCCCCACGGAGATAATGAAAAGCAGATTAAGAGATTTTAAAAAGGAGTTGGTTCCTTTGGAGTGGTCAGCGTGCTTTCCCTTTCTACAACCATCCTCTATACTGTAAATTTTATAAATCAGGGTTTGTCTGGATGTCTGTGTCTCGACCTCAGCAGGCCCAAAGCTATCAGCCCCCAATCCTACACATGCATATGCATGCCACCTCTCTTCGCCATCAGTGACATTTGCAGAAGTGTAAAGGAATAGGCACAGTTATGGATATGTAAAGTCAGATCCTGGTGATTGCCAGATTATATCATATAATATTAAAATTAACATTTTAATCTTTGTTCATGTGACACAGAAAGAATGGCAACCTCTAAGGCAAGTGAAGCAGCAGTTCTGTTGAAAACACTTGGTTTTGGACTGATTTGTAGGTATATTGGGGAAATACCAATACTTGAGGGGCAATACCTGATCAAATATGACGTGAAGTACAGAAAAATAACAAAAAGCAATAAGCACAAGTACGTCCCGGTGGTGCTTTGCCAGGATACTGCTTATTTCTGAGGCGGCTGAATTTCAGGCATCAGAAACAGAAGAGCTTTGTCTGGGCTTTCCCATGTAATCAGCAACCTCTCTCCTGCCTGTCTTAGGCTTCTATTCACTTTGCTGCCATTAGAGTATCCTCTGGAGACACCCTCTGGAGACATTCACTCCCAAACGTCCTGCTACCTTAAAGCAATTAGCTATTTTCTCGTAACTCATTACATGCTTCAGTCCTGGCTATGTGAGTAGGTAAAGTGCAGCTAGCAAGGTATATGTGTATATAGGAAAATACAAAGTTGGCGTAAAAGAGCTGTGCCATTGGATTTGATCAGTGCCCTTAGAAACCAGGTGCTTTCTTATGAAAGCAGCTTCAAGGAACTTCTGTGAACAAACTGAAGCATTAGCTGGGAGTTGCAAATATCTAGCAGTTCATCAGCTGGATGGAACAAGAGGAATTCATTTGACTCTGGGAAACAGGTAAAAATAAGCTTGCAGGACTGATCATCAGGGTTACAACCCCCACACTCATTCCAGTATGACATATATTGATCATTTTCTTTTTGTAGTCATTAATTACAAATTATTACAACAGCTGAAAGAAGAAATACACCAAACAGATACAAAGATAAAAAAGATACCGTTCCACTTTGGCACAGCCAGCAGTGTTTTCCTCTCGTGTCAATGGAAAAACCTCCTCCCCTTTCCGAGGCCTCTCCTCCCAAGGAACAGACCCTATCTCTCTGCGAGCGGGAGGGAAGCCTCTTTCCGTGTGCCAGCTGGGAGTCAGGGCCCCGGGCTCAGTCCCAGCACCTGTGCCTGGCTTTCTTAAAGAGTGCAGCCAGCTGCTCTTCCAGGTCTGCAAATGTCCTGTATACCCAATTCTCTTCATTTCAGTGTACTGCTCTGCATAAACAATGCAAATGTATATTTGAATTTTTGCAAATACACTATTTTACCTAAACTAGATTTGTGTTAAGTCTTATACTGGGGTACTGACAAATGGAACCATGTTTACAGTCATTCTTAAGCCCAGAGCCCCTGGTTTGTATGAATTTAAAGGTGAGCAGGATATAACCGCAGGCTACTTTGGAAACTAGTGACATGGAGTTAGGAGGAAGAAGTGTTTTTGATGGTTCGTCTTTGTCAGTGAACTTTTCTGGCTTTGCACATAGTAGCAGAGTAGAGCTGACCCTGAGGGTTTACAGGCAGGAGATAATTGCTTTGGTTCTGATTTCATTCATGGTGTGTCAGAGTAGTCATTTCTGTCTGTGACACCAAACTATCAACTGGAAACTTCCTGTGTGGAAATAATTACATATCTTTTCCGAGGTTGCATTATGCTCTTACTCATCCAACAGTTCTTACACAGAGTGGCAAGGTTAGAGTGAAGAGAATACTGTTGTCACTGCTAATAGCTCTGGAAAGCCCTCATATCATTCAAAAATCTCAGCATAAGCAGAGGCCACAGTGGGGTTTGCATACCATACTGCAGCAGGAAGGGGATACATGGAGGTCTGCAAAGTAATGGTTGTGGAAGATAATTAATAGAAAACTGTTGCTGCCACTGTTCATAATACCGTATTAATTCAGTCATTTTTTCTGGGAGCATGGTTTAAAAAGAACATTTTCATATGAAGCTGTTGCCACAGGATGCTCTAAAACTCAAAAATATAAATATATAAGTTCAAAAGAAAATTTGCAAGTTTGAGGGAGCTAGGTCTAATGGCGTTTCTGACACATTCTCATCAAGATGCAGTGTCTGGTTTGGAAGTTGGAAAGTCCCTAAACTACTGATTTTCAGAACAGGGAATGACACAAGTGGGTAAGAGCCACTTTTCCTGTGCTGTTTCCAGTTCAAAGCATCCATTACTACTTTCCTTCTTGGTTTCTGTCAAGGAAGAGACATGCATGAGTCTGCTTTGAATTTTAAAAGCCTTCTCTGTTCTGCACAAACAGATGAGAATAAGAGACTGATTACTTATAGGCGGCCAACAAAAACTGTAGAATGTGAGCCCTGAATTGGAACAAAGGAGGTGTCTGAGGTGGACTGAAGGGTCACTACTAATATAAGCCTCAAGGCAGTTGACTTAAGGTGTGCATGGCTCAATCCATGCTGGAGGGCCCTGGCAGTTTAGTTAGTCCTAAGCAAGTGCGACAGTTTCTGCCGTCCTTACAACTCCAGGTGTGGCTGTCACCAACAGAATAAAAAGGTTAACAGAGATGAAGATTTTTTTTGAAAAGATTAATGAAAGCCAAGGCAGAAAGGGAATGAGTTTCAGTCCAGGTGGTAACTTACACAGAACTCTGCAGCACAAAGAAGTATTGGGGTAGGGAACTCACATCTTCTCTGCCTTTCTTACCAAAGTGTTCCCTCTTTGGACTGCAAAGTTCTTCTGCCATAATCCACCTTGGCACACCAAGTTACAGTCTATCTCCCTTTAGTGGGTAATTATCCATGAAACTGGCATTAAAAATTTACCTTGTACTTGCTTTCCATCATCTTCTTTCCTGTTTCTCTTCTTTCCTTTGTGATCTTTCTCACAAATACATTCAGTGTTTTCTTGGTACCCTTTAAACATTACATCACCTCTTCACTCTTGTACTGTGTGAGGATTTGGGTTGTTTGAAGGTTTTCTATTTGACTTGATGTATGTAGAAATGAAAGTAAAGAAGCTGTCCAAGAATGAATTAAAAATGAACTATTTTAAAGATTGGTGGTGTTTGCAGAGAGGCCTATATGTTTGCAACCCGCGGTACACCAGAGACTTAGAAATCTGAGAAAAATAAACCCCTAAGTCCTACCTTAAATTGCTTCCTGAGGTTTGTAATTTAATACTTTTCTATGTGGAGTCAGTGAAGAGAAATTTACAGTTGCGTTTTCTTATCTTTAAAGGTGCGGTACTGGGGTAGAAAATCTACATTCTGCTTAGTATTTTGCTCGCTTTGCATTTGTTGTTCCATTACCAAAAATACTAACAGCAAAATACATAAGCCAGCTGTTTTATATCTAATGTTAGTCCACCAACAGTAACAGTTAACTGCTGAAGAATATTCCCAGAGCAGAGCTGACATTGAGAAAGATAGCGCTCTCAAATATGTTGAGAAAACATGCTATAGAAATTGATTTAACCAGACCATGTCTTTTGTCTATGGAACTGCATGTCTCTCCTTTGCAGAGCATATAGGTTGATACTACTGCTGTCAGCCCATTGAGATTAATGGTATTATATTAGGGATGAATCTCCAAGGTGTTTCCTTTCTCTGACTACTCTGATTTTTTTGACTGGTTAAGCACATTTCAAAAAAGGCAAGATGAACAAGCCAGTGTTGTCCAAATGAAAAATGACAGATCTGGTTGAAAGAAATGTTTAGGTCAATCTTTGATAATAATACATTTCTCGAGTGATAGCAGGCTTTATAATAATCATTATCTCGTATCTTTCTGTTCAAAACTTTGAATTAGCTAAATAAACTAACACAAAAGACATTTTGTTCTTGTCCATATTTTCCAGGTTCCTTGAGGCACTTGCCTTTTTCTCAATTCACTGTGGTAATAGTGTTCCTCTGAAGTCATTAATCAGAATCCCAACATAGCCACTGTTATAGCAAACTTAAGTATCACAGAGAATGAATGAAATTAAGATAAACTGGAATTTAACTGAAACCAAGTAAGATAATGGATTTTTGCTTTGAGCAAATCATGCTTCTGCTAGCTCCTATGTAATCCATATATTCACATTGTTTTCTGAAACAGCTTCATACAAAAATGATTTTGCTATATAGTGTATCAGCATCAGTTATTTCACCAATATGTAAAAAAATAATGTAGCTGTTGCTTCCTTTATAACGGAGATGTCAACTAATTTCATTTCACTGTAATAAAGATTGAATTTATTGAAGTCCTTCTCCTGTAGCAGTAACGACATATTTTTATTCAGCTGAGACATTTCATAAACCTGCTGAAGGTAAGAATTGCAGACAATACTGAGACAGAACGTGGAGGCAGGGAGAAGGTACCGGAGAAGAAATGTGTGGATTTTGTCTCCAGAGCTTTACTTGCATTGACATAAAAGACAAAAAGAATCCAGTAACTATAAGCTTTCAGGACCAACTGGCAGCAAGAAAATGTTCTTTTGCTTCCAAATTGAGTATGTTTGTTCTAGAATGTATTAAGCTGCCATAAATGAAGAAAGTTACAGTGCCACATCCTGTTCTTTATTTCAGTTGGATGAGGGCTTTGTTTGGCATTACAGAAACTAGAACAACAGCATCAAGCTAAAGCAAAGGCCTGTGAGTCCCTTTATGCGGTTTCTGGTTGTAGTCAGAAACAAGTGCTTAAGGAAATAGTATGAGAAGTGGGGTAAGCAAGGAGTGTTGCTGCCATTAGCTGACTCTGCAGCAGTGACTGTTGTAATTTAACTGCTGCTGGTAAAGAATCACAGAATTAATCTAGTGGTCTGAGCACAGAGTGGGGAGCTATGAATCTGTGTGTTTCAGTCTTGCCTGTCACCAAGGTTACTTGAATATTGCTGTGTCCCAGTTCATGTGCATGTGTGCTCGTGGCAAACCTGCCTTCAAGCCTCTGCAGTGCAGAGGCACATACAACCCACGCTTTGCACTTGCAATCCCACACTTGCTTTCACGTTGTATTATGGTTTGGAGAGACTTGTTCCTCCCTAATGAGCTGCTTAACATCTGTGATTGTTTCCTGAACAGCTCCACAATATCCTGGTGCACTTCTTATTGTGCTCCTTTATCTCTTTGCCTATTTCTTCTGGTTCCTCTGTTTGTCACGTGGTTATCATCACTGGGTTTTTGGCCCTTGTGCTTTGTCTTAAGCTTGTCATCCCTCAGTGCTTACAGTCCAAAACAGTAGGCTCAGTGCACTGTAAAAACTGCAAATATTTCCCCTGCTATGTAGCCCAAGTCCAGGTCAATCTAACAGGTAGCATCCAGAGGCTGACTCTTTAACATGTCCCGGCTGAAGCTGCTGATAAAAAGCTTATCTTGTTATGTTTCCAGTACAACAAGAAAGATAATGTTTAAGCCAACTCCTTAAAAATTCCTGTTAAAAACTTTGTTGAAATAATATGCTCCACCTTACTTCAGGACTACCCTGTGATTCGCAGCACAAGATGTCTCCAGAATGAACTCTCAGAAATTGAATCCATCACTTTTGGTAAGCATACAACTTCACTGTTGATCCTGAAAGTGCTGTCTCCTTCACAAATGTGTGCTCCACTGCCACCATTGTTCCCACCTCCATTGGTCTCCTGTTCTTTCAGAAACATGACACAGAGGACTGCAAGCTCCAGACAAAAAGCATTACTCAGAACATCACAATGCAGGAAGGTAGACAGGGAATTGCCAGAATCCTGTTTCCATCTTCAACCCTACAGTGGTTTGCCAGTTTGCATTACTTGCCCTCTACAGCCATGGGGAATGTCCTCATCTACCAACGTGGTTCAAGCTGGCTGAATCAAAGGGCAGATTTGAGGTCTTTCTCCCCAGATTCTTGCACCTCAAGCTGAGCAGAACCCTGGAGAGCTCCTCCTCCCTATGGCCTCCAGTTTCACCTGTGCACAGGGCAGGGGAACAACTGGAATCAGCCACATGCAAATTGGAGTAGAGTGGTAACCAGGTATGTCTAACCCAGGGGGAAACAGGTGGGAAAGGTGGAGCCAGTGAAAGGGAAGTAAGTGAGCAAATAGTCTGGAATGTACAGGCCCTGGTACATTGGCATGTCAGTGGAGGGCTGCAGATAGTAAATAAATAAATACAGGTACATATGCTTTAGTTTTTCCCCCAGGGTAAAGCACATAGGAGCGTGTTCAGAGAGTTGTATTTGCTTTACACTGTCTTGCAAACACAGGTTTCATATATACATTAGGAAGTACTTACAGGTTTTACATATGAATAATGGGAGAATTTAGACTACAATGTGAATAATGAGCAGCATATACCAAAACCCATCAATTTGACTCTGATCTAGGGTTCCTTACTTCTCAGTATTACAATTGCACAAGAAGTTAAAAAGGCTGCTTGGCTAGATTATGTTTGTATGAGCAATGAGGCTTGCCAAGTGATGCTAATTGTCAGGCATTAGTAGGCAGGTAAAATTTATCACTTTCAAAGAGGGATATGTTTTTCTTTTACATTTCTACCACAACACGTTTGTTATTACATTGTTCATGAAAATTCTTTCTGCAATAAAGACGATTCAATGATTTTTGCAAGCCGGCCTCATCCCTAGAATGTTATAATTTGACAATTTCAAGGCTTTTCAGCACAGACCCTTGCACGTATGTCACATATCACATTGGAGATTTCATCCAATAGTGGAAAATGTACTCTGAATGCAATATCATCTTATCAGTATTCCAGCACCATAAGCTTTCTCACTGCGAGTAGGGTACTGTTCATTACAATGAAACTGAAAATGGAATAACTGAAGGATTGATTTATATGACCTTCACTCGGGAATGCGCTAATTCTGACATAATCTCTCTGACTGAAATCCTAAGCACTGTATAATTTTGATTTATTACCTCTAGAAGAAGGGACTTAGATCTATAGATCAACAGAATACCTAGCATGAAAAAGAATGGTGCAACAGCTCAGGAAGACAGCAAGAAAATGCATATTGATCATGTGACTTTACTCCAAACATTGTCTCAGCCAACAAATTCAAGAATGGGCTGAAAGCAAACAGAAAAACATTATGCAGATGTTTTTGCAAATCCACTCTGTCACTCAGACATGTCTCTTCATTACATACTTAAGAGAATGTTAATAAGTTGAAGTATGAACCAATCTATTTACTAGAAATTGTAGGAAATGTTTATGAAAACAGCTAATTTATGGCAAAACAGGGCCAGAGCTTAATTCCCAATAGACTACATAAAATGGCTGTTTTATCAGGGACTTCTGTTCCCCTTCTGCACCAGCAGAATAATCTTTTTTTTTTTTGTTGTTCCTCTGTGCTAGCATTCACCTGTCATTGGGGCCAGGCTGCTCAGTGGTGTGAGGGTGTCTTGGATCTGTCTCTGCTAGCAGGTAAAAGCTAGAGCAACCCAACTACAGTGTGGTGCTAAAAAATAATAGCTGATGTTTAAAGCAAGTATCTGGATTTAAATCAAGTACAGTCTTACTAAACTGAAAGGTGAATCACTGTGGTTTGTCATTTCTTGGATTTTTTGGTGACGTAAAGAGAATAACTAGAAGACAGATAGAAATGATTCACAACAAACCGGTTGATGAATGTAAATTAAAAGCCCAGTGAGCACAGTTTTAATACCTTCCAGAACTGAAGTCAACAGGTCATTTAATTTTAAGTGGACTAGTTGGCACAGATCTGCTCCTGCCTTGCCTTTTTTCTGTTTTCAGTGTTGGGTGAAACGAATGCTTGCCTCTTTCCCTCCCACACTCAGCTCACAGTTCTCACTTAGCCACTTCCCAGTCCTATTTTGGACAAATCTTTATCTTATCACCCTTCTCTTGCAAATCCTCCTTCTGTATATCACTTAACATCCTCCTCTTCCATAAAATTCACATTTTACAAGTGCTACCTAATCAATCTTACCTTATCCTAGCCACAAAATTGAGGGGTTTATTTTAGGGAAAAAAAGAGATTTTATTTTGTGGCTGGTATGATACTTCATTTCATTCTAGCAGACAGTAGTCTTGTCTACACAGGAACATTTTTCTGGTTTACCATATTGCACAATGCAAGTCCAAATATATTATTCTCACCTATTAATAGGCCCGTTCCTTATTGCTCCCAAAGATCAAATATCACACAGTTCCTCCAGTATTTTTCACTTACAGACAATCTGAGCTACAGCTACTGCAGCCACTGTAAAAGCACCACAGCCTCAGAGAGATTATTCCTTTCTTTCTGAATATGTTAAGAGTGGGTATACCATGAACTAAATTTGTGCATAGGGATAGCAGGACATGTCTGATTTTTTTTATGTATTTGTAGAAAGAAAAAAGAGAATCTAATTTAGGACATTTATTCCCTTGGCTTTTAAAAGTGATAAAATAAATTATTTACATCAAAAACTGTTTTCTACTAGAATTGTGTGAAGGGCCTGTAAATGATGAACAAAAGAGAGAAAAAAATACCCAGCACATATATTATTTTTATAATAGCATTATAATCATATATGGTATATACCCACATATATGAATACAATACCCATATTTGATTCTTTGGACCAGAAAACAATGTAAAGCCCAGTTCTGCAAACCTATCCTGGCATGCTTTATTTTCAGCATGAGCTAGTTATTAAATTCTCACATGAATGTATTTATCAGTAAGAAAATCAAAGCAGCAGAGGGAGAAATAGAGTCCTAGATTTCCCAATGGCAAATTCATTAGAGGAGTCAATTCTGGACTCGGCCTGGTATCTTATCCACCGGGCAACACTCACTTGCTAATACAATGACAGATGATCATAAAAGCTTAAGTGTTTTACTGTGCTGGTACAACAGATAGGGATGGGAGTGAAAAGCAGCATGGTATCTTCTTTGACCAGTGGTAAGCATTGAGTATGACAGATTAAGAACTAGACTTTATTAGGATGATTATCATTACCCTCAAGAGCAACTATAAAAAGCTCTAAGTCAAATGGTTCTGACTCACTTGTTGAAGGGTATTAGCATCTGTGGAGGAAATTCTGGGTATGGGCTGTCACCGGTGGCTAATCCCTCTGGAACAGGTGTGCAGCAGTTTGCCAGTCCCACATCATAACAGGGCTGGGAGCCAGGGGATCCAGCTCATAAAAGAGATGCCCAGTTGGAAAAGAGGTAGAACAAAACAAGAAAGGGCACTGCCTGCCTTGGCATCTTTCCTCAATGGCTTCCACTTTTACAGTTTTGGTGCCTGGTAAAATTTGGAAGCCTTTCTCTGCCCAGTGCACACAACTGGTAACACCCTGCTTGTTCTTTTCCAGTATCAAGTCCTCCTAGGTCACAGGCTACTCTTGGGTGAAGAACTTTTTCACATTATTTGTAATTGTAAATTCTCTACTATCCAGTGACTTTAAAAATATCACTAGAATGCCTAACCTACCTAAGGTCAAAGAGTACTTCTTGAGTCATTTCAGGAGGGCAGAAATTTTGCAAAACACTTTCAAATGAATGTCCAAGGAATACAGTCACATAACGTGAGCTCTGGCAGATGCCGAACCTAGTGTCATTTGATCTGCAGCAGCAAATCTGTTGGCTGAGTAGGTCAGCTGAAGCAGAAGGAAACCTTTCTCAAAAGTCATTGTTCTTGTTCAGCTAATGCAAACTGGTGTCTTCTGAATAAGAGAAAAACATTTTCTTGTAAGTAATATAAATAAAATAACATCTTTTCACTGATTCAGATATACCTATTAAAACTACACATTACAGAGTTAGTGAGGACCTTATCATCGAACTGCACTAGACAGACAGCAGGACTTCTTGAAAGGTTTCTATTCATTCTGACATGTCATTCAGTATAATATTTCTGTCTGATTAAAGTAATTCCATTGATGCAATCTATCATAGTTTGATTATGATTACAATTTATTTTAAACTTATTGCATTCATAGTTAATTTGACCTGTAAAAATCTTAATGCTCGTTGTTATTAAACATGAGAACAATGAAAAAATATAAAAAGAGAGAAATGAAGCTGATTAAATGTCTGGCTCCCACTGATTGCCAATAGCTGCTAGTGTTAAATTAAGAGGTTATTTTACTGTCCTCTGCAGCCAAGCTCAGCCATTCTCCATTCACTAACCAATAATTTAGGCCTTTGAGTTAACAATAATTACAATAAAAGTATTCCCCACTTTCTGGCATGCTGTGTTTATTTTAGGATATTAGCACAGCAATCCAAATACGACACGTAAGACTCCCTCAGGGCTTTCTGTCTCACATCCCAGACGATCTGTTTCTTCATAAGCTTTAACAGCCATAGTTATAAGAGATATAAATAGTCAGAAGCACAAGAGAATCTCTTTTCCCTGACAGAATCTTTATTTACAAGTTGCACAAAGCTAAGCAGGTCAAACAGTCCCTTGCTGGCAGGTTAATAAGGCACACCTGCCAAATAAACCCACCAGTGTGCTCTATGGGGCATACATAAATCCGAAAAGCTTGGACACAGGAAGATTTTCTCCTTGGGAATCACACTGAGAGGCGACGCTTATAGTTCAAAAGGGATTCATCCTTCAAACTTCAGAGTGCTTGTCTGCCTGGCACATTCTCATGAGTGCACATAAAGCTTTAAAAGCCAACCCCATTGTTCTAACCTTCAGAAGACACCATCATTTAATATTTCAATTCTGCTTACAGGACACCTGCATGCTGAGAGCTCATGTACTGGTACCATACAAACAAGGCTCTTAAGTTTCCGCCCTTACAGTTGGATCATAAATCAAATCTTTAAAACTATTTAAGACTTAACATACAATTAATTTTCCTACAATACAGTGAAAAGGAAATGGAAGAATAGAATAACTGATTATTTAATCTGACTCAGAAAAGAATTCAGAAAAGCCAACTTTTTAATAAATAGTGATGGCTATCAAAATGTCATTCTGTTCTTATTTGGTAAATCTTTGCACTCTATCAATGACTATCCAGCAACTATCTCAGTACGGATATATTCATTAGACTTTTTCCTACATCTACAATGCATCAGGCAGATAAAGCAGTCACTTATAGCTGGGCAGCAGAAGCTCCCTGAAGCAGGAACTTGTGATATATTCATGAAGTTAGTTTACCTTTGCATGCCAGACTGAGAATTGCAGTAGTGTTTCAGCTGATCTGTGAACAGGTCATACTTGGGCACCTCAACACAAGAAAAACATTGAGGTGCTGGAGCAGGTTCAAAGAAGGGGAACAAGATTGGTGAAGGGTCTGGAGAACAAGCCTTATGAGGAGCAGCTGAGGGAGCTGGGGATGTTTAATCTTAGGAAAAGGAGGCTGAGGGGAGACTTCTTTGCGGTCTACAGCTACCTGAAAGGAGGTTGTGGAGAGGAGGTGGTTGGTCTCTTCTCACAGGTAACGTTATAGGACAAATGGCCTTAGGCTGTGCCAGGGGAAGTTTAGGTTGGACATTAGGAAAAATTATTTACTTAAAGAGTGGCTAGGCTTTCGAACAGGGTGTCGAATTACTGAAACATATCCAGGAATGGTATTGTAAACATATGGAGCTTGAGAACATGGTTTAGTGGTGGGCTTGGTACAGTTTGGTTTATGGCTGGGCTCAATGATCTTGAAAGTCTTTTCCAGCCTAAACAATTCAATATGTTCCAGCCCCAGAGATGGCCAAAGTAATCAGGAAGGGCACCTATGTGGCTGGAAAGGCAGTATACATATAGGGTGTGTGGATCACAGGTCCAATTCTAACTAGCCAGTGAATGTCTGATGAAGTTCTTTAATGTATCATGAGAAACATATCCATACCAGGACTACTGGCTGTCTGCTGACTGTCTGTAAAAGTCCTCAGAGACAGGTAACTCAAGGAGCATATAAAATGACTTCCAACAAGCCTACACTGGGCTGGGGCAGGGTCCCCACAGGCACTGGGGATTACAGTTGTATTGAATCAAAGAATGGATTAGGCTGGGAAGGACCTTAAAGATAATGTAGTTAAAGCCCCATGCCATGGGTAGGGATACCTTCCACTAGACCTTATTGCTCAAAGCCCCATGCAGGGCAGGCTGCAAAGAGACAACTCACGTATGTAATGGTAACTACATACATAAGCCAGAGTGACTTATAAGTCAACAATAAGTTTTGGAAGTGAACATGAAATAAGCAGCACATGCAGAATGTGCATTTAAGATGGTACACTGTAGCAAAGCTTTTAGTCATATTTGGATGGCCTCTATGTCAGATCACCTGAGAGAATGATCAATTTTGGGATCCTGGTGTTTTAGGTCAGCTGCATGCTGGAAGTGGTGTGTTTTTAAACAGAGGCAGTAATACATCTTCTAGCCCCTATAAAGGACTTCCAGGTGAGTAGTAGTTTTGGCTTTGATTCACAGGTTAGACTGCTGAATTCTCAGTGCCATTTAAGTGCTTATCTCCTTCTTTGGACTAGTGCAAATAATTTATTCTTGCCTTGAAGAACCAGAAATGCAGGTAACCACAGCCCTTCAGCAAATACCACATGCCCAGTTGCTGTAGTAATTGCAGAAGTGTCCAACACACAGTGACTTGTGTCCATGGAAATGATTAGCACAATGGACTACTTTCTCTTATACTGAAGCCAGGTATGGCTGTAGAGTGGGTGAGTCTTCATGTAGGCTGTCTCCTAGGTGCTGGCCCAACACCTCTTCTATCCTGACAAAATTCTTCATTTGAACCACAGTTTAATTCAGCTGCTATAAATGCAGTGAGTTTAGTACTGTACGTAAACTGAATGTAGATTCAGTGCTGGAGCCAGAACTGCCGCAGTGGGATCAGTCTTGCATATAGGGTTGAGCAGCTGACAGTGAACCACAGCAGAACTCCCGACAGCAGCTCAGCAGCTGCCTTTCAGTCCCTGCTAGGGCTTGTTCACCAAGCAAGGGTGTCACATACAAGGCCTGCTCTGATTTCCAAAGTGTAAGCTCTGCCTCATTAACAATAACTGAAGCGAACAAATACATCTTAGAGGAACGAGCACATCAAGCTTCACAAGAGTGTAAGAACATGGCAAAATGTGCAAGAAACACATCCTACTCCTTTGAGTTTTCACACTAAAAAACAGTACAGGTGATAAATTAGCAGTCAGGCCTGCATTTGCAAGTGTGCTCATCCTGGGCCTCAAATCCAGTTGTTTCATCCCATATTTGTCAAGTACATGTATTCAACATCAACATAAAGCAAGGGCTAGGCTTCTTATATAAAGTCTTCAAACAGTTCTCAAAATTAGTGAGTATTTCTGCAAACATCTGTCAATGAGCATTTTTCCCAAGGCATATACACTGAGTAAATGTGATATGATCACAGCTACAATTTCTCAGTACAGGAAATTGCCAGCCACCAACATAATTAGAAACAGTTCATATGATCAAATTAATCATTCAAAAAAGAGCAATTACTGTTAACAGAATAATGGCATGCCTTAAAAAAGAATGAAATTAACCTTTAGGACTGGCATAGTTACCCTCCCCATTCTGTACTGAGACAGTAAAGATTAATACATGTACAAAATTAATACATGTACACTGCATTGGCATCTGCTGAAAGCAGAAGTCACGGTATCTATCTGGCCTATTCAGCCCTTCACAAACTTTATTCTTTAGTGTTGGCAGAGTGGGAAATATCAAGTCACTTTTTTGCCAAAAAGAAAAAAACCATCCAACCAAAAAGAAATCAAACCTTCGAGACTTCCATTGCTGTATATTACTCAGCGATAAATACAATGTGGTAAGTTAATGACTTTAAGATTAGCATAAGTCAGTTACTTGTAGTAGAACTAAGATTCAAATCTATGTTACAGCTCCTCAAAAGCAAAGCAAAGACCCAGAGTTAAGCTTTAGCCTTTATAAGCGAAGACCTAGAGATGCATACTGACACATTGCAAAAAACCCTGTAGTTTTGCTCTTAGTGCTAAACATCAATTCTGATTATAAACGTATTTCAGTATTAGCATGAGAATAAGTATATGTTTATAAACACAGTAACATACTATGCTATCAATATACGAGGGTTTTGAATCTTCAAGCTGTGTGCTTCTACTTAGATTAATTTTATCCTGAAAGTCACAAATGTTTCAATTGTCATATTGATGTTGAAGATAATTTGAGACATATAGCTTCTAAAGAGAAATTCATTAGTGCACTGAAGTTACTTACCCCAGGCTGGAGAATGTTAGCTATGTAGGGTATACAGCTTGTTTTTATCATCCCAACACTGGAAAAAAGCAGGGACACGCTTCCTCTTAGCTTCTGCCTTCCCCTGAAGATGCATCTCACCACCTTATATTTCCTTGTGCTCCCTCACTGACTTCTTTCTACTTGTAGTTAGGTTTACATTGCCACCATTGCATTCACAAAAATATTCAATGAGCAGATGGTTATATAAAATCCTGAAAGAAACATCAAATGGGAAACAGGAAAAGGATTAATTGCTTTCTGAATTCTTAGGATCCATACAGGAGAAAAATGTAAATGTGAAGCTTCTGCCACAAAGGCCTACAATATTAAACCTGTTGCTGACTGCACCATTGTTACAATTGGCCTTTGCCAGAAGAAAGGAAAAGCTTCAGCACTTGGGACTGCTAATCTCCATTATTTCTAGCAGGAAAAGGCATCCTAAAATGTGCCCCATTCCCTAGTTAACAGGGTTGACCAAGTTCTCTGAAAAGAGAGTTCTGCACTGTTGCATGGAGTAGGTACAAGTTAAACATGTGTAGCACTAAGCTTTGCCTAATACAGCAACTGCAATGTAGGCCTTAGCCTTTCTGACACTGTCTGCTCCTGTGGTGGCAACAAAAAAACCCTCCCAACTTCTTGCACCATCAGAATTCCAGCATATACAAACACATGCCTAAAGTCTGGGGCAATATCTGTCATTGATGAATAAATTATATTGGCAAAGCATTTAATTATCTGTTGGCTAGTAACTAATTGATAATCTTTCAAACCTTTAAATATTTTTAGAATATGCAACTTCTACCTTCACTTCCTTTATCAAGATGAACAGAGGGATATTGATCTTGGTACTACTACTTGGTCTTAAAACAATATATCTATAAAAGCTGAAAGTAAGGAGCAGTAAAATTTTTGATACCAGATAAAACAGAAGTCATTAATGAATTAATACTGTTATTTGCTGTAGTTGCAAACCTTTATGTTTCAATGATCTGTTTAGCTATACAAGGAATATCAAACCATTAAAAAACATTGGTTAATTCAAAATCAAAAGAAAATGCAATGAAAGAGAAGAAAATTTCCAAGAGGTTCACTCTGGAAATTTGCAACTGCTAGAAACAGATTAGAGAACATTTACTTGAACTCTTTTGAAGCCATCACTCTGGTATAACACAGTACAGGATCACGCACAGTTACACCATTAGAAATTAATACAATATAGACCATCAGAAGCATAACTACACTCACCTTCAAAGAATCAGCCTCTTAGTGTACTGCAGTGAAAAAGTAGAGCAATTTTTATTATCGCCATGATATGAGCTCAAGAACACTGGCAGTTGTTTCTGGAATTTAAAAAAACCTGCATGCGCAGTTTCTGTTTTAAAGGGTCATGACACTGGAGAAGTTTGCACCAGTGCCTATGTATATTATAAACTGATGTTATTTCAGTTAGAGGCGTTAACTCGCAGTAAGTTTGCATGGCAAGTCTATCAGGAGTTAACTACATGGTTGCAAATCTTAGTAGCGCCAACAAGGTCAGCAATCTATAGGAGTTGAAAAGACAGATTTGTTGTCACCTTGACCATGATAGCAAAATCCTTCTACTTCAATCTTAAACAACTGACACAGAAGGCAAACATGAGAACTGCATTACCTGGAGGATCTTATGCATTAGTATTAACTACAGAATAAAATCTGCTTCTCTTTTAGAAGTCCTAGAACAATTCATGTCGTTGAGCCTAAACATTAAATTTATTCCCAAAAGAAAGTAGATAATTCATTTGCAACATGTCCATTATTGATAACTAATGTGTTTTGCTATGCAGGTTGTTACGGGGTTTTGTTTGGTTTTTCTTTTTGGGGAGGTGGCAGCTGGGAGAACAGCAAGAAGCAGCCATGCAAACATGTCATGCTTTTTAGTTTTAATGTTAACCATTACTATTAAATTACAGAAAATCCCACCTGTATATACCCTTATGTAGCAAAATAGGATTCACATACTTTTATTTCTATTTACTTGTATTCATAATGGTGCCTGTATTTGTAATTAGAAGACTTTTTTTCCTGTAAATGCATATAACTGTGCTTTAGAAAGGAAGCTCGAGTATAAAATTGTCATGACTCAACTTAAATTAGCTATTTTTAAATGTGATGGCACTTTCTTTCCTTTTAATGCTGTGAATACTAACATCCAGAAGCTAAACCTTTTTACAGAAAGGCTATAAAACAAGTAAAGGGACATTTGTCACTAAAGACACATTTCCTTCAGCCACCCCGAGATTAAAGCATTAATCAGCTGCAGATCTTCTATTATTTAAAAAAATTTGTATGGTTCAACTGTCATGCTAAGAAAGGTGTACCCACTGCTAAGCACACATGTGAAAACATTGAAAACTTCAACATACAGAAGTAAATTATGTAGGAAAAAAAGAAAATCCGAGTCTCGCTGTAACAGATGGCATCATTTCACCATTATCGAGAAATGATGCTGATGTGTTCCCCTCCTCCATTACCGTCTGTTTACCTTTCACAAGGGTTGCATTAGGCCCTTAGCTACCAGGTTACTACAGTATCCATAGCACCGAGAAACTGTGTTCCCAGCCTTATACAGAAAACACAGGCTCTCAGTGCACCACAGATCCTTTTTCAAACCGTCAACAGCTTGAAAAAGTTGGCCATTACCTGCTTTACATTAACTGCTGCGACAGCTCATGAGAATATTTGTTCCTATCATAACATGACAGATATTTAACGATTTGGCCTAAAAAAATACCAGTGCTTTCAATTGGCAAATTGCAAGCACATGTAGTTATTATGATGCAAGCTTTAAAAAAAATAAACCAGGCCATACTTCCAGAAAAGACAGCCTGGGTAATTCATAGCCAGGCACACTTGGGTTCTTACAACTCTCTGACAGCCTCAAAATTGGGTGCAGTTGTACAAAAAAATCAAAACATTTGGCTTGAATCAGGGTTTTTGGAGAGTGCACGTGTGTACGGCTGCTGAGGCCAGCAGCTAAGGGTGGTGTGGCCCACAGTGAACGTCCCTGTGCCTAGGGAGGAAACAAATGATAGAATCACGTTGGAGTTTGAAGGGACTTCTAGAGAACACTTAGTCCAACCCCTACTAAATCAAGATTGCATAGAGCACATTGTACAGAACTATATTCAGGCAGGTTTTGACCCTCTCCAGAAAAGGAGACTTCACAGTTTCTCTGAGCTGCCCGCAGAATAAAAAGTTTTTTCTCATTTCTAAATTAAATTTCCTGTCCTGAATCTTGTGCCCATTGCCCACAGAAGAGACCATAAAGATCATCTGGTTACAACCCCCCTGCCCTGGGCAGGGATACCTCTCACCAGGCCGCGCTGCCCAGAACCTCATTGCTTGAACACTTCCAGGGAGGGGGCACCTACAACCTCCCTGGTAACCCATCCAAGTGCCTCACCACCCTCATAATGAGGAGTCTTTTCCGCAGATCTAATATAACCTTACCAGCTTTCAACTTGAATCAGTTAAACATAACCATAAATAGTAACAACAAAAAACATTAATAAGTTATTAGCTTTCCACCGATCCCGGCAGGGTCGATGCCCGTGGTGAGACGCCCCCTCCTCCCTGCGGAAGGGATCGGACGCCCCCTCCAGCTCCTGCCTTCGGCCCCCCCTCGCCCGTGGTCTTCTCTCCCCTGGCACCCGGCCCGCTCTCCTCTTCCAGCGCGGACGAGCAGGGTGGGCGGCCCGTGGCGAGCACCGGGCCTGCGGCCGCTCCCCATGCTCGGCGCCGACGCTGAGGCCGTCCTTGGGCCGCCGCTAAGTCTGAGGCAGCTCGCAGCAGCCGCCACCGCGCGGCGCGTGCGGGGGGATTTGAAACAGCCGCTCCGGGGGCCGCGCAGCGGCGGTGACCAATCAGCGGCGCGGATTTTTCGCGCTGGTTCTGGCCGGAGGAGGGGGCGGGGTCGCCGCGCAGCACCGCCGGAGCCGCCGCTGTTGCCGCCGCCACTGCTGCTGTTGCCGTGTCGCCTCTGCTCCCGCTGCTGCTCGGCCTCGAGCTGCCGCCGCCTCCGCCTGGCTCCCGGGGGAGAAGGATGCGCTAGGGCACAGGTCAGTAGGCCGGGAGCGCGGCTGGCTCTGCGCCTCCCCAGGGAAGGGAGGAGGCACCGGGGCACGTTCCCGCAGGCCCCGGGCGGGAGGCGGGAGCGGCGGGAGCAGCGAGATTCCCTCGCCCGCGGAGATGTCGTGGAGGCAGCGCGAAGACCGGGAGGTCCTGGTGTGGGGCACACACTTCCCCCCTCCAGGGACTCCGCCGCGGTTTCGCTCTCCTCAAACTTACTGTCCGTTCCTCCTGCCCTAGAGGGAGGGGTTTTGTTCCATCCCCTCCGCCTCGGTACCTGGTCTTTGCTGGGGAGTCTCCGGTCCCTCACGCCCCGCTGCAGCAGGGTTTGTGCTGCTGCTGGGCNCGTCCCACCTCCCTCCCTCCGCCCCGTGTGCGGATCAATCAGTGCAAACCAGAAAGAAAACCAGAGAGGGGGGAACCGATGAAAAAAATAAAGGAGAGCCTTTCCCAGGGTTTAAATCGCCTCCTTAACGGGGTGGTGGGGGCTGCTGTTGCAAATGCCCCCTCTCCCCTGTGGGTGTTGGGGCGTGGAGGCTGCTCCTGTCCCTTCCCTCCGGCTAGGACTGGGATTGTGAGGCTTGCGGGAGTGAATGTAACTCTGGAAATGTATGGAGGGGGAAGCCATGTTTGATTTATTCCTCCACTAAACACTGGTATGATGATTCTTCTCCTTACACCCTTCCTGCAGTCCATCCTGGACCGGTATGGGAGGAGAAGAGCCTTGTTAGGAAATCAGAAAAGAAAACATTCCCGCGAAGGCGGATGGGCTCGTTGGCTCAGTCTTCATTAAGTATAAGAGGATAGGGCTCTTGGAACTTGAATTGATATTTGTGTGTGGTTAAAAGAGCCTGGGGAACTTGTATTCCCAAGGCCATAGTTACAGCTCATCCGCTGTGGCTTTACCGCTCGGGGTAGGGGTGGGTGGAGGAGGGAATTTGCCACACTTCTTGAGCGTATTTATACTTGCTTTTCGGGTTTGTTTTTTCAAAATATGTCGGCTGAAAGGAGGAGTAAATACTAGAAATGCAAAGGCAGTAAACACCGTATTTAAACAGATTTCAGGGAAAATGGGCCTTTAACAGGCGTTAAGCAGGCAAGAGACAGGTATTGGGCATTGCCGGTGTATTTTGTATGAATAGTTTCCTCATTGGCATTTGCATTAAAATTGGCTTGTAATCATTCTTAAATTTAGGAGCTAGTGCTGCCCGCACTGAGTAAGCTAAGCAATGTCTGCTTTTAGAAAAAGAAACCTGCAAAAAACCAAGGAAGATATGTTTGGCATTTTCAGACATCTAAAGAAGGTAACTGTAAACGCTGTAGGGTGGCAGTGAAGTTTGCAATAGATTTTGCAAAGAGTCCTTGCCGGTAGTCTATCCCGACGTATATATAGGCTTGCTAAGATTCCTTAAATACAGAATGTGTGGTTTTGCCTGCAAGGATAAATTGATTCTTCACCAAACTGTTCGTGTTGTGGTAGAATCTCTGTAAATTTACTGCTGAAGCCATTATTATCTGCTTGTTTTGCTGTGGGAGTTCTGCTCAGGAAACACAGCATATCAACCTTGATAAACTCCTCAATTTCACAGTGTGGTATTATTCGACTATTGGATGTAATAATTGAATAAACCACTATTTTGCAGGACCGCCCTGGGCTCAATACTTACAGTACATGCAATTTTTGGTTGTTTCAGAAGGCATCTCAATCCCATATATTAAAACATGCTGGGATTTTCACCTAGTGTGCAGCCATCATGGCAGGTTTTCTTCAGTGTTTGAATAGAAAAGCTCTTGATATACCTGGAGACTGTACAGCTAGTTCTTGTGACGGTTATCCACCCTCATACATACTTGGAAAAATTCAGGTACTGAAAATACAGTAAAACATGGTAATTTATGAAATAGTACTTGAAAATGTCAAAAGAAATGGGGTCGTTATACTGTAAGGGTGCAGATTTAGAGTAGTTTAGAAAATGGAAATTAAATGTAAAATATATTTCCTTTTAGTTCAGTATGGATCCAGTAACTGGCTAGTAAGAGTAAAAAAAAAATCCGTGCTGTAATATCTGTAGGGCTGCATGCTTTTTCCAAAGCCAGTGGTTGCTTTGCAGATGAGACTATTACATTTAAATTACTGCCTGCATGCAGTAGAGCGGATATTACAACAAAAACAACCCGACTTCGTTTTAGACTGGAAGCAAAAATGGTTGAAGGGGTTGCTTTCTATTATTTGAGTAGTGAAATCAATGTGTATGGTTACACATACTTGTATATGCATATTTATATATACGTGTGTGTTTGTGTCCAGAACATTGCGCTTGGAAAATAGCAGAGGAATGGCGAGGATTGTTTTTCAGTGTTCTATTGTTTGTGGCCCATTCACCTCTCACTTTTGCGCTGAGCTTGCTTTTTGTTCCACTGGTGTCACTATGTTTTCCCAAGCAAAACCTTATTTCTACAGAAGCATAAATGCACAGGTTTCCTTGAGGTCAGTCAGAGACTATTGATGGCGTTGGGCCTCCATGTGTATGCACAGATTCACCTGCTCTGCTCAGATTACTGGACGTAGTGTTTGATAAGAAGCAGATACAAACATGATTCTTGCAGTGTTTTTATCACCTCTGGTCATTCCTCTTACATAACCATAAGACCTCTCTTAGGTTTTAAGTATAGAAGACGTTAAGTGCCTGAAAATTGCAAGTATCTTTGCTGTGTAGAACAAGGTAAAGTATCCAGCATTCTCTGGGGTAAAAATTTTCACCCTTCCTTGAGAGCATTGTGCTGCTGAGAGGGACGCATCCACTAAGTGGTGTTGCTGAAAACAACAAATACCCTGACATTTAGTAATCAAACATCAGTAAAAAAAGGCTTGGTGGCACTAATAATAATACAGCAGATGCTGATGACTGCACATTTTAATACTATGTTTGTGGTGATACTATTTGAGCTCATTCATTACTTTTTCTGCAAAGACAAATGAAATGGCCTTATGGTTGAGTAAGTACAATAGAGCTGGTATAATTCTCGAGTCTAGTCTTTAAATGAAGGAAGAATGGATATACTGAAGTGGATCTAAGTGGATAAATAAGTTCATGTTTCTAGAGAGCATTACGCTGGTTCCAGTTAGGATGTAGCATCAAGAAATGTCTTCACCAAGCATGTGGTGTAAATGAGAAAGCAGAGGTGGAATATGGCATCTGGATTAGCACTCAGGTGGTAAAGTGGAGAGAAAAAAACATTTCCTATCAGAGCTTGACCTGGGAGTCCAAATTTTCTTTGATGCATAATTTTGAAGTATTTTAGGGAAATGGGGAGGAGAACCTTGTTAATGTGCCAGTAGTCACCCTGCAGCTTGTTAATATGTGTAGCTGGTTGAATGGGTCAGTTAATTATCTTATGAAATGAATTGTTCCTTAGAAGGCTTTGGTTCCAAGAATATTTTTGAAGTAAGAGAGGGACACTATCGAAATTGCAGCTTCCCTGCACCTTCAAAATTGCTTCTCTGTGACATGTAGTCACTGGAGGAAATAAAGAAGCTCTAAAACTGTATTTAAGTTTTTCCTTTCAGTTTGTGATGACAAAAATTACAAAAGCAATATATCAAGTGATATATTTAACATTTTATCAAGTCAAGGGTGTCTAGCTTAGTTATTTTGTAGCATCAGCGGGAGGGAAAAGTTTTGGAATGTGTTACGAGGAAAGCTTACAACATACTCTATTCTACTGCCCTTCTGGTAAATAGCAAGCTACAAAAATATGCAAGGTTCCTGGAAAACAGATCATTCATACTAATACCTTATATACAGTGATGATAGGTTAATGCATAGTCCATCATGCATTACGTTGCTTGCAAGAAACTAAGCTTTAGCAACGGATAATGTATTGACTCTCTGGTATACCTGAAAAGCTCCTTCTGTCTGAAGCATATAATAAATTATCCCATAAACTGTGTTTTTTTAAAACTCATTTTGTGTGCAAGAAACAAATACCTGTAAATCATTGAACCGAAAGCATGGGTTCTGTTATCATTCTTGTTAACGTTAAGAAATAATACCATTATGTGGAAATTGTGCTGGTAGTACAACAGTGTGCTGAGCTACGTATGGAAAGTAAATGTTTGAAAATATTTTTGAATATTTTATAACAAACAAATTAAGTTTACTAACTATGGAAAAGTGAAGTGCTGGCCTGCATGTACTTCACTTTTGCATAGGGCAAAATCACTTTGCCTCTGGGCACCATTGATGTGGGTTCTCGTATTTGACATAATTTGAAACTATTAAAATATGTAAATTACTTCAAGTGTGATTTAAATTGCAAGAGTTACTCAACAGGTGATGGCTCAGTTTCTAGTTTTGTCCCCATCCTTTTAACTTGTCCTATTTTTATCTTGGTGCAAGTTAGCAATTTGATCTTGTTTTGAACTTTGGTATCCAGTTCCCCAACACAAATCAGAGCTGTTTTACATTCATCCATATAAGGTAAGGATATGTATATGACAAACGACTGGAAAACTGTACCATGATGCACTATTGAAACAGACTTCTGTGGAACCTTTAAAATTTTTCTTCTGCTGCCTGTGCAGAACACTTGTCAGTCTTCTGGTGTGGCTCTTTGGAGAAACAAAAAGCAGTCTTGCTCTGTAGTCTGACAGACATGCTCATTTAACTGTCATCATGAAACTACTTCTGACCTGTGCCTCCTGTGAGAGGACCAACATACTGACATCTCACATCTGTGCTAAAACACACATTTAAAAAATTATGTTTTAAAATAATAATATTTCATAGTATTTGGCCCTGAGGGCTAACATTAGAATTCTCTGTTTTCGTTGCTGTAGTCAAAACCAGAGAGTGAATGTTGCCCTGTTCTCAGACTTCTGCCTTACTAAATAAAAGATATACCAACGTGTAGAAGATGAAATATTTTATGACAAGAATATTTTCAGGAAAGAAGGCTGAGGTTAGGGAAGATTTTTTAGAAATGTGATCCTAATGCCATTTGAAATACTCAGAAAATCTACTGATCAGAGAATAAAAGATGCAATAAAAAGGAGATAGAGTAATGCAGCCTCCTGTTTGGGACCCATTTAATTTATTCTTTGTACGAAGATGAAGTGTAAATGTTCCTGCTGTGGTGTGGGTTAGTCTGTGGAGCTGAGGTTCCCAAGATTGTATATGAGAGAAATCAATTGTGGAACTTGCCAGCTTTGGTGGGATGCCTTTGGAGCAAAGAACCTGACTGCACTGGCACTCAGAAATATCTAAACAGGGGAGAGTTATCTCTGTGGTAGAGAATGCCCAGATTCTAGTCTGATAATAAAGCCAGAGGGATTTAAGCCAAAGTATGAACTTTGGAGAGCAGTGCAGGGTGGAAGATATGAATATGGATCATTTTACTGTATGGAGTAGTTGCCAAGAACGTTCAGAATGAAATTAATATTGTGATTTTTTTTTATTCCTGTGGCTGCAAAATGCAAACAGAAGCTGTTTTGTAGTAGCACTCCTGAATAAGACAGAAACAAATGTAGTGATTAAATGTGGAAGATTACTAAAGTTCAGCAGTAGTGCAAAAAACAAGTGGAAACCTTAAAAGTGTACTAGAAAGTACATGTACGGTATCCGTCAGGTGAGTGCTTGGCTCAAAAGTGGTAGTCTTCAGATACTCTGTAAGGATAGCAATTACAGGTGCTTAACGTGACTTATTTCTACAGTCAAAACCTTTTAGATTTTTCCCATAAGCAGTGGGTAACAACAGAATTTGGCTAAAGAGCTAAATTAAGTGAGGTAATCCACAGAGCAAGTGCTCTGCTGAGAGAAAGAACAGCAAAAATGTCAAGAGTTACCCATTGCTAATTTCTCAGTACAGAGGTTCAGAAAAGTGGACAAGAAGGAATTGGTTTATTGGACAAGAAAGTGTTTTACTTTTCTGTCTCCAAATTAATTGGGTAACCTTCACTATATCTGCAGAAATACAAAACTTGCCACAGATTCCAGACTTTTTGCCTGTAACAGTTGTGCTTACTGCTGTTGTGTAGAAATTCTTGATGTAGATGTGGCAAAAGAAATAGAAAGGGAATTAATAAACAGCAAATGGTGGTAATGTATTTTGTCAAGAGCACATTAACGTCCCAGCACAGGAAAACACTTCAAATAATGGCTAAACCAGAAAGGCCACTTAACAGCAAGGATTTGGGTTTGTTTAGAGAGTGTCCAGTGTTCTAAGTTTCAGGTCTTGTTTGAGTGTTCCTTGTTTGCCAGTTGTATGTGTGTTTGGCTTTGAGGCAATACGTTGATAGCAGTGGTAAGTAGTAAGGTAGTGGTACGTATATAGTTACAGCCCATGTGTGAAGTAGACCAGAGTTAGCAAGGTACGACCATGATATAGTTACATTAGTCGCACGTGGATATACACAGTTCTTGGGGAAAGGTACAAGTCCATAATTAAATTCTGCAGTGCCAGGGAGTCAGTGTTAACTAGCTGAACTTTTGACCTTCCAGTTCTTGATGTTATAGAATATGAGGTTAAATATACTGCATGTGTAGTTTTAGCAATATATATTGTTTTCATCAGTCTGTGTTAGAAATATGCATTATCAGTGCAGTGTCTTGCTTTTGGTATAAACCACAGCTGACATGGCCAAATACTGCTCTATGATAAAGACACATGATACGTATACATATACTTGGGCTTTTAAACTATTTACAAGGACTTGGATATCCCCAGTATCATAGCATTGCTCTTTAGAATTATTCCAATGCACCAAGTGTGCCTCTGGCATTTAAATCCAGCCACTTCAGTGAGCTGGTTGTAGTGCCATGACAAAGATAGCAAGAGTTTTAAGGATCTGAGCAAAACAATTGTATCCTCAGTATTAAAGAATGGGTGGGAAATTAAAGTAGGCTTGGATCAGGTGAAAAAGCAGTCTAAGAAAGAAACTGCACCTTAGTGCTGAGCTATTTTGAGATTGCATTTGGTTCTTCATTCCTACGCTAAGTAAACCCAAATGCACAATTCTGTTCCACAGGGACAGAAACATCATTTCATTGGTGAATAAAGACCTAGACTGAGTTTTCTGGCTGTATTGAGTTGCCCAGTCCTGTTTTGCTGGAAGGGGTCTGTTCCTTTCAACTGAACCATTTGGAACTTTCCAGGAAACAGAAACCTCAAGTTTGTGTTTGAGAGCATAATTATTTTACTTTTAGCCATTGGTTAAGCAACTGTTGAGGGGTACCTTTTAGTGTTTATTAAATGGTAGTAGTAAATCCAGTAGTTCCTACTATTTTAGGCACCAGTATTCTTCTACTTGTCTACAGAGGAGAAGTAATTGCTTTCTATTTAACTTGTGGCCCTACCACAGTAGTATCTGTGCGCAAGAGTTTGAATTTACTCAAATCTGTCTCCTTCCTTCACCACCCACCTTCAGCAGCAGGAGTGGAACAGACAAAATTTAAATTTCTGCAGCAGTGGACAAAGAATATTTCTTCTGATTTTGAAGAAAACGATTGAATGGGGAGGAGTCCTGTTGCAGAATCTTCTAGCCTTATCCTCAGCTGCAAGTGTTGGTTGCAAAACGTTTTCCTGAGGAACAAAAAGTCAAGTTCATCAGTTTTGTAAGCTTGCTTTTCAGTAGCAAGTAACATTTAAAGTGAAGAAATTCTTCACTTGCCGTTCTACAGTTCTTAACGGTTATTGCCTACTGCCTTCATTAAAAGGAAATAAATACGTGTTTCAATTGATGCAAATACAATTAAGTAACAAGTTTTAAAATTTTATCCATTTAGGGGGAAAACCAAACTCAAAGCAAATTAGAAAAGATTGATACTAATATTTTAAAAATAAAATTTGGTGGTAAGTAAACAAACTTTTTTCATGCAGTTTTCAATATGTGCTTGATCTTTTTGTGCGTATGTGCTATGTCTCTGTATAAACATTATGATGTAGTGTAAGTGTGAGGAAATCTTCACATACTTATTTAAAAATACATGTAGATCAGCCTTGCCAGCTGACTGGTTAACTGAGATAATTGTGTATCTGCTGCAAGACTAACGAAGTCTTTCCTTTTGGTGCTTTAAAACTCAAAACGGGCTCCTTCAGTTTTGTTTTAGGGGTAGTGGTAAATTGTTAGAAAGCTTTGGTGTAATTATTATACTCTTGTCAGCCCCTCTAGTAATGGCTGTTTTTATGAGAGGTAACACTTCTGAAATTTGCTGAATAGAGGTGGTTTTTTGGCAAACATACAATGCAATACTCAGTTATGCTTTTAATTCTAAAAGTAAATTCCGGTTAGATCTTGTAGTAATTGTTCATTATTTTAATACAGTGAAGAACAGTTGCAATGTACGCTCTGGTAGTAACTATGTCTCTACTCCCATTTGATACTCTAGTCTTTTTTACACAAGATAATGTGGTAAGCATAATTAAGTTTTCCAATGTATTGGCAAGAATGTGTTGTAACTTTACTGATCTCTTCAAGTATTTTGTCTGGTTCTCAAAATAGGAATAGCCTTTGATTTTCAAATTGATGAGAGAATGGAGAAGACTCATCATGAGCTATCTTTACAAAAAAAAGCAGCAGATATTAGTTTTTTCAGTCCCAGATGAAAGCCTGACTTTTAGATAATAAAACCAGGTTTTGTAGATAAAGTTTTCTTCCTGTGAATTTGTTTTTAGGTATGTCATCTTTAACCTCTCCTACTCCCATCCCAAACCAAGTAATTCACCTGACAGCTGTCTTGAAAACCCTTCAGATGAAAATGGTGTTTAATAGTGACTGTTGTTGATTACTTTGTTCACTCTCTTTGGCAGAATTGGAAGAAATGGGTTACTCCATTATTTCTGACACACAACAAAAGTATCTCTGAAATTGTACCAGATGTGGAACAAATGAAGAATAAATATAAATGATAGTGGCCTGGACAGTGAAAGAAGACTCTGACAAGCACACTAACTATTTGGCTCATGATTCCTGTCAGAGGGTGGCCCTTCAAGTAATTAATAACATTATTTCAAATGTCTGCAGAATAAATTGCCTTAATAAAGTGTTGGGGTTTTCTTTTTTAAGTGTGAGGCCATTTCGAGTGTTGTCCAATTATCATTGTCCTATTAAAATACCTAGAGACCATTCTCTGATGAGTCAAATCTTATTTTGCTTACTGAAAGCTATTTGTTCACAAGCCAAAATACCATGTTTATTCAGCAGACTCCATGGCTATCATGTTTTGTTTTTTTTCTTTTCTCTTTGTTACTGAATATAGCACTTGTTTGGTCACCAGACAGTCAATATGGGACGATCCTAGCTTAAGCTCATTAGCTGCTGCTGCTGCGTGATGCTTTTGTCCCCTTTCCCTATCCCCATTTTCTTTTTCTATAGATGCAGACATCTAGGGAAAGATTGCTTTTGCTTCAGTGTTATATGATGGTCCAACATGAGTGCGCCTAGTTCAACTACCAAATGTAATCATATGCTCAGCGGCTTCAGAACCTTACTCTTACAACTCTTATCAGCCAGATCTTCTCTGGAATCATTCTTTCATGTCCTGTTTTCTAGATCTCCTTGTATTCATTCTAAGCTCCCAGTACTGCTTGTTTATCTGTGCTTTTTACAAGGAGAACTGGGATGCATATCAGTCATTTCCCTCCATTGGTTGTCCTAGAGATGGTGGCTAATCTCAGAGTTGCTCTCAGAGTCTCATCTCCCCAGTGGGACTATATATTCTTATAGGTACTCACATCTATTATCTTTGCCTGTTATTCCACCACTTACTTAAAGACTCTTTTCATTCAGCTTCATTACTCTTTGAACAAATGTGGTTTATTTTCCATATTCTGTGACCTGTATCTACTTGTTCTGATAATTTTTATGAGACCATAGTCTCAAGTTACTGTCTTCTCACTTATGATTGGTCTGGGTGCACTTATTTCCTTTTACCAGTTACACTCTTGGATTTGTTGTCTCTCTCTAGACTCCAGTCTCCATGGTTTGGGGGCATTTTTCAGTGCTTTCAGCTGGTTTCAGTGGTGTGTATTACTGAGAATCATTAACTGAAGTAACAATTTACTCACTCAAGTTCTGAAATCTGTGTTGCATATCTTCAGATGTATTAGGGAGATCAAGGTGGTCCCTAAAAGTTTGGTCTTTCACAGCATGGTATTACTGGTTTTACATAGTTTTGTGACACAAAATTACTACCTGTAGGTTTGTAAGCAAGAGAGGAACTTGATTCCTTTAAATTAATTGCCTTTTCACTTGCCTTTTCAGTAAGTTATTTACTGGTCATTGTCCAGACAAGACCCTGAGTATCTTGACCTGCGTGGGTCAAGATTTAAATAGAGGGTTGTAATAGATGATCAAAGGAAGGCCTTTCCAGCCTGAGTTACTCTGTGGCTGATAATTTGTGTGGTTTTAAACTCATTAGATGCTGCTTTTTAATGCATCCAGTGTTTTGAGATTGTGTACATCAGAAATGGTCTAATTTGATTATTTGTTGCTTTTTTTCTTTTAGTTATCCTGGTCTGTCTCAAGCATGATGGCTAAGTTAAGTGATGATGGTAAAGGTTCTATTAAGCAGGACAAGAAATTCTAGTAGATTGACAAATTAATCGGCTGCCCAGGGGGGTGTGGAGTCTCCCTCACTGGAGATATTCAAGACCCAACTGGACAGGTTCCTGTGTGACTTGGTTTAGGTGATCCTGTTGTTGCAGGCAGATTGGACTAGATGATCTTTCGAGGTCCCTTCCAATCCGTAATGATTCTATGATTCTAAAGCAGATACAAAATGCAAATGTCTGAATCCAGGAATCCAGATCCTGATGAGCAGTTAATGGAGCCATATTCAAAAAATGGTCATCAGCTTAACCGTGTAGTTGATAGATGGGAGGAAAGCACAGAGGGCAGTTTTGGTGCTGGTCCTATGGTAAGAAGCTGTGATTAGCAGTGGTTGGTGGGGTGTGGAAGTGGGATCTGTCTTGCTGGCTGCTCTGGCAGGATCAGGCAACCACTGGAGGGCGTGTGTGGCCACCGGAAAGCTGCTCACTTGGACACTTATTTTTGTAGATACAGAGAATTCAGATACCCAAATGAAGCCTCTGTTTGCATTCTGGTTTACTGTGTAAAGAATCTGTGGGAAGGAAGTACAGATTGTGCAACAGTTCAGTGTTTTGGAGTGTTTGGGTTTTTTTAGTAAGGAATTCTGTTGTCAGCTTCGTAACCATGAGTATCACATGTTTTGTAAGGGGTTTGTCTTTCGCCTAGTGATTTATAGGATTTGTCATCAGTTGTCTCTTAAAATAAGTATGATTTCAGTTTAATCTGCTGAATCACAGCTTTAAACGTTGTCATATTATTAATTGGGTTGAGAGTCTGTCTGTGACTGCGTTTTCGGATAAGATCTTGTGAAAGTAAGTGAGAGCTCTTTCAGTTTAGTTGAGTTCTTTGTTCTCTTCTGGTCAAGTTTTAAGATTTCTTTTACCTCTGACTCTTCTTCAGAACAGTTAATCTAGTCGCCTCATTTCCACCAATTTTATTAAAGATTTTATTGGTAATTCAGACTTCATCTGACTAAGGAAAGGTTAGAACCTTTCTGCACTTCATGTTCAAGCATACTTGCATTTCTTACCTTGTTTAGTGCCAACTTTCCAGGCTGCTGTTTGTCCTTGGGTAATGATTTAATCTGTCAAATGAGTATGGAGAGATACAGCATGTTAGGAAGAAGAGAGCATTAGCTAAGGAGTGGTTCAATTTTTATGATTTTTTTAATGAGTTTTTGTGCGTGTAAAGGTTTCATGTTGGCCAGTTATTTTGAGTTCAGACCTGACACCCTCAAGAAGCTTTGCCAGACTAGGGTAATGCTCAGCTGTAAATGTTTGTACATTGCTACTCTTGGTGTAGAGGTAGCAAATATGCAAGTTTCAGGAATGTACCAGTTGTAGGCATTGTACTGTACATTAATAACCAAGGTGGTGAGAATATCAGAAGCTATTTCTACCATAGCACTTGACAATTCAATAGATATTAATCATAGGTTTTACCACACTCTTTTGGAAACGTGTGAGTCTAGATTTGATGACTTTTTTATTTGCTATCACAGCTCTTGGACTTAATCATACATGAAATTGGTTACCTTGAGCATGGATATGAGTATTGTGCTGATATTTCATTTTATGATGGTGTATTTCTCCATATCTTGTATGCTCTGGACATAGTAATATGAAGAATCTATGCTTATGAATTTTAAAACTGAAAACAATTGTCTTCTCCTGGTCTAGGAACACAAAAGAGTAATTTTGTGAGATTCGTTTGCTGTGATAACATAATTTTTAAACAGGCAGAGGTAGCTTTTAGAACCCTTGAAAAACCTGTCTAGGGCAGATGATAGTGCAGTTTTAGCTTGCTGGATGTTTTCAAATATCTGTATGAAAATGGGAGTCAGACAGTGTTAGTGTCATTATTGAAAAGCTGGAACTCCAGCAGTTGCTTTGACCATGTAAATTTTGCTGTGTGGCTGCTGGCCTGAAGGATCAGCTATTACCCAGGGGGCTGGTGCTCATGATACACATTGCTTGCTTTTAGTTCATTCTCATAGCTGAGACACTCTAGGATACATCTGAAGGCCGAACAGTGTTGTTTCCTTGGGAAGTGAGCTTTGATGGGAGATTGAAGGCTCTTTGTAGAGTGAAGAGGAGAAACTGGTGATGGTGCTGTCCATGGTGTAGGTTCTACAGTAACACAGCCTGTGGGGTTTTGTGCTGGCAGAATATCTTATAAACAAAACTAATCTGTTTGACATCATTATTAATGATATTATCTTAGGTTTACTCTCGGTTTTAAACAGTGCAATACCTTTGAGTAATTAATGTGGGTAAGATTCATGCTGTAAATTATTAACAGATTGTTAATATGATTAAGCTATGATTTTGCCCTCTGCTTTGGTTTTAATAAAACTGAAGGTACAACAGTCTTTTTCTTTTGGTTTTTTTAGTAATGCATATTAACAAATTTTGAAAAGCTTCGGTTATGAAAATTGTAAGCAACGCTTTTTACTAAAAAATTGAGTATTATGAGTAGTATTGATGGGAACATACATATGTAAATACTTGGTAGCTTTTGGCATTTCTGTATTACAAATATTCTGTCTTTTTGTCTTAATATAGCAGAGTAAGACTGGAAACATCTGGACTGGATGGACTTTAGCATCACAAGAAGTTCTCAACTGCTAACTCAAAAAATCAGCTACATAAAAATGAAGCAGGTACCAGAGATCCTTGGAAATGCCAATGGGAAAACTCAGAATTGTGAAGTGAGTCGTGAGTGTTCTGTCTACTTGGGCAAAGCACAACTTTCTGCCACTCTACAAGAAGGCGTGATGCAAAAATATAATGGCCATGAGGCTCTTCCATTTATTCCAGCTGATAAATTGAAAGATCTAACCTCTCGTGTGTTTAATGGTGAGTCTGGAGCCCAAGATGCCAAGCTACGCTTTGAACCCCAGGAAATAAAGGGAGTTGGAACACCACCCAACACCACTCCTATCAAGAATGGCTCTCCAGAAATTAAGCTGAAAATCACTAAAACCTACATGAATGGAAAGCCTCTGTTTGAGTCTTCAATTTGTGGAGACAATGTTGCAGATGTGTCTCAGACAGAGGAAAATGAACAAAAACCAGCAAACAAGGAGAGGAGGAACAGAAAAAGAAGCATTAAATACGACTCCTTACTTGAGCAGGGCCTTGTTGAAGCAGCATTGGTATCAAAGACTTCAAGTCCCACTGAAAAGAAGGTAGTACTTTTTTTTTCTTTTTTCATTTTTCTTTTGTTAGCTTTGTTAATCAGTAAGAGATTTGATGTATTCATACACTGATCTGAGTTTCAGGCATTTCAGAAGATGCTTCCCACAAGCAAGTTGCTTTATGATGCTCTCTTTCTTTGTTTGAAGGGCAGATGCATGCACTTTAGTTCTGGTCTGTGTTTCTTGCCTAAGTCAAGAGTATCTCATAGGTTCTGTTTCTGTACAAGTAAAATAAGTCTCCAGAGCAAATCAAGGCTGTGCAGTGTACGTATGAAACAGGAACTTCATCCAGACATGCAGCCAAGACCTAGCCAGGATCTGCACCTGGGCAAGGGAGCTGGAGAGACCTTTAAATTCAGAGTTGGCCTTGAAGCATAAGGTATTCTGGCTTCCTAATAAACAGACGTTTCAGAAAGAAAACCCTTAATGTTCCTATTTCTATATTAAAGAAAATTGTATTCAGCTGTCAGTTGTTCGATAACCTAGGTTCACTGCCTTCTGATTTTGACAATTGGAATGTGGTCCCTTATTTGTCAAATGAAGAGAGTGGAGTTTGCTTGCTTTAGTCTAGTGACTAGTATTCATTGAAAGGTCTAGGTGCTTGTGCTAAATGTCATTAACTCTTGAGCTCAAGCTTATCTATGTTTTAAATATGGGCAGAAATGGAAATTTAATTATTTAAAATTTGCTTTACCAGGTTGTAAATAAGATGCTACTGGGAGCCCTTTTCCTCTTTTATTTAGTCTTTGTTGTTTTGCCTTCATTAAAGGAATGAACCTTGTGATCATGTTAAGTCAGAGGCAGAAACCATAGCAGGGGTACTTCTATGTCTATTAAAAAGTTTCTTAGTGAGTAATTCAAAGTAGTCCTGGTAAATGTTAATAAATGCTTTGGTCAGGAAACAGGTCCAGTTTTTACACAGGACTATAACCGTGAAATGTATGTTATAGTTCTGTGTCACGTGCAGGTTTATTAGTTGATGTACTTGACCCAAAGTCACACATGTAGAGAAGAATCATCCACAAAGCTACTGTATTTCTGATTTTGTTTTTACCTGTTTTTATTAAAACAACGTAGTGAACAAATTTGCAGAACTGTGTAGACCTTCTAAGTGTCAAATACTTAATATATTATTAATCCAAGAACAATCAATGCTGAAGTTTTCTGGGACTTTACTAATGAGTTTTTGGAGAATTTTGTCAAACACTAATAGATTCAGACTTCCCAATCACTATTCGGAGGCAAAAAGTATAGGCACAGTCCCTATTTAGAGTAATTTTTGTCTTTTTCACTGTTCATAAGGATAAACTGGACTAAAAGGCAATATACTTATGATCAACAACTCCAGTATATTTGTGCGGCTGGTTTTTATTTTCTTATTGTTTCCAATAAGAGGAGGCAATATGCTGGTCTAGACAGTTTCTTCTGAGGCCTTTCATATTGGTTGTTGATTACAGGTAGCTTTTTACATTTCCTGATGAGTGCTTCATTTTTACATCAAATGAAACATTGATCTGGCTTCTCCAAGTTCTTTTGGCCAGAAATGGTCATTAGGAAGCCATGTCAACACTGTTTCCCAGAGTGCGTGAGCCATGATGGCAGGAGAGTGATAGGGTTGTTTGCTCCTGTGCCAAACCAGTGAGTCACCAAACTACCAAATCGGGACAAGCACCTGCTTGATCTCGGACTTTGCAGTACTGTAACCCTATTCTTCTCAGAGCACTTGAAACAGGGTCGTGCTTCTGGATTTTCTTTTCTTGCATACCACACTTCAAAGAGCAAAGGGCAAAGGAAAAAGCATTTGAAGGATAGAAGATATTGGTTTATAACTCCTGGATTTTAACTCTGTGGATTTCCCTTCTTTACCAGGGAAGGTTTGCAGCTCTAAAAAACAACATAGTACTAGGGAACATGTTGAAAGAGATTTTTTTGAGTGATTGTCCACAATGATGTACAAGTGTTCTGTAATCATTAAGTATAATATCTTAGTATCACACTGTTTTGTGATTCTGTGACCCCTGCTGTAGCTGTTACTTTTTCACCAGCATCCAAAACCATAATGTTCTTGCATCATACTGTAGTTTTGTGTAGCTGATTGTGGCTGTAGAGTGGAGGTTAGAGAGGTATCCTTGGAGTAAAAGCTGATTAAGTTTGCACTTCGATATCTGTTTATTGTAGATTACAAGTTAATGTAGAACCTGTTTGTCTGGTTTTATTTCTGGGCTGGTTTTGTTCTGTTTCTTGTTGTCCAAGCTCTTACTCTATTGATTTAGCAAAAATCGCCATGGTTCAAATACTGCCTTTTGTGTATGGTAATTATATCTCTGCCTGATGAACATAGCAGATTACTATCTTGATGAAGTGAGAAGCATATCATTTAACAAATGTTCCAGTGGTCTGTTGTTGGGTTTGCTCCTTGGGATGTTTTTTGTTGACATAAAGGAAGGCTGTTTTGAACTTGATCTGTACATTAGTTTTCAATTGGGAGTAAACACGATCTGCCCACCTCTGCTGGGAGTTAGATTTCTGTTGATAACCACCACCTTTTTCAGGGCTCTAGAAACAGCTGTAGTGCTTTCACTTTCCCAAGTAAAAGCAGAGGAAGCGGAGCGGGGTGAGGGGACACGGGACAAGCCAAATTGTGGCTCTTTC
Source organism: Rhinopomastus cyanomelas (assembly GCA_013400115.1). Classification (NCBI taxonomy): domain Eukaryota; kingdom Metazoa; phylum Chordata; class Aves; order Bucerotiformes; family Rhinopomastidae; genus Rhinopomastus; species Rhinopomastus cyanomelas. The sequence continues at coordinate 221,150 of VXBP01008288.1, read as the reverse complement.
CTCCTCTCCCCTCCTACTTTTCACTCTTTTTCCTCTACCGTCCTGCATTATCTTTCCACCTGAGGACTTTAAAAGCCTTATGCTTCTGGTAAGGCCTTGTTTAGCAGCTTTTCTGGCAAAGTGCTACACTGACTGGTCTGAGACTGCCTTCAAATGTCCTGTGTAATTGGTGGTAGGTATCACATGTTAGGTGTTTGAACTGATGCCAGTGCAGCTCATGAGAGCAGCAGTATTCCTTGGTACTGGGTTTTATGATGGCTTCTTTTTTAATCATTGGATTTTGTCAGTTCTTGCAATGCTACCAGTTAGGAATAAGCACTCTCTAGATTTGCTGTATGCTTTTGTTACAAGTGATACAGTCCCTGTTTGGATGAGAATGGCAGAGGTTTACTTCATATGCTAATTTGAAGTAATCCAAATCCAGTCCCTAGGGCAATTCAGGGTTCTGTATTGGAAATCAAGTATATAGAATCACAGAATAGTTTTGACTAGAAGAGACCTTTAAGATCATTAAGTCTAACGTTTCCCTAGCCTATCACCACCACTAAACTATGTCCCTCAACACAGCATCTGCCTTTCTCTTAAACACCTTCAGGGACCTGGGCAAGATGTTCTAATTCCTGACAACCCTTTCAGTAAAGAAATTCTTCCAAATATCCAAGCTGAATCTCCTCTGGAGCAGTTTAAGGCCATTTCCTCTCATCCTGTCACCTGCCACTAGGGAGAACAAACTAACTTCTGCCTCTCTAGAGCCTCCTTTCAAGTAGTGGTAGATTGTAGCCTTAATCTCTTCCAGGCTAAACAGCCCCTGATCTCTGAGCCGTTCCTCATGCAACACATGTTCCAAATCCTTTACTAGCTTTGTACATGCCTCTGTACCATCTCCAGCACCTCAGTGTCCCTCTTGTAGTCAGGGCCCAAAACTGGACACAGTGCTTGAGGTGTGGCCTCACCAAAGCTGAGTAGAGGGAATGATCACCTTCCTGCTGCAGCTGGCAACATTATTCCAGATACAGACCAGGATGCCATTGGCCTTGGCCAACTGGTTACACTGCTGGCTCATATTCAGCCAGCCTTCTCTTAATACTCCAGGATCCCACTCTGCCTGGCAACAATCCAGCCACTCCTCCCCAGGCCTGTAGTGGTGCTGGGGGTTTTGTGGCCAAACTGCAGGACCTGGCATTTGGCCTTACTGAAAGTCAGGTAATTGGCTTTGGCCCAGTGATCCAGCCTATCTATATTCTACTGCAGAGTGGGATCAACAGATCAAACACTTCCACCAAGCTTGGTGTTGTCTGCAAACTTACTAAGGTTACACTCTGTCCCCTCATCCAAATCATTGAAAAAAATACTAAACAGAAGTGGCCCCAGTACTGAGGCCTGGGAGATGCCACTCATGACTGGTCACCAACTGGAATTAACTCTGTTGACCACAAGTCTTTGGACTCAGCCATCAAACTAGTTTTTTACCCACCAAAGCATATACTCATCCAAGCCAAGAGTAGTTGATTTATCTGTGTGAATGTTGTGGGCAACATTACCTTACAAAAGTCAAGGTAGATAATATCCATAGCCTTTCCTTCATCCAACAAGCAGATATAGTCCCATAGGTCTGTGGTCTCTAACCCTAAGAACAGCTGTGTGTGATACGGATGTATTTGAGCTTGTTCTGCGTAAGTCGACTTGGGCCTGCAAGTGGCAGTTTGCCTTTTTGGCATGGCTTCCGAATACGAGTGCAGTAGCTAAGAAAAGCAGCCACGCTGTGTCCAGAACAAGCCTTGAAGTCCTCATGCTGCTATTCTTGCTGTGTAAGGTGTACCCGATTCAGAGGTTGTACCTTCCACACGGCTTTCTAGGCAGTTTTCTTGTTGTCCTTTTCTAGTATTATACCAAAAACTTGGAAGTCTGCTATTCTTTCTCTTTGGTACACTCTATAATGACTTTCTAGTGGGTACATGAGGGGCAATCGTGAGGTAGTTAAGAAATTCCATTAGTCTTTGTCATGTGAAAGTTCCTTTCCTAGGGAAAGGCAAAGATTTAGATACCCAGAAAGAGTACAAAAGGAGTCAGAAGATAATTTGCTACTTTTTATGCTTCTGTGCTAAGTGAATGCACAAAGATGAGGACCACTGGGGATGGTGATGCTGCTCTGATACTTGCACGTTATCAGTAGAGATGAGCAGAAAAAAAGTCCCCACTAACTGTGCTCATCAAACATTTTATTATCCTGTTAAGCTTTTACAGCCAGATCCCGAGGTGACTTGTTTTAATTTAAAGAAAAGTAAAAAGAAAACACGAAGTAAAACAAAACATGCCTTTTTCAGAAGGAGGACTGGCTCCATTGTTGTTCATCACCATTTACTAGGAATTTCTGGCCAAGTACTATTACTGAACTTGTAACAGAATGTGCAGCTAAACTACCATAGGAGTCAGGATCTGTAATTGTCAGGCAAAATTAACTTAAATGTGTTTCCATTTTTAGTAGGCTGTTCTTGAGGTCTCCTAGTGAGTGATAACACATATCATCAGAATTCCAAAGGTGTAGAAGTAACACAAAAAATATCTTCTGGGTGATCCCTGTAGCAAGAAGAGAAATAACCTTCTTTGAAGGGTTCCTGAGCTACTCTTTTGCCTTAGTCATTAGTAAAGGATTATGTTTAGCTGCACTAAGAAAACTTGTTTTGCTAATCAGTTCATAGTGTGCAGCAGTGATTGTTACTTTGGATTAAATTGCTTGTTCTTAAGGCCTCATGGGAAAAGTGTCTCAAATAACAATTTGAAAATTAAGCATCACTGAAAAACATGTAGCATCAAGAGTGTGTCAGTCTGGAGGATGTAGTCTCAGAGTGGCTACAAAATTAATCACAGAAAGCCTAAGTATTCGTTCAAGGCTCTCCATAGCAGACTTCCTGTTCTCATATGTAGCTGAATTACATTGACTTTCTGTGTAAAACTATCAAAGTGTGATCTGTAAATACTTCCCTTTTTCTCTCTTCATAAACACATCGGTGGAAGAATCCAAATCAAATATTAAATAATACCTTAAAGTGATGACAAAAATGCTATATAAGGAAAGCTCTGCCACACTGGATCAAGAAGCTGTTTATTTCAGCACCCCACCTCAGGGATGAGGTTCAGCAGAGGATGCATAGTGGTGGGTGTAGAGCGATGCTCTCTTTGAATGTATTCAGCCTCCAGTAGTTTGTGACTCAAATGTTTCTAGATCTAGCAACTGTTTAATAGCTGTAGATGGCTAAATTGATGGAATTCAGTTCCTTTTTGAGATAACATGAACATTTTGCATCCTTGACATTAAGAAAGAGCAGCTCTTGTTCCTTTTCAGTTTGCCATCTTCTGGTTTCATTTGATTCTCTCATAATACTAGAAATAGGCATAATGGACACGCTTCTCTGTTACTGGTGGTTTTATAGATTTCTCACAGGCCTCCTCAGTTTTTAATTTCAGCCTGGTATGTTGTTCCATATATAAGAGCCGTTCTAGAATACTACTTTCAGTTGTCCTTTTTCTGAACTATGATGCCCTTTAGGTTCTGCTTTCTCTTTTTTGGAGAACAAGAAAAGGAGGCTGAACGGGGAGACGTTGTTGTCTAGAACTTCCTGAAAAGAGGTTTGTAGAGAGGTGGGGGTTGGTCTCTTTTCACGAGTAACAAGTAATACGACAAGAGGAAATGGCCTCAAGTTGTGCCAGGAGATGTTTGGTTGGACATTAGGAAAAATTCTTTACTGAAAGAGTCACCAGGCCTTGGACTGGGCATCCGGGGAGGCGGTCGAATCACCATTCCTGGACATGTTTAAGTGTTGCATAGCTATGGAGCTTAGGGATGTGGTTTAGCGGTGAGCTTGGTACGGTTGGGTTAATGGTTGGGCTCCATGATCTTGAAGGGCTTTTCTTGCCTAAATGTTTCTGTGGTTTAAAGGGATCAGAGCAGTCCATGACATTCAAGATGCAGATGTCTAGAGGATGCATACAGTAGCATGTTAATGATTTTCCATATTCTCAATTTCATTATTTTGCATTATAAATAATACTTAGCATTTGTTTTTTTCTCGATTGCTTCTGAACACTGAGACAGTTTTCTGTGGAAAAGAGCTAACCAGATGTAATCTAACATTCAAAGAATGTCAGTAACTTTTTCATTGTTTCATATTCATCTTTGGTTTGTGCATTCCAGGACTTTATTTTGTTTTGGTCTTTTGAGCACTATGGTGGACATAACAGATCAAATAAAGTGCTGGGCAGGCTGTCTTCTGGAAGAGCTAACTTCCCTTTTTACCTCAACAGCAGGTCATGTGCCATAACACTCTGGAGAGGTTAATTATTTCTTTGGTTGGTTGGTTTTAAAGCTAACCAAACTTATTTTCAGTTGTTGCATTGGCAGTGTTACAAAGTACATTAATGCTGTGATCTCAGAATCTCCTGTTATTACACCATTACCTTGGTGTGACAAAGAGTTTGCTTGTTTTCACTGCCTTGCCTGTCTAAGGAATGGTGAAGTCTTTCTGTTGGGCTGCTCAGAGTTCTGCTTAACCAAAACAGTGTATGTCTGACTTCTGTATTTAGCCAAGAATTAGAATCTACAGTTCAGGGTTACTTGGATGGATTTACAGGCAGATTTTTGGGAAACTTTAGTGATCTGTACCAGATGTCAGTTCTGGCCTTCAAAGCCCCCCATTTGTCAAGAAAGAAAGATGCTTCATAGTAACCCTTAGGCAAAGTAGCAAAAGGAAAATACTTTGATCTGTCTTGAAAGAAGGCTGATAACACTACTCCAAGTTTCCTTGCTCTGCAGTGGATTTCATGTAGGGCATGTGAACTTTAGGACCTCAAAAAGAGGTCTTTGTTAACAGTTAATGTCTATCATATGTTTCATTATCCTCCTATTATATAGGTCCAACCAAATAAACATTTATATTTCTTTTTGTGAATACCCAAAGTGCCTACTGGAGTTGTTCTTTTTCACATCATAAAACGGGCGGTCACTAAACTGTAAGATGTCAGTAAGGAATGAATTTCCCTATAAGAAAGTTCATAAAAATGCTTGACATTGGAAGGCCAGTGCAAGAGACAAAACTGTATGTTGCACAGTGTTGCTAAACAAGCCCTGCTGCTCTTGCATGAAGAGGGAAATTGAATCTGTGGCCTCACTACAGCAATTAATACAAGAAAAGCTTGGGTTTGTTTCTCTGTTGTTTTGTTTGTTTTGGTAAATAAATGTCAGTGTAAGTGTATGTTAAAGATGCTTGCAATGAAGTAAAACAGTTTGGGATCTTAGTTCTTGTGGAATTGAAGCATTTTGACCAGATGCATCATGATATTTACTGCAACAACTGCCCTATGTTAGTATTCTTGTGGGGTTGTGGCATTTCAGGCTCAGGTTTCCCAGGTTTTCTGTCCATCTTTATGGCTAAAATTAAGGAATGTGTGAGAAATATGCTGCAGCTTAATTTTAAAGGTCTGATTTCAAAGGCAAAATAGTGCTATGTCCAGTTACAAGTAGGTTAACCGAACTCCTTGTTTCCTCCTTTGGCAGTGTTATCCAGACTAGGGTTTTTCTATTTTATTCCAAGGATAGTAGGATTCAGAACATCTACCCTGAGCTACTGTGGATGTTGGTGAGCTACCAAAAGAAGGCTATCTATCTGTGTTTTGGGAAAACTTTTCCTTACTGCACTCAGTAAGGTCTTAGGAGAATGCCTAAGGGCCTGATACAGATTTTGATCTTGAAAATATATGAAGCCGTTGTACATGCAGATAACAAAATACATATGCATATGGCATTCTGAAAAATCTGTAGGTATCCTGAGATGATTTAGCTTTCATTCTGTTACCCAATGTGAAATTCATATGGAAAATATTCAGAAATAACTGTTTCCCATGCCAGAATTCCTCATGGCTTTACAGTTATGCTTTTCCAGACTTCTGTATCATCTCATATCTCCACTGTCCTAGATGGTGCATTAAAAGTGTAAACCTTTGAGGGTGAGCAAAGGTTAGAGGAGTTGGATGTAGGCAGAAAACATTTTCTAATACTCAGAATAAAAGAAGGTTTCATTCATTCCAACCAAGCCGTATCTAATTTAAATTTCTCAAACATGGGACTTTTCACTAGTAAGCCAGTAAGTTCAATTTAAGAGGTCATCTAAATGCAAATGCAGAAATTCAGTAAAGCAGCTGAAAGAAACTGCTCGCCACATCTCTGAAAGTTCGAAGGTTGGGAAGTGTTCCAGAGCTTGCATCTTAGTGGATCTATGAATGAATCTGTTTCTCCTTACTCTGAAAAAGAGGTTGTGTCCTAGTTATTAGGATACCACGTCAAGTTTATTTTTAAAATATTTGCTCAAATGATGTTTGGTAAAGGAAGACTGCAGATGTGGATAGACAGTTTTCTTGTTATCTTTCTGCAAGGTTCTTCTTTAGTCTTCTGCTTGAAACGTTCTTTCTGTGGGTAGTCATTTGCAGAATATGTAATTGCAAACATTCTTCCGTTAGATAATAGACTATAACACAACAAAATGGAAAACATATTTTGTTCTTAATGCATTCAGTTACTTGTGGTTTACTATCTAGTTATACTCCTCCACATGCCAGAAGCCCCTGTAGGGCTTGTCCTTCTCGGATAAAAATTTTACTAGTAACATGTGAATTACAAACTTCAAAAATAAGAACAAAATGGTAAGGCAGAATCATTTAGGATGAGCACAGGCCATTTTTTAACAGCATTAAGTTGCCAGCTTCTTCATTTGGGGGGAGGGTATCATGTAGATTTTTTTTTTTTTTAATCAGCTGTAGTTGTCATTTTTGAGTTGGATGTGATTTGACCTCATGATATTTTTGTCTTCAATCACAGAACAAGAAGTAGCTATTTCTATCTTGAATGACAGGACATCATTCATTGGGAAAGTAGCTGCATCATTTCACTCCTTTGCCTAAAGACTGAATGAAGATTTCTCTTGTGTCAAATAAGACTCCATGTTGGTTTTTCAAGGAGGAAGCATTTGCAATCTTTGTCCTGTTATGTAGCCTGTTGGTTTATTTGCTTGTTTATAGAGACAGAACTGTGTAGCAAAAATGATCTTATTTGCATTGCTCCCTTTTCCCCCAGACAAACCTACTACCTGTACTGGTCATCCGAAAGGAATGGAGCTTGTTTTACAGCCACTTCCTTAGTTCAGTGTCTTTACTGATAGACTGGCAAAAGAAGACAAAATATTTTAACTTTTATTTTTATTAGACAAGTCTATGATAGAAAATAGGAGTGGATGATAGACAGGCTAGTAGGTAGCATAATCAGAAACGTATGTGGGGTTTGGTCAGCAAGCAATGTTAGCTTTTCCTAGTAAAGAAACACATTTGACTGTTCTAACTTTGATTCAAATTGCATTTTAATAGCATACATTCTGCTTTGGGCCCTTGAATATTTTGTTTCAGTTTCTTTGTAATGCTGGTAGATTAAATTTTTTCTGGAGTGCAAGCAGACCTCCAGCAGTGTGTGTGCCTTCCGTTGGAGTGTAGTTCTTTGATACAGGGCAGTGAGTGTTCTTCAGTACAGGATGGAACTGAACTGAAAATGAAAATGGAAAGAGAAATGATACCCCAGAGTTACTCTTTCCAGTTGTTACAGAGAGATTTACTGTCTTCGCTTGTCTTAATTGTTGTCCTTTTTTTGTGTGCCCAGTATTCAATTCTCAAAACTATTCTTTGTCTAATCAATTTTGGACAATTTACCTACAGATGAAGTTTTTTTAATTATGTCTGTACTGTAAATGGTAGCTTTTTGATGCTTAAGGTAATTTTCAGTATTTTTATTTTAATTCCTTGCACAAAGTGGATGATAGTATCTCTACCACTGATCAATTTAAAAGGGATAAAGTTACCTCAGTTTGACACCACCCAGTAAGGCCTTCTTACTAAATGCTCCCCATGGTATTTTCATAACAGAGTCTACAGACAAACCTAGAGCTCTCAGTACAGGAAATATGCTACCTCTAAATGCTTTTTTGGGGATAATTTTTAGGTAGTTTTAAGCTTTGAAATTACTCATCTCTCTTGGTGTATTCTTGCCTCACTGTATTCATTAGTTAGACCAGAACTAAATGGAAACATTGGATTTTTTTATCAGATGAAGGCAAAGTTGATTAAATAGCAATGTTTCCTATGGCAAAGCCACTTGCGTGGGTTGGCAGAATGCTGACAGCAGTGTTATAAATTCTCATTGGTCTACCTGTAGCTCATCACTTATGAAAGTGCTGCGAGAAATTACAAATTATGAAATGATAAATGTTAGATTTTCATTCCAGGTTTTGATCATTCTCAGCCTACTACAGCTGCTGGTCCAGATGAGTTTTTAAAGATTCTGGTGCTTTTCAAGGTATAATTTCTGACAGAAAAAGACAGTTACTTCATTCCATACTCCATGTCCCTCTGGAGAAAATAAAATCTGTCTATCAACCTCTTAGAGTAAGTCTTTATTTCCAGAAAGTCAGGAGTTTTGATGTCTGCCGTACTGAGTAGCGTAGACCCTGTCAAATGTTCTGTTCTGGGTTAGGACTGGTCTGTGTGGGAGCCATCACCTACTCACGCAGGCTTTGATTGCCTATTTATGTAATATCTTTGCAGTCTAGTAGTTGAAAGGGAGGAAAAACCCCATGGAAATCCTTCTGAGAGTCAGGAAAAAGTATGATCACAAACTGTTTTCTTCTGTTCAGCAAAATTGGTGTAAATTTGGGACTAATACATGTGAGGTGGAAGTTACCTCAGAAACTGCAGAGTTCACTGCTAATTAAGGAAGGAGAGTGAGGAAAGTTCAGTGACTGTGTGTATACTTCTGCCTGAACTCAGTGAAATGTAACAGGATGGGGGATATACAAAGCAGTCTAGACTTGTTTGGCAGTGACAGCAAGCAAAGACTGGTTTGTGCTCCTCTGCAGCGCAGGATGCCTGACAGGCTTTACTTTCTTGACATTGATGTGTTGGAGATGTAATTACAAATTTTAACAATTTCATTAAATTAAAGTTGCCAAAAAGACAAAGTGTGAAAAAAATGAGGGGAAGGTATTCTAAAATAGTTTGATAGGGGTTTTTTGGCGTTCCTGTGCTTCACAGTTGTGCTCCAAACCAGGAGTCTCCCATCTAAATTTGCCCACCAAAGTATTATCACAGAAAGAATTGGTCAGACACCCTGTTCTCTCTGGCTACTTACTGTTAGGAATCAAAATTTGCCAAAACAATAATTCCTCTGGTTTTTTTCTGGGGGGGAAAAATCCACAAGGCAAATTACTTTTTTGTACACGACTTTGTCACTTGAATGATGACTTCCTATTCACAAAAGCTGCAAAGTGCAAGTGTCTCGTAAAGATGATACAGCTCTCCTGAGACGTAGATGCTGTCAGGGGGCTAGGTGTCAAATTTGTTTAGTAATGCTCTCTTTCTCCTATCTCATCCCACCAGTAATTAAAAAAACCCAACCTGGATACACAAATAAAATCATAGAATGGTAGGCACTGAAGGGGACGTTGGGAGGTGATCCGTTCCAACCCCAAAATCTACCTGTATGACTGTCTTCCTCTATCCAGCATATTCTGATGTTTTAAACAGTTTAAAATAGTTAGCTGGTGGTGTTTTTGAGAGGAAGTGTTGAAGACACTGTTGATGTCCTGCAGCTGCTCATCTCAGAATTACATGACAGGAATTTCACCTCATTGTTTACTATGGAGACACCTAATAACTAAATCAGCGACATCAGCGAATGAGAAAATCAAGCTAAACCAGAATAGCCTAGGAAAGTAAGGTGAAAGTGAGCGAGTTCATTGTGACGTTTTCTACAGGTTTGTAAAGAACCTCAGAGAACTCTTAAAAATTGCATTTCTAGAATTCTGTGCTGACTTTGTGTTTCTTTTAAAGTGTGCATTTTTTATGAATAAAAGACAAACCTTGCATGCTTTTTGGAGCCTGTTGTTTTCAAGTTTTTTATCATGATACAGTTTGTAAAGGAATTTTGGGCATTTTTAAAATTTGTGAGGTGTTTGTAGATATTTTGAAATGCAGTACTCATTCCCATACCCACCACCCCTTTTAGATTTTGCTGTAATAAGAAGCACTGCCTTTTCGTTATTCCAGCCAGCTCCCTCTCAGGCTGTAGTCATAAATCTTTGCAGCTTAGTTGCACTTTCTGAGTACTCATAAATTAAAAATGAGATTCCGAATCCTGAGTAACTTTTACATTTCTGAAAAATGAACTCATTGAAAAGTATTTTCATCCCACCTATTTAGCTTGAATGCTGAAGTCAATTTGAGTGTGTTGGAATTAATGTTTCCTGGGTCTGTTCTTGGCATATGTATTTCTTAATTTTTAGCTCTGAGGCATAACTTTTCATGTCCTGTTTAACAGCTAGAAGCAGCATTTTATTTTTCACATCTGCTTGGAATCATTTGGGTCTACTGAGAATGCCAAACTTGAGGCAAGCTCAGCAGGAGGGGTTTTCTGACAGTCTTACAGAATCCTTAGAGCGACTAAAACCTTGAGACATGGGAACATGGCTCTAGCTGGAGGCGCATAAGTCTGAATTCATCAGAAAAACTGAATCATTGGATGAGTAACTGTCCCTGTCCCTCAGAGCGCAGAGCATCATGTGTGTTTACCAGGAATCACTTTAAAAGCTTTGAGGAAAGGAGTTTCTGAGTACAGAAAGCTTTGAGTTTTTTGGTTGGATGTGCCTCTGTGTTTGAGTTGCAAAAAAATCTCTGAGCACATCAATGGTTTTTGTTGTTTGTATTTGGAAAACAATGTGCAATTAGTTATGGCAGTATTCTCTGGATGTAAAAATCTGTACAAGGTGACCTGTTCTCCTCTAATTCAACATAATGCCCAAATACTTGTTTCCGCATTCTAGATTCTTGGTTTCTTAACGCGTTCTTTCTTTCTTCTTGTCACTTTTAATTAATCAAAACATCAACTCCACTGAAAGCTTGACGCTCTGGTCAGCCTTTTCTGTGTCAAGCAACTATTATTAAAGATGAAGATGTAGCACGTTGCCCACAAATTCAGTAGTAGACAAAATAAAAACCAAATTAAAAATATATGATTTTTTTTAAAAAAGATACCTGTATGGAGACAGTGTGTTCGTACTTTCTCATATCCAGAGTTAGTGCTTATCTACATAACAATGTTATTTGTATGAAATACAACAGATAAAGCCCAAAAGACAGTGTAACTAACTTAATTATAATATTATTTTAGTTAGTGACTAGAAGTCTGTGTTGCTGGACTTCTCTGTGATGCTGTAAAAATGTGTTGGTTATAGGGAAACACAGGACTCCTTTGTAGTTCAGTCTGTCCCTTGAATTGGAAATAGTTCTGCAATTGTTTTCCAATAGGTAAAATAGCTGTAGAGCACCAGCTGTGCACTTACAAACCGACTGCTAGAACTGGAAGATCAAAAAAAAAAAGTTATATCTTGCAAATAGGTGTGGGGAAGGGTTCATGTAACATTCTCAGATGTAAAAAGACAGCTGAAATACGAAGAATTTGGGGTGTTTTAAGTGATGATTTATGCAGTTTCTTTTCAGAAATAAAGACAGAGAATGGCCTTCCCAGGGAGGTGGTTGAGTCACGATCCATCAAAGCGTTTAGGAAACATGTAGACATGGTGCTTCATGACATGCTATAGTGGCAGTTGGGATTTTTTTAGATCTAGAAATCTGTCTGTGTTTGTAGCTTTTATCTTGATCAGTAGCATTTAATATAGTGGGAGGCTGACACATATTCATCCAGGCACATATTCTTCCAGTGCTCAATTAATCTGTTTGAAATTAAAGAATCCTGATGATTTCTCAGTTATTTGAAAAGATAAAGACAAACCATAGCTTACTTGCCAATACTTCTAACTAAAAACAAAACTAAAAGTGGAACTTGGAATTTTTTTGATGTGAGAACAAAAATTATGATTTAAACTTTTTCTTACATACGAAATAGAATTATTGTTGGTTATCATGGTAACTCTTTATTCCAGTCAACTATTTGTTTCCCTCCTCCCATAACCAATATGTGTTTTTACATGTTATGAAACTGTTTATTTTTCTGTGCTGTTTAGTATCCTAGTGCATGTCTGAAGAAATACCGTGACTGTTGATTTTATTTTTCTTTTTTTATCTTTTAAGGGCCCCGCTAAAAGAGATCCAACTCAAAGTACCATCAAAGAAGACAAAGTCCATCTGCTGAAGTATAATATAGGAGATCTAGTGTGGTCAAAAGTGTCTGGTTTTCCTTGGTGGCCATGCATGGTTTCTGCTGATCCTGTTCTCCATTCTTATACTAAACTAAAAGGTATGTCAGTGATGAGCATCCAGACTTCTTCAGGTATATGTAAACATTATTTTTTGGGCAAAAACCTGTTCTTCATTTTATCTGTTAAGTAGTATCAATAACTGAATCTGCTCCTTGTTATCAAGAGAATGTTAAAATCATGTAAACACAGTTCTTGAGCATCTGTCAGATGGAGCTTTTCTTACCCTTGTGTGTTTGAGCAGTCTCTAAAAGATACCAAAATTGTGATCTATGAAATTCTGTGGAGTCTTATTAAAAAAAGGTACCTGGTAGTATTTTACACTGTCTTTATGAAGATGCCTGAAGAAGTAACAGGGGCTACAGTTTTTACTGAAAGCAAATGGGAATGAAATACCAATTATTTTGCTGTATTAAACCAATCCATAACTTAAGCAGCTAAATTTTCTGTGATTGATGAAATCAGTACTATTATCTACAGGCAACTTTAGTTGATTCTAAATGCAGGGGCTACTCACTGTTAGTGACATTTTTACTCTGGAATCTCTACCGTTTCTTAATCTCATTTGCAGCTTTGTTCTCTGTTCTGATACCTGAAACTTTTGAGAGTTATTTGTGCTGGCTGTAGAATGATAAAGTACAGGTTGTAAAGGACCTTTGTAAGACATATGGCCTCTGAGTTAGAGCAGGTTGCTCAGACACTTGTTCGGTCAAATATTTAATGTCTTCAAGGATGGAGATGTGAGTGTTTTGTCAACTTGTTCCACTGACTTGCCCCATTACCTACGTGAAATTTCCCTTTATTTTAACCTGTGCCCTCTATCTTTTGTAATATCTGTGTGAATCAGATCAATGAAGTATGCTTTGTCTTTGATGAGTCTGTGCTGTCCCAGGTGCCTTCTCGTCTTTCTTGTGCTTGGATATGTCTTCTAGGAGAATTTGTCCTATAATCTCATAGGCATTCTGAGTAAACTACTCAGCCTAGGTTGTAGTTCCCCTTATTATTGTTTTTAGAATCACAGAGTGCATTCATCTGGATGGGACTCTTTCAGATCATCTTGTCCAGCCCCCTGCAGTGAGCAGGGATGTCAACTAGACCAGGTTGCTTGGAGATTTCCTGAATGTGGTTTTTTCCAGTCATTGAGCGTTTCCCTTGATGGATGTGACCTTTCAAAAATTACAGGGGTCACTCTTGCAATCACACTGGCCAACACCTTCAGCTCCTTTGGAGGCATCTTGTCTAGTCCTGTAATCTCACAGATACCCAATTTGATCAAGTGCTACCTGACTTTTTCTTAGTATGCTGTGGGTTTTGCCTCAGTCCTACAGTCTTTATCACTAGACTAAGGGATCTGGTAGCTTGGGTGCAGGTGTCACAATATGAAAAACAAAACCCTGAGACAGAGATGCATAGGCTACGCCAGCCTGTGTTCTTCATCAATCTGCTGCCCTGATGAGCATTCTTTTTGCTACTGTTATATTTACAGAAAGTCTTCTTGCTGCACATTGCACCTTGCACATTGCATTGCTGCACCTTGCTGGTTTTCACTCCAGCTGAGCACTGTAAACTGTTTTACTGTGTTTATGCTGAACTCTACTGGAAGTGTAGAAAACCTGAAACTGGAATCCAGAAGACTTACAGATTAAGGAGAAAAGTTAAGAGAAATATCAAACCATTGTAGGAGCACATACCTTTGTTTTGGTATTTATTACTCCAAATTTTTATTAGATCAAGCAAAAGTATGATCTTCCATTGTTATGAACAGAGTAGGACATTTACTTGCCACTAGATATTTCACTAACTTTGAACAAAGTTATTTCCAAGTCTGGGAAAGAACTGTTTTTTGTGGCTTTGCTTTTATGTAATTTTCAAGGGTTGCTTTCAGAACTTGAAAATGGACCAGAAATACATCTAAAATTTATATTGAAATGACAAATGTCCAGTGTGGAGGGATGGTAAATATGTAGGGTTAGAAATCAGAACCAAAGAAGGCTCTGAACATGAGCAAAGAAAAAAAGGCATAAACTCTTTTTGCTCTTGCAAAAAGAGAGCTTAGTAGCAATGACTATGTAGACTTGGAAAGGATAAAGATGCTGAAGCATTGGGGTGGATTGCCTGGAGAAATGGTATGATCTCATTAATAGAAGGTTTTTAAGAACAAATTGAATGAGGATTTCTAGGAATATATCTAGACTGGTAAATTAAATGGCTTCTCAAGAACCCTTTCAAGCATTCATGCAATAGAATGGTTATTATAGTCTTCTCAGAAAAAAATTTATTGTAGCAGACATTTGGGGTCTTGATCAGGCAGTCCTATGATTTCAGTCTTTGCATTATTAGTTCTATTATGAAATAAAAGGCTATATTTTGAGATAAATAAAGCTATTTATTTGTTCTTAATTACATTGCTTTGATCCATGAAAGGAGGAAGGCTTATGCTTTATTATCAAGAGTCTCTATGGTAGCTTTTTGTAAGTAATTATAGTAGAGAGTGATGACGTGGTCAAAATGCAGCCCATGGAGTACTAACATCTCCATGTACTTCAAGCTTTAAAGTAACATTGATGGTCATTTCTGATGTTTACTCTGGAATCACCTTGGGATCTGTCTTTTCCTTCAGGAGGTTTGGGCAGCCATCATAAGTGGTAAATGCAGGCTGATGTGCACATTCCCATCAGTACAGATTTTCTGTCTTGTTTTATCTTCCACCCACCATTTACTGTTGAGTCACTGTCAAAAGTCTTCTATTCCAAACAGAAGAGTTATTTTACATTGGACTTTCGTAGAAATACTCGGCTGTATATCTGTATTTCTCATTTCCAAGCTTGGGATCAACAATGTTTAGTAACAATCTGAATTTCTGGATGCTAATACTTGATTTCCTCAATCCAGCTGGTTCGGCTTGCAAATGTGCTTTTGTGTAAGTGAGTGCACACAGAGTCAGCTAAAGCTCCATCTCATTCAGTCTATTCATTGATGACTTGGGTGAGAGATTAGGGTGCACTGTCAGCAAGTTTGCTGATGATACAAAGCTGGGTGGTGTCACTGACACCCCTGCAGACTGGGCTGCCATTCAGCAAGACCTGGACAAGCTAGAGAGCTGGGCAGAGAGAAATGTAATGAAGTATAACAAGGGTAAAAGTAGAGTCTTGCATCTAGGCAAGAACAACCCCAGGTACCAGTATAGGTTGGGGACTGAGCTGTTGGAGAGCAGTGTAGGAGAAAGGGACCTGGGGGTCCTGGTGTACAGCAGGATGACTATGAGCATCAGTGTGTTCTTGTGGCCAAGAGGGCCAACAGCATCCTGGGGTGGATCAGAATAGGGGTAGTTAGCAGATTGAGAGAGGTTCTTCTCCCGCTCAACTCTGCGCTGGTGCAGATCTGGAGTATTGTGTCCAGTTCTGAGCCTCTCATTCCAAGAAGGACACAGAGCTGCTGGAGGGTGTCCAAACTGGTGGAACATGGGTTTGATGGTGGACCACTAGATGGGTAAAAAACTGGCTTGATGGCTGCATCCAAAGAGTGACTGTCGATGGGTCTATGTCCAAGTGGAGGCCACTAGCAAGCAGAGGTCTCTCAGGGATCAGTCCTGGGATGAGTCTTGTTCAACATCTTTGTCGGTGACACAGACAGAGGCATTGAGTGCACCCTCAGCAAGTTTGCTGACGTGATGACGCCAAGCTGTGTGGTGCAGCAGACACGCTGGAGGGCAGGGATGCCATCCAGAGGGACCTGGACAGGCTGGAGAGGTGGATACAAGCCAACCTGATGGGATTCAACAAGACCAAGTGCAAGGTCCTGCATTTGGGTCGAGGCAATCCTAAGCACAAATACAGTCTGGGCAGTGACGGTCTGGAGAGGAGCCCTGAGGAGAGGGACTTGGGGGTGCTTGTGGATGAAAAGCTCAACGTGAGCGAGCAGCGTGCACTTGCGGCCCAGAAGGCAAACTGGATCCTGGGCTGCATCAAGGGAAGTGTGGCCAGCAGGTCGAAGGAGGTGATTCTCTCCCTCTACTCCGCTCTGGTGAGAACCCACCTGGAGTACCGCGTCCACTTCTGGAGCCCTTATTACAAGAGGGATGTGGATGTGTTGGAGCGTGTGCAGAGGAGGGCCATGAGGATGATNTGGGGCATCGCTGTGGCAGGGGGATTGGACTGGATGATCTTTTGAGGTCCCTTCCAATCCCTAATGTTCTGTGATTCTGTGTCTAGCCTAGAACAATGAGGATGATTAAGGAAGTGGAGCACCTCCCTTATGAGGAATGGCTGAGGGAGCTGGGGTCTCTTTAACTTGGAGAAGAGGATACTGAGGGGTGACCTCATTAATGTCTATAAATATGTGAGGTGTGGGTGTCAGGAGGATGGAACTAGGCTCTTGTCAGTGTCATCTGGTGATAGGATGAGAGGCAAAGGGTGTAAGCAGGAACATAGGAGGTTCCATATAAATATCAAAATGAACTTCATCACATTCAGATTGACAGAGCACTGCAGCAGGCTTCCCAGGGGGGTTGTGGAGTCTCCTTCTCTGGAGATGTTTAAAAACAGCCTGGATATGTTCCTGTGTGACTTGGTCTAGGTGATCCTGCCGTTGCAGGGGGATTGGACTTAGATGATCTTTCAAGGTCCCTTCCAACCTCTAGTATTCAATGATTCTGTGATCTATATATAATATGTAGTGGTTAATAAAACTTATGCAAATATGCAACCAATCATTAAGGTTGATTTCCTATTACTCTTCCAGAGATGAGATCAAGCCCATTTGGGAATATCTCTTGGCTGAGTGATTATTAAAAGAAAGTTCTTTCAAAGGCTAGAAACCCCCATAATAATAATAGTGCATTAAATCTTTGATGAACTTTGAAGATGTTGTCTCCCACCTTCACTGTAGAATACGAGATCTTTAGAAGCAGAAGGTTATTTGCCTGTGCCGTTACTACAGTGAGACCGTATTCCTCTTGACAGTCTTAGAAGAATGAATGTTTCTTGTCCAGGTGTCAGAATTGCACTCTCACCTTTCTGCTCTCCTTTCCACAGCCCAAATTCTTTTAATTTCTTGCTTTGGTTCCATAAAAGCTTGGTTAAGATGAAAATGTAATTGCAGGTGTTAAAACTAGCTGAGTTATATGTTACTGATCAAAAATAATAGAACGTGGGGTTTAGATTAATTGAAGAGGATGCTAAGTGCACAGGCTTTCCAAGCTTCGGAAGCTTTTTTAAAGGTAGCATTTTCAGAAGCAACCAGGCCTACGTGTAACTTAATATATGTGGAAGGCACTGATAGGTGATTGTAACCTTAAATTAATTTAGCAGAGCACTTTCTTGTCTGGAATTAAACTGTTGGGCTTTTGTGTCAAATGCGAATATATATATATATATATATATATATATAAAAAAATCATAATATATAGCTATATATAAAAAACATATAATCAATGGTTAAATGGTTTTGGAAGGGCTAGCTAGTTGTACTGTGCTTTTATTATGCTAACTGTGGCAGCTTACAAAATCAAGTCTGAAAGCAGGAGGGAAGAACAACCTCAATTTTATCTTAAATCCTTCCTTCTTTAATTTTCAGGACAGAAAAAGAGTTTTCGTCAATATCACGTTCAGTTTTTTGGCGATGCCCCAGAGCGAGCCTGGATATTTGAGAAAAGCCTTGTGCCCTTCAAGGGAAAAGACCAGTTTGAACAGTTGTGCCAAGAAAGTGCAAAACAAGCCCTCACTAAAGCAGACAAAATAAAGGTAAGAGGCTACTAAGTCAGCTAAGATTTGCAGCTCTTTATTTTACTGTTACAGGTATGTGCAGATACAAATAGGTGTTGCAGAAAAGTTTAAAGTTACCTTGTTTTACAAAGGGTTGTAGTCTTTCATTTCACTTACAGATACAAAGAATAGGATGAATTTATAACCCACTAAAAAAATGGTATTGTTCTGCTTTGTTAGTGCTTGATGCATGGTATCAGTACTATCAAATACAATTCCATGTGAACATCTAAATTGTTATATGTAGCTCTTAGTCTCTTGGAATTGTTTTTTGTTGGCATTTTGAAATCAATAGCAGGCAAATTTCTCACATCATCATCATCTTATATTGCAGATGTTAAAGCCTGTTTCAGGGAAGCTGCGGCCGCAATGGGAAATGGGCGTTAAGCAAGCAAGTGAAGCAGTAAGCATGTCAGTGGATGAACGAAAGGCCAAGTACACCTTCATTTATGTCAGGGACAGACCTCATCTTAATCCTCGAGTGGCAAAGGAAGTTGGAATTGCTGTGGAATCATTAGAGAAGATAGATGAGTCCTCTTACTCAAGTGAAGAAACCACTCAAAATCTGAAATCAGTGAAGGAGCCTGGCATTCCTAGCAAGAGGAGGCGAAGGACATCAAAATTGTCTGCCACAGATGATACGCAAGAAGACAGTCAGTTGGAGACTAGGAACACTACTCCTCAAAAGTCATCTGAACAGGCAGAATCCAAAAGAGGTGTAGGCTCCCCTCTCAATAGAAAGAAAACTCCAGCATCTACTCCACGAAGCAGAAAAGGCGATGCAGTATCTCAGTTTTTGGTCTTCTGTCAGAAGCACAGAGATGAGGTTAGTCTCTTTATGCTGTTACTGTTATTGATTGCCTTTTCTCATTTCTGTACTTAACTGTATTTACTTATGTTGACAAAAAGCCATTGTTACTGTAGAATCCATAATACTCTGGGTTTGACAAGATGTGCCTGCATCAAAACTTAGTTTCCGTCTCAGATTAAGAAAGAAGGGAGTGTAGATTGGCAATATAAACAAGACAACAATAATACCATTGTGCTATAAGTCATGTTAATGTCTTTGAAAATAATCTAAAACTCCTAAGTATTAGCCCTTTTCTTAAAAATGTTCATAAAGTACTGTAGATAAGCATACATATGCTCAGTCAACTGTAACTAAGGTTATGCTGTTATGACAGCCTGCTTGTAATTAGTTAGTACATCCTTTCTGAAGATGCAACTCAATTTCTTCAGTTACCAAAGCTTGTGAAAATTGCTGTCAGCGCAGTCTACCAGGACAGAAACTTGGTCCTCTTGAAAGCAGTACTGCTGTTCTAGCTGATTACTTTCAAATCATGACCATAATTTTTCTTCCTTGCAGTCCTCTGATTTCATTGCTTTTTGTGTTTGTAGTAGTCTATAATACACACCAAAGGAACAGAAATTTAGTGGTGACTTTGTCACACTGTTTAGCTATGGAGCGGTTGACTTTGTTCTAGGATGTTTGTGTGAAAAAAAATTAATAGACTGGAACATTATAAAGAAAAACTTGAAAACGTTTCTGCTGTATGGAAATTGATTAGTTGTGGTTCAACTTGGAATCTCTTTAGATGATTGCAACTTAAGGTAATGCCGAGCCTGAAAATGTGCGAACGTTACACGGACCTTTTAATGGCTTGGGTTAAATCGAGAAAGCACTAGCAGTTCAATTTGTGGGCTCCAGAAAGAAAAGGGACTTGTAGCCAGACTATTAAATGTAGATTTTGGCATATTCCTTGGGAAAAGCTGTGTGGGTAAATCATCTGTCACATGTTTGAGAGACCCAAGTTCTATTCTCAGTTCTTCTGTAAGTAACCTTGTGTTTTATATATAGTAGCAAGAGGCAATTTCCTTGGCCTTGAACATAGGTAGCAAGAAGTCTTGTGCAATACTGAGGGAGGTGAAGTTACTACTATTGAAGAAACAAGGTTATTATGTCTGCTCTTGTGGACTCTTAGCCTTATGACAGAAGAGACAGGCCGAGTGTTGTATTTTTGTGCCAGTTATCAAGGTTTGTTCTCTGCTATGATTGTAGGTGGGAAATACGAATTCTTGCAGTGTTTGACATTGCAGAATTGCTTTGTCTTTAGTGTCATTTCAAGAAACTGAAAAACTTGCATAAGCTTGATAATCACACTGGTGGTAGTGGCTAAAGTTGCACAGTTTAAGTAGAAGGAAGTAAGTTTCAAAATGTTGCATATGTTTAGAGGGAGGGCATCCTACCATGTGCCTAGAGTCCTTTTTAATAAGACCAGTAATGAAAACCCAAATCCACCTGATTGTATGATCCATTCTAATAGGTACAAAGTGTTTCTGTGTGTAGAATAGAATTAGGTAATAAAAACTGTAGATTCCGGGTATATGAAGGTAACACTTTAACCAATCAGGACAGTAGAACCTGGCTTTTTTTTCCTCTTGATTTGGGGTCAGCTGGCAAAGTGAGGAAATAATGTTTTAGTTATTCGTGCTGCTTGTGCAGAATCTAAGTTACTTGAGTTAACACTTCAAGACTGTCACGTTGATTTTAAAATGTCTGTTTTGAGCCACCAGTGGAAGGTGGATATTGCATTTAAACTAGTATTTGTAGTTTCCCGCTGTTAGGCTTATGTGGTCCAACCTACATGGTTTGCTTTCCATCCAGGATTTTGTTATGTTACTGTTCTGGATGTTCTGATGTTTTAGAAGTGATAACATTGCCTAACAGACTTGGTTTTCAGCTACTTGTATTGGTGGCATCTGAGAATTTATTCTATGGTGACCTCAGTATTTACATGTAGAAAAGTAGAAGAAAGGAAAACTGGTTCCACAGAAGCTCTCTAGCTCTTAGACTTGGGGAGGGATGGAAGTGAATGGAAAGGAATGACTGAAGACTCCGCTTTGGGGGATCTGTAATAATCATGAGCTCTCTTAAAAATAGAGCTGTTCTGGCTCTGTCTTGCCTGGAGTCTGGCTTTGTACGGTAGTAGGATTCATATATCTGTTGGGTTTTATTAATTACTTCTCTTTGTGTTACTTGTTCTGGGGATAGGAGGATGAGGAATAGTTGAAATTTTTAGAAATGAATGAAGCTGCTGGAAGACTGGAATAGTTGCTGGAAGACATTTAAATTATTTAAGAGGCTGCTTCCCTGTGGCAGGCATTGAAAGCTTGGAACACTTTCATGGTTCTAGTGGTACATTAAGTATTTTGGTTGTTACCGAAGAAATAAGAATGGCAACACTACGACATATACCTTTATGTGCAGCTTCTGTGAATTATAACCATAGTAATAAGGTAGCATCTGCCTCGAGATGAAGGTATCATTCAGTGAGAGGTAGACAGCTACACTGTTTAGTTTAATTGATTCGTTTGGGCCTTTTTGAGGTAAATCAAGAAATCATTTCACTAGTAGGGTGTATGTACAATTGAAGATTTCTGTATGCATAAGGACTTGCTGAAGATCAAGACAAGTGGGAGTGAAGGTAACAAACTTTGCTTGGATGTGCTGGGGTGTGCCTTGGTCTAATTTCCATTCTATATCTACAGTAGAGTGATATTAACTCCCAGATGCAGGAAAAGGTCTTCTGTGTGTTCTGCAGCACAGACTTGGAATAAATACCAGGGAGAAGTACAGGATTTTTGTGTTCATCAAGATAAGCAATACATAATTTTCCAGTATTTGTGCCAAGATTGAGTATTGCAATTTGGTGGAGACTGATGGGGTTTTTCCTTAGAGGCCTTTGCAAGGATCTCTTGGCCATTAAGAACTACGAGTGTCTTTTGCTTGCCATTTCACAGTGCTTCTAGTCAGTCAAATGTTTGTTTTGCTCATATTTTGGTGAGACCAGCAGTGATGTTAAACTGTATCTCATTCATGCGAACAAAGCCAGTTCTTTCATAGATAATTACATAACTCTTAATTGAGCGCAATAAAATACACACTTCTGCAGGAAAAGAGGTGAGGTTTGTAGGAGGGATATCACAGTTTTGTTAAAATACAACCCTCTCAATAACTCCTACTTTGTTGGATGCTAATCGAATTTTGAGTAGACGCTTCCAAATGTAATGGCGTTCTTCAAGCTTTGTGCAAGGTGGGTTGTGCCAGACAGAAGGAAGAGAAATCGTAGTACTCTACTAGGGGAAAAGATCACGGTGTGGATTTGCCTGCTAGGCATTGAATAATCCCAACGGAAGAAAATTACTACAACCTCAGAATTCTAACCCCTGGAGAAGCTTCAGTCACACTTGTATCCTGTTTGACAAGAGGAAATGCAATTTTGAGGCACTAAGTTCTAAAATACCAGGTTTAATAATTTCCTCTTATCACAGAAGATTTATATTTCTTTTCTGATGAATGGTGTTATTGTTTGAGTGCCTGGCTTTGTTGGCCTAGTTTTTATTTTGCTCTGTGATTTGAGGGTGTTGGTTGAATCACTCCAGTAACAGGGTTTTGGAGAATGCTGGGTTATGAGGGGTTGTTTCTAAAGCCACTGTTTCATTTCTGTAGATCGTACAGTCTTAGAACTTTGTGACTTCACTGATTAATCAGTGTGGTTTTCCTTATGAAGTTGTATTGGAATATTGAAGGGGTTCAGGAGTATTTTTTTCTTTGTTTTTAATACTGGAATTTCTGTTTGTGTTGAATAAAGTTCTAGAAACCCTTAAATCCTATGTTGAAGGCTATTGTGTGTCATGTTCATATTATGAAGAAAAGATGTACAGCTTTTTTGACTTATTTTATTAGTTTTACATTATATAAAATGATGGATTCCTAGAGGAAAGTGTTGCATCAGATGTTAGCTTGTGTAAGTCTCTCTGCTAAGATAGGTGTAATGAATTCTTCTGTGATCCTCCTACGAAGTGATGGATATCTTTGTAGGCAAGTGTGTGTTTCAATATTGCTTGTCTGTCTTGTGGTATAGATTAGACTTCATCAAGAAAGAATACAATTTTTTTTAATGATCACAAGACAAGATCTATACTTAGTAAATTATTTTAATGTTTAAAGGCAAATACATACTTCCAAAGATATTCTAACATTTCTGAATATGCTAGCAGACTACTTTTCTTTAGAGAGATGCAGAGGGAGAAACACTGGATGCAGAAGGTTTTAATCTAATTCAGTCTGCAGCAGAAAACTTGGATAACTTGTTTGTATCCAGTTTTCCAAAGCAATTTACACCATTCTTTTCAATGGTCACCTTTTTTTTAATACAACCCTATTTCTACATGTATAGGTGGTTGCTGAACATCCAGATGCTTCAAGTGAGGAGATTGAAGAATTGCTCGAATCGCAGTGGAACATGCTTAGTGAAAAACAGAAAGCTCGCTATAACACAAAGTTTGCCATAGTGACCTCTCCCAAATCTGAAGAAGACTCTGGTAAACGTAAAACTGTGCTAGTGTACTCTAACTAAATTTGATTTTCATAGTGGTGTTAAATTAAATACATATTTGAGACCTGTAGGGAAAACAGCTTTCACTGTTTTCCAGTTTTAATTCTTGGTGTTTGTGCCAATAGCAAAGGAATGCCAATGGTCACAATAAACGCAACCCCATGAAGTCTACATTTCTTGCTCGTTGTTCTGAAAAGTTGTTATATGTAAACCTTCTGCTGTTAGAGATTGCTTATTTCTCATTCTTCTTCTGCCCATAAGCAGCTGCCATTGCATCCACTGCCTGTTACGAGTGGATGGTGGGAAAGGAAAGGCAAAGTGTTACTGCTAGTAAAAAATATGCCTTTTTTTTTAGTAGACTAGTAAAGAAATGGTTTATAAAGTTTAACCAGTGCTGCACCTTTTATTCATATATATATATGTGGGTATGTGTGTATATATATATATATATATACATAAAGTATGTTACCTCATCATCATCAACTCAGGAAGAAGTATTCCAAACTTTATTCTGTAACTTTCACCCATTTGGCATTTTATTATGCTAATCAGAGGACACGGTAAAGGTTGCAAATACTTTTTTTCCCCTGTTTACTTTTTTGGTTGCTGTTGGCTAGCATCTGGTTTCTATAAACAGTCTCAATTATTTTGCAAAATGTTCAAGGCGTTTTGGAGTCATTTGAGAAAGGAGCAAGAAGATAGTTTGGCATTTGCATGAACTTTATCAAATTTAGCTATCATATTTCAAATTTAAGTGGCTTTACAGCACTGTAAGAAGACTTATTATGGAAGTATTAGAAGTCAATAGGTGCTGCTTTGGGCAATGACAAGAATGAGAGGGAGTGTTTGAAAGTTTGTGAGACTTGAAAAAAACTTGTATAAAAATGGCAGTCAGTTGTGTTAACTTGTGTGTGTGTGAAATAACATAATATTGTGGAAAATTGAAAAGTTTTTAACTTAAAGTTTAAAGTGTCAAATATTTGGATATCAGTTTAAAAAAAAAAAACACATTCTGTATCTCTCAAGGTTCATCATTGAAGAATATTGGAGAGGCCAAACGTAAAGTGTTTCAAGACTCACCTAAAAGGAGATCAAGATCCAGAAGTAATTGAAATTTGTGTTGTGTGCAAATAGTTCATCATTATAAGTAGTTATTGAGTGTATTTTTTTATGTACTCGCCCACTTATCATAATCTCTTTATTTTATCTCAGATGTTGTCTTCCTTGACGTTAGAATATTAATGGATCCCAAATTAAATATCTAAACACTGTAGTGCTGAATTTTGTTCACCTTCCTCAGTGTCATATTGCAAGAAATGTGATTGAACATGTACCTGTACCAGGTGTTTCTAGTACATATATTGTGTACATTTATAGTTATCTATAGATGAAAACATGTCAGTGCAACCGTTCCCCTACCCAAATCCTCTTATCTTAAACTCGGAAGAATATTGTGGGATTTCTTTTGCTGGCTTATTGCAAGTAGCAGGTTCTCCTGGAGCCATTTCAGTCTGCTTTGTGGAATCAAGAGTCTGATAATAGAATATGTCCTAGATTGTTTAGAGAAGAACATTAATTTGAAAATTATCCATATTTTCAAGTTGCTATATTTTTCATATTTACAGCTGTTTGTTCCCACTGGAATAGAACCCTTGTAGCTGTAGGGCAATTTTCAGTTAAGATATTTGTGCCCCTGGAGCTTGCAGTCTTCACACTAATAATGCTTTGTAGCTTCATAAACTAGAGAGTACTGGAGAGTGTAATAATGTTGTCAGTTCATCCTGATGAAGCAGACCACTTCCTAAATCTTCATCTATCTTTTTTGAGGTAGGGCAAGTGCAAACAATAGATGAACCTGTGGAAGGGGTATGTAGGTCACTGACCTTCTGTAATTTAGCAGCTGCTTGAACTTTATAATGAACGATCATGTAAATATGTGATTACGTTAGTTTAAAGTGACCAACGTGATTCTGTTCATAGGATTTTGGTTCACAAAGAAAGGGGATATTATGGTTTCCTGTAAAATACAACTACCCTTATTAGAGAGAGTCTGGAACTGTCATACCAGAAACAGAGAATTACTCTGTACAGTTGGTAGTATCTTGTCTTTTCCAGAGGCTGCTTAATAGGTTTTGCTAGTATCTTTATCTGTGTCAATTAGTATCTTTATCTGTGTCATTTGGAGAAACTAAAGGAGACTTAAGAAGGACACTTAAAAACTAATTTCAGTGGTAAGACACTGTTACATAGTGGCCAGAGAGTTTAAAGCTGTGTAGATCAGTCATGTGCAGTCTGATGCTAAGAAACAGATGTTGGGCAGTAATATTCAAATCTTAAACTAGTACTTATACAGGCAGACTCATCTTTCTAAAGTAATGGGTATGAAGTAGTTGATTTGGATGTGTTCTAGAGTTAGTCCAGCAGCAGAAACCAGACCTTAAGCATTAAGAGGTCTTCGAACTGTGTTAATGTTTAATCATGTTTTCAAAATAATGACTGAAAGAAAAGTAACTTAAATAACTAGATCAGTTCAAATTAATTTGCAAGTGGGTTTTAGATTATTTTTCATGTAAGTTTCCCCCATCCCCCATCCCAAGGTAACTTACATGGAAATAAAAGAAACCAAAAAAAGAGGACAAAGGAACCTACAGAAGATTTTGAAGTTCAGGAAGCACCTAGGAAAAGACTCAGGATGGATAAACAGAATATTCGGAAGGTAATTATGTTGTTGGTTTGTTTGGGTTGATTTATAGCAGCACCAGTCACATTGCTGTAGTTAAGCTTGTCAGCATTTCCATTTTCAGGATTAAAAGAAGTAATGTCTCTATGTCAAGCAAAACTGTGGTAAATATTCAGAGATACATGTGAGCTTATCACTGGGTTTTTTGGGTTTTTTTTACTTTGGTTTTGAGGATGGGGGTATAACAAGTTGCACTTGCTACTTAAACTGTGGTGAAAATGTATCCGAGTAAATCTGTTTGCTGAAGGAATTTGCAGAGACATGACTTTGTGTTGTCATGCTTTGTAGTTCTTTTTCTTGCTTCCTGAGTCAGAGTTCAGAGATGAAGGAAGAAAAAATTAGTCAATGCTTAATTTAGATGTTACAGAGGAGAAACAGGAAAGCAAGCAGAGAAAAACAATGACACTGCTTCTCAAGAACTGGAAGCCGAATAGAGTGGCATGTTGTCCCTTTTCTTAAGTTGGGAAACTGCAGTAAATGTTACAGTACATTTATCACGTAAGTCACAGGCTCCTTTTCAGTTAACCTTGCTTGTGAGAATGACAGTTTTCATTACATAGGTCACTACAGCCATATATATCGATATATGGCCCAAGTAATGTAGAGACAAGCATAGGTTTATCTAGTGATGCATGTGGACCAGTGAACTTCATGGGTTTTATTTGTGGGGAAAGCTTAGCTCACAAGTGTGTTCAGATACGTTGTTATGGTATCATACTGTAGTGTGAGTATCGCTGACCTCACATCAGGACTTTGGCAGCGCAGCAGTGAAATGAGACTAACTTAAGGACAGGTAGCGGATTTATTAATTACAGAGGTCACATTTGTAGGTGTCAGTTTGTTTGATAAGGTGGTTATTCTAGTACCTCTGATGTTTTGGATATTTGCACAACTTGTTAAATGTAAAAAATGAACAGAATTTCAGATAGCCAGGCTTAATGAGAGCATTAGTAAGGGACAATGGTAATTCTTAGAGAAATGTTACTTTTGCGGGAAGGCAGGCCAAAATTTTGCCCTTCTTGCTCTAAAAGGTTAGTTGTTGAGTATTTGTTTTATGTTCTAGGAGAAGGTTTTGGACCCTGAAGTTTATGTATGTGTAATTAATTTCTGCTGTGAAGAACATGTTTTCTTTGTCCCTTTACTGTTCCACCAGCATTTTAACTACAGTTAGCCTACATTACCACAAATAGAATGAAAGGTGGTTGCTGACAGTCCATGCAGAAAAGATTCTGGTACCTCTAATGCTGTGATGCAGATGTCAGTATGAGCAGGAAAGTAAATAAATGAGTTGAATGATTCCCATAGGATACATACTACTAAGAACATTTAGGAATGTGTGTTTAAAAAGTGGTGTCCTCTGTCTGATCTGTTTAGCAGAACTAGTTACAAGGAAGCTGATGTGTGTAAATAATAGGTAATCTGAAAACTCTAAATGCGTATAACAGTGTTTGTGCTTCTGTCCACCAAAGGGTCAGATATTGTAGAATGGTTGCTTTGTGGTTTCTTTTCTAAGTTTTCTCTTAGTCTTTTTGCTTCCTTTACCAGTCCAGGGGTGTTTCTAGCTGTATGTGCTACTGCCTAGTAAAACGTTTAGTGAATGACAGTGAAAATGTCTGTGATGATTCAAAAAAGCAAACACTAACCACACACCTTCCTTCTGCTATTCCGGGCTTATCTGCAGGCTTTTATTACGGTCGTTTCAGATAAGAGCTTTCATGACTTTTTCCCTGACATTTTACTTCTTGCATGAGAGTTTGGCAGTGTGTTATCCTTTTTGTCCTCAGTTCTTACAAAATCTGAATGTTTTCACACAAAGTAACTAAGTCATAAGTACCTGTATGGACATTGTGAAAAACTAATTTGTTCAGTGATGCTTTTGTGTTGTGTATGAAATGCACGTTAACATGGGTGTTCTGTAAAGCATGCTCTCCATGTAAGAGTGGACTACACTGTACATTTTCCTCCATTCAGTGGAATGTTTTGTAACATCCAGTGTTACAAAACTGATGCTGGGAACCTCCAGTGTCATTAGTGGTTTAGGGCATCTCAGTCTACTTGAAGTCAGTAAAAGCACAGTGTAGCACATCTGTAGTGCTGTGGCCATTCATACTGACTTTTACATAGGAAACCAGTTCTCTGGACTTATAGGTCTTCACCTGCACATCCCTTGTAAAGCTAGATGTCAGATGAAGTATGCGAAAAAGCATGTATAACCTCTGTTCTGATGAGGTTATTGTTACTGGACAGGTGAGCATTTGTTAGGGTTGAGCATTCTTGGCAGGAACTGTAGCGACTTACTACTTCAATGACACACACAAAAAGGAGAAAACCCAGGTGGTGGAGTGTGTAAGGAACAGGATCTGATTTTGGCAAAGATTTCCCCAGTTTTTGACCTAAACTACTAACACTAAATTCTCAGTCTGGAGCAAATGTATGTGTTTGTGCTCCTTTGAAAATAGTGGGTTTATTTTGGAAATGCTGAAACAATCTTAACCATAGTAATTTCAAAAATGGAACTGCTGTAAGTTGTGAAGTCTCTCCAAGACTAAAAATTCTGCACAGGGTTTATTCTCAAATTTGTGTGCTAATTCTGCAGTTTACGTTTAATAATTACGTTTTAGTT
This sequence comes from Rhinopomastus cyanomelas, assembly GCA_013400115.1. Lineage (NCBI taxonomy): Eukaryota > Metazoa > Chordata > Aves > Bucerotiformes > Rhinopomastidae > Rhinopomastus > Rhinopomastus cyanomelas. Next base: position 192,324 of record VXBP01008288.1, on the reverse strand, counting down.
TGAGCAGTTTAGGCAAGGAACAGTAAGGATAATTTACCTGTTTTGTGTTCATTTCAAACTCAACTTTTTGGTAATGCTGAGTTTGGGATGGATAAGTGGGATGCTGGAATACTATGTTCTTTAATTTTTTTCATTTGTTTATGGGTGTGTACCCTGTGCTGTAAATGAGTATTAAAAAGTCACTTAAGTGGGGCTAGCTTAACTACAGTACCATTCCAATTATTTGTAAAGATGCTTTCTTCTTAATAATTTAGATCCAGAAGTAATTGCCGGTTTTATCCAACCACTCATAAATTAGGAGGTTTTTTATTTTTTCATATTTTTTTTTGTGACAGAGGGAGACAAGCAATGACAAAACAGCAAAAACAAACTCTTCTAAGGTCACAGAAACCTCCTCTTCACAAAAGAACCAGTCAGGTAATGTGGTCAGAATAAGTTTTAATGTAATATTTTCCATTAAATAATTTAAAAATAAACAGGTTGTCTGAGGCAGCTGGATAAATTTTGCTGGCACAATAACCAGTTCCAGACACTCTGCCACAGATGGGAGGGGGGAGCATGTCCTCTTCCTTCACTACCACCATTTTGCAGCGTTGTACTGGACTGGAGCTGTGTACTGCTGATTTGGAGCAGCAGTTCACAAGTTCACCACTTGATGGCACCAAATCAAAGCTATTGCCCTGTCATCTTGGCGAGCAGAGATACAAATTTGACTGCTCCACTTCGTCCTTGTGCATTAGCCCAATTAAACAAGTGCAGTGACCATCGGTGTAACCAGTTACTGTGGTATTTTAGTCCGTCTTAAAATGATGCTTGATGGGAGGCAGTGTGGAGCACAAGAGAGAATTCTGAACAACCTTGGACCCGAATCCAAAAGTCAGGCTTGTTAACGCTGCTTAAGTTCAAGGTAACTTCTGTAAGAGCGTGTCTTGTTAGGTATTATAATGACGTGCCAAAGACAAGTAAGCTTCAGCAAGTTCTGTGCAATGTGGAAGTAGTGACGTGCCATAGATAAAGTCTGGTACCTGGCTCCCATATATGACCTTTCACTGACAAAGTGTTAGTGGCACTCGGATTTTCATGCGGTCTTGTGTCGGCCTTTAATGTTTATCTGAGGAGATAACTGTAAATTCTGCCTTAAAGAGGTCACGAGATGCTTTGATTTTAATAGAAAGGAGCCCAAAAAACCCCGTGGGAAAACATTTCTCAGCCATTTGTAGTACATATTGGATGAATAGAAAGCTATTTATTTTTAAAATCAAACCAAAGTACATGGTTTCAGAAACTTTCTTTGTGATCTCTTAGCTCTACATAGGTGCCCAGAAGACCTACCTAAATCATTCCTTCCTTTATCTGAAAGGAATATTTTAAATGTCTTCAGGGAGATAACATTTTAAAGTTCCAAACTTCACTTTGTAAACCAAAATTATTTTACAGCAACGAAAAATCTGTCTGATGCATGTAAACCTCTGAAGAAGCGAAATCGAGCTTCAGCAGCAGAGTCTTCAACTCTTGCTTTTAGCAAGAGTTCATCTCCTTCAGCTTCCTTAACTGAGAATGAGGTAAAAAAAAAGTGGTGTTTGCACACAGACATTTAATTACAGAATTTTTCAGATGTGGATCTTGTTTAAAAACAAAAATCAAAGGCGAATTCTCTAATGTTGGTGCTCTAGACAAGTTAACAGTTTTGGCCTCTGTGAAACCTGTTCATGTGTGCATTGCAAATTCATTTATTGTACTATGAACATCTGATTTGGGGACGTCAAGGTATTATTGTGGTTTTTAATGTATTTACCAACAAAGTTTTAGAATTGTAACCTTTTATTAGAGGTGAAGTAAAATGCCAGTGTGTTCTGTATTTTCTTCTACAGACTTTATGTAAGTGTACTACATTAGTTACGTTATGTAACTCAATATTGTCATGTTGCCATAGCTTTTATATTGAAGCAAGTTTCCTAATCCTGTGTTTGATCTAGAACTGGACAGTTTTCTGAGCAGATCCCCTTTAAGCTCAAATTAGTTTCCAGCTGTTTAAGTGCTATTTCTCTGTGATGCGAGTAACTTCATCCCCGACAGAGTAAAACAGGCAGTGAAGGATGTATCTTTTGGGTACTTATTAATCATAGTCTTAGCTCTGCATATTTGGAACTGCAGTTCTTCTCAACTGACATACAATGAATGACATGTATGTACCAGAAGTGTATTCATACAATCCACTAAACCATCCCCCAAGTCATCTACACTATTAAAACCGGTCAGCCAAAGAGGGGTAGCATGAAAGTGAAGTGTGCATGCTGTTTCACAGGTGGAGTCACAAACATAGTGGGTAGGATTTAGTAAATACCCGTAGACAAACAGCTTCAAGCAATTTGTGTTACAGAAGTGGCAGAGAAAACACCTGCCTGCAAATAAGGGAGTAGGGCTTCCAGCCTTCCTAGAGACTCTCATCTCCCCTAACACATGCATGAGCTGCTTAGACTCTGTAATGAATGCAGTCTTACTGAACATCGTCTAGATAGGATATGGTTTACCTTCGTGTAAGGGGGAAAAAGATTGCATGTTAATGGCTGTATGTCTTACTCTAGCTGGAAAAATATTTCAACAAGAACTCCCCAACAAATTCTCCCTTTCTCCCTTTTGTACCCCAATAAAACAGGAAAATCCCACAGGAAAATAAAAAGCCCATAGCAGCAGTCAAGTAATATTTGTTCTCGTTTTGTTCTCTCAGTTGAGAGACTTCTATTTCTTGGCTTATAAGCTTCTGCTGTTTTAGTTTGACTAAACTACTGAGACTAAATTGCGGGGAACTGCTGTCTAATGGCTGTCTTTGTTCAGCCAGAACAGTTTAAGGAACATACTGGTTTTTAGTGCATCTCTAAATTTTATAATCTGAGCTGAAAGATTCATCTATTTCTAGATACTGTGTTTATAAAATGAAATCTCCAGAAATCTTTTCTGGAAAAAGGTCTCATTTTTGTAGCAGTTGGGGTCGTGACCTAACAATTCTCATGTAAAAAAAAGGGAGGGAAATTTAAAAACTTAGCTCTTAATATACTCAGCTATTGCTGAACAGCAAAATACCTGTGAGAAAAATTAACATACACTGTGCACAGAACACAGACACACAAACTAGAAAGTTACTTATTTTCAAGGAGTTTAGGAGGTTTTAAAACATGAAAACAATCCCAGTCAACCTAACAGAAAAGACACTCTGTCACATAAGACATTTAATGTGTCTGAGTGCAGGGAGGAGTAGATTAGTGGGCTAGATCCTTAGATGGTTTAAAGCTACACTGACCTGAATTTGTACCAGCTAAGGACTGGACCTGGGTTGCTTCCTATGATACTAGACATATTTTGGCTTTCAGTGAATCATACATTTCAGGCATCATGTTTCTGAACTTACTGTTGATCTCTCCTACAAAACAAGGAAAGTTAGAGATTTTGGATTGTATGGATGGCTTTTGTGTTGTTATTTAGCACTTGTCTAAATGGCTAAATACGTGTGTGCCCTGAGAGCATTCACCCAGAGAGAAACTTCTCCAAAGTGTTAAGGGAAAGAATTTTAAAAATAAATGCAATCATGCAATGATGAAATCCTTGCACAGCTGATTGAATAGGATGTAATTCTTTTTGACATTAAATACATTTACTGATGAACTTTTCTTTTTCTGTGTTCACTATAATACTTCTAAATGTTGACTCTAGATGTTTTCTTAATGATGGAAAAAAAAATCTGCGTATTCCACAAGCACATACACTTCCACAAGCAATACTGAGTGGATTTTGGCCTTTATCCCCCACCATTCTTATCCCCACCCAGCATTTGCAGACAACTGGTTCCAGAAAGGAACCTGGATCAGACTGTTATTTGTCAAGGCTTGTTGCCAGCCGTACACCTCTTGCAATGTCCGTCCATTGCAACTAAGCTGTAGGAAAGGCGTGTTCAATAGGAACGCTCTGTTCAGCTTTTTCTCATTTGAAAGATGCATCTTATTTGACATTTTAAAAAAAGATTTTGTATTCCTTTTGTTGTTACTGGGGATATTTTTTGAATGGGATTTTCTTGAAATACTGTAAAACTAATCAAGGCCGAATTTTTCAATCAATGAGTTACTTTGGGCATGTAATTTACAGAGAAGAGAGGGTTTGGGGTGTGGAATTCTGTCTTAAGAACATAAAAACATTTATAGATCTTGCATATCAGAGATGGAAAGGTAGGGTTTCACTCCCTTCAAAAATTGTGCTTTGAAGTTAAGACAGATGGGCAGAAGCAGTAAGGTGTTTAAACATGAATAAATAAATGTCATGCCTACATTTAATCTTGACACAAAATACTTCATTTACTTCTAGGTGCTTGACACCAGTGGTCATTTCCTCCAATGCTTCATGTGAATATGATTTTGTTTAAAATCTAATTCTTAATGAGCAATGGTAGGGCCAGAAGTGAGAGACACTCAACGCTTTGAAGTCAGCAAAAGCTCAGAGTAGTTTTTTTACTGCCTATGTAAGACTTTGTGTAACCATCCAAAATCTCATGATATTTGTGAGAAGAGATAGAGGTGGTGTGTTTTCATTCCTTCCCTTGCTTTGACCCTCAAACAACCAACAATGTAGGTGCCAGTAGAGTGTAACCAGTATTTCTGAATAAATAAAAAAGGCTTTACGTTACCATTACTGCTGGATTATTAGCATACTTGATTCATTTGCATGAAGCATACCTGCTTTAACTTTTCAATCCATTTTTGTTGTTATTGGCTGGCTTTATTATATTGGGTGGATTTGTTGACAGTAGCGGAATGTCCTAGTGTCCTGCAGTGTAGGTTCTACTTCTAAACTTTGTCAAAGAAACTGTATTTTTTATTAAGGGAGGACAAAATAAAGAAAATGTAGTGCTCTAAATTCTTGGCTAGCTTGTTGTTCATTGTATCCTCATGAAGTGTGAGCTGACCAGCAATTGCAGTTTAAATAAGCCCGTGAAAGGTTTTGAAGGACTTGCTTTTATTGTAAGTTCCTTATGTCTTCCGTAGAGGGAACTGTTTCTTCTTTCTGAAACACCTAGTGTTGAAATATGCTCAGTTACTGGTTATAGCTGCAACTTACTGTGTTTCCAAGGCCTAATAATGTCAGCTATGATAAAGCAAGCCTTAAGTTCTTTTTTTTTTTGCATAATAAATGATGTATTTTTTCTCATTAGTGATTGAGGCAGATCTGGTTTCTCTGCATTTTAAAGTGAATACTAGCATGTATACACAGTGGAGAAAACATGTACAATTCATAAAAGGTAAGGTGCTTGATTAAGAATACAGACATGAGACATGTACAACTTGGGGCTAAAGAAGTATGTCGGCTCCATTTATCGACCCTGGAGTCTAGTTGTCCTAGAGTATATAGCTGAAGTATTCTAGGCACGTTTACTGGAGGTAAAAACAACTGGTTTTGAGATCCTAAGATCAGGAAGGAAGACAGAAATTCATATTATTTTAAGGAAGCTACTGCCCTAAAAGAAATAGTTGAAGCTGATTTTGCAAGCTGTTGAACAAAGTCACTGTGCTGCTAGCATTTAATTCTACCTTCCTTCAAAGAGAATATTCTCTTCAGACCAATACTATAGGTTAATTTAATATATAGTGACACTTTAAATCTTCTGACTTAGCAGGGAGTTGTTTCCCATGTTTGTTTCTGTACGCCTATAGACACTTGTGGGGGTTTTGCCTATTTCAAATCATGACTAAGCAGTTGGGTACATTTTTGTGGAATACTGTAAGTAATTGGATTTGTTTTTTGCTAAGCCTCTGCTAAAGCCTCTAACAATTGAAATGACCTGCATCGCCCACCAGATCATAAAGTTTTGTTACAATGCTTCTACTTTCACACGGGAAAAGAATCTAGCCTTGACTTTTGTTCTTTGGCAACACGCTGTGTGTAGAGAATTAAGTTTTTTATGTAATTATTCTCATCTTGTGTGTTACTTAGGCTTCAGAGTGCAGAGAATCTGTTTACTGAATGTTTACATGATGTAGGTTTTTATTCTGCATCCCCTACCAAAGTACTCATGAGTATCTGTAGGCAATTATATAATGTTTTTAAATGTTTTCAGAGTTTTTATTAACTTTCCAGGCAAATTCAGAATTGCTTAATATCCTTATCCGAAACGTCTTAACTCCTGCTAATAATAAAAATGAAACTTGTCCCAGGCCGTCTTTTTTTGCTATTACAGTACTGTGTACACTTGTGGCACCACATACTTAAAGAATTTATCTAGTCTAGCAGTATGGGCCAAAATAATCACTCTTCATTCAGTTCAGGAATTCTTATACTGAAATAAAGGAAATGTTAACTGTAACTCAATTGACTCTGTCAGTTTTTCTGTCTCCGTGTGGGTGCACAATAGATGGTCTTCTGCATACGGTCTGATCTGTTGTTTGTATGTTGCTTATGGACTTACAATGCAAGCTGTGCTTAAATTTAAGAAAACAACCAACAAACCCAATCCACTGAGATTTTAATAAGAAAATCGTAAAGCAGTTGGTGTTTGCCTGTGGAAAGGCCAAAGAGCTCACTTACCAGAACATACATACTCCAGGCTGAACTGAGAAGGCTGTTGGCCAGACCAAACCACTTCCTCCTGGATGACTGTGGTGTAGTGGTGTAGCAGTTGCTGGCTGTATAGTGAGGTCAGGAAATCTGAGCTTGTAGCAGTGCCCTTAGTGGCAAACAGCACTCAGAAGGCATGGAAACATGTGTCTACAACGCTTCTAAAAAGGTGCATCATTTGCTGTCAGTTAGCCAGTAGCTGTCTTAAGACAACTCTGGAAGAGTGGTAGGTCACTGTCTGTGAGCCTTTTCTTTTCTGGACCCTGCTAATCCCTGCTGTGGAGGTGACTTGCCTACCAAAGCAAAAAGCAGGAAGAAATAATTTTCTGCCATGCTTTGTTTTCATTGTATAGACCCCTAGCTCTTAAATAATTGTTCATAGTAGATTGTGTTTCCATTTGATGTTCTACAGCAGGGATTACAAAACATGAGATGCTCAATTAAAACAAGGGGAGATGGGAGGGTTAACTTCTTTGGCTCGGGGAAAAATGTTCAGTGTCATTGCGTTTAGAACTGCTTAAGCACAACATGATGGAACACCACCATTGTCTTGACTGTGACTGAGACCAAAGCTTGTGTTCTTAATTGTTGTTCAGCAAGCATATATGAGTAATACACAAAATTTTATGGAAGTTTTCTGAAGAAGAAAATTTTTTTTTTTAATAAAAATTGCCCTTTGTTAGCTAGAAAAGTCTGCAGAGAAGAGGCGTGTGCCTGGTGGGGTAGTGCTGTTGGAGCCCATTCTGGTGTGGGCACCAAAGGAGCATGAATGAACCCTCAAACACTGGGTCGGGAAGGCTTTTCTGAATTGGGTCTAGGAGAGAAGTCGTCCTTGTGAAGCTGATGAAGCGTAGAACTGCGACCGTTGTTAATGTTGCAATTGCTAACACACCGTGGGTAGCAAAACTTGCTTCTGCTACCTGAGACAGGAGGTTTTGCCTTAACAAATACCAATACTCTACTATCTAGTATTTACAGGCAGAAAAAGGAGACACCACTACCCCGACCTTGCCATCCCTAGGATGTCATTGAGCCAGCAAACGTGCTTTTAGAGATCATCTTTTAAAAATGAGGACTTATTCCTAAATCTAAATCAAAAAGCACATTTAGTAGCCAGGTCTGCATCTGATGGGGGGGCCAGTCTTGCCGAGGAGAACAGTTGTGTTGTTAACCGTGGTAACTCCTTAAATTCCTCGGTGGCAGTTTGGATGAGAGAATCCATTTGTCTTCAGACCTAGAATTTCTGAACCTCGCTTTCTCCTTGAAATTACACTATAATGGTTTGGCTGGCACTGGCATTTAACTGTTTGATTTTGGAGCTGTCTGAAAGTAGACAGTTTTTTAATGGAAAAAAAATTTAAATGAGTGAGTGGACGGCACAGATGTCCACTTAGGTATTTCATTTTGTCCTCACCTGCTCTTTACTGGAATTTTTAAACTCCAGGGTATCCTTTCTCGTGTGGTGTGTCAGTGCGATTGGATGCCAGCTGAGAATATGCCCTGGCTGGTTGGTTTTTTTTTAACAAGGGAAATTTCAACCATCGAGGTGTGGAGCTAACATACGATTTGCAGAGTTCACCCACGTGCTTCTAGGAGTGTGACGCAAGCCGAGCGTACATGCCAGCCTACAGCCAACTGCCTTTTTTTTTTTTTTTCTACTTTATCTTTTTTTTTCCCTTGTAAAAGCCAGAGGGGATGAAGAACTGGCGGGCGTTTCTGCTGAGGTGTGTGGCTGAGACTGGAATCAGGTACCTGGTTGCAAAAAATGCTTCTTGTAGACTTGAACTCAACATTTAGTTGTAGTGAGTGATGTGAGAAATGTTTCCCTGCGCTAGTGCTTATCCTTACACCCTTGAGTGCTTCAGCCGATGGTGCAGTGAGCGATGCAGTTAACTGAACCTCCCTCTTGCAGTAGGGAAAACGTTGGAGAAGTGATGTTGTCTGCAATGGTTCTGAATTCTGTTTCTTCCCCCCTGCCCTTCTTAGTCTTTCTAGAGAGCTTCAACTGAAAGGCAAAATTAAGAATATAAACATACAAACTCACAGAGTACAGGTAGCTAATTCAGTTTCTTTCGTTTTAACACTAGGATCTTGAGTCTTATTTTAACTGTAGGGAGTTGCACAGATTTTCTTCTCTTTTCTGAAGTCTGCTCAGCAGCCTCCCTTAAAAAAAAATTACCTTGAAAAGGTAATAACAAGAAGTAAACCCCATTATTCCACAAACAGTCCTTGCATCTGTGCACACACTGTACATCCAACCCTTTTGCACAAAATGGTGAGAAGCCGTTCCAAAGCCAGTAAAAAAAATAAATCACACCCTTATATTTAGCAGTCAATTACCCAGTATTCAGTGTCGGGTGCTGGTCTAATCCAGCTTTACACATCAAATACTGTGTGTGCAAAGCATCTTTGTTCATTTAAGAATTAATTATGAAGATTGCTTTAATAAGCATTTTTATATAGTCTTTCTAAAAATAGGCCAATGTTTGTCAGAATCCGTTAAGCGCTCCTTTCGGTTATCGCAAAGAGGGAATTTTAACGTGTGGGTCAAGAAAAAGATTTACAAATGCTTTAGGGATCCAAAGTATTGATCAGCTGGTTCCTGTACTGTTGTGTCTGAGTTACTATTAACAAAAAAATTGCAGATTGCTGAGATGTATGATCAAAATACCTGGAGGTCAGTGGACCTATTAAACTAGTGACACTTTGCCACAGTCTTATCTTTTCACAGGTGAAAATGTACTGAGCCCAGAGAATTCACAGAGATGCCAAAATTTTGTCCCACTTTGACTCCGTAACAAATCATTTCTGATTTGTACAAACGCAGTAGTGTGTCCTTGTGTGTTCTATTCAAATCTTGTGTGTGTGAGTAATGAATGAGTAATAACCAGTACGCGTGGGAAAGGAGGAGCTGCCCCGGGATTCTGACTGCAATTGTATTGCTTCTGTGAGCAACTGTATTGCGAATTTCATTAATCCTTGAATCCATGAGTCCAGCCCAAATGAAGAGTAAACCTCCTTGTCATTTGGGTCTTAGGCCAATTTTTTTTCCTTTTCACTTGCGTGGGCAGATGTGCAGTTTCCAGTACAGATGTGCTGGGTGTGACTTCTGACGTGCCACCCTGTTCCTCGGTGGTGTTCAGGCAGGCTGGTGTGAAAGCATCTACAGGCAAGTCTTTGCTAAGTAATGCTGACGTTCAGTAATAAAAGAAATGGGAAGGAAACCCTGACCAGTGTGCAAAGCGTAACGTTTAATGGTGCTTGCAGTGATACCAACTCAGCAGAAGAACGAGTTCTGTGCTGCGGCATCAGTAACTGGAAATGGTTCCAGAGTTCAGGTACACTTCCACTGCAGAAACTTCTCACTTGCTGAAAATCTGAACAGCCCTGCCTTTTTCTTCCCTAAATTTGCACTGTTAATGATGAGTCACTCAAAAAGGAAAACAGAAGAAAATAGCCAACTGCCAGTGGCTACAAATTGCTAATGAATAGGGTTTGCCACTAATCCAACTGTTGATTACTTTGAACCTTGTCCTGAATATCAGAAGAGTTAATTACATGTAATTTACTTTCCTAAGGCAATCATATTACAGAAGTAAGGATGCGACAAGCTCTGGCATGATCACAAGGAAAAGATTCCCATTTCTAACTTAGCAATTAGAGAAAAGCCCCCCAAAACCTGTGCTGATTTTTAATCAGTGCTGTGACTGGGGCACCTGTATGTAAAGCGGAGGACCATCCGGCACGGAAAGTTGTGTTAACACACCACAAAAGTGCTACGTTTGGTTGTAGAGGTGGCTGGGTTTTGTGTCGGCATGAATGGAGTTCTGACAACTGTCTTGTAAAATCATTTTTAGTGACTATTTCGGTCAAGGAATTTTTACTGCATAACTCAACTATCTCCTTGGTGAATCAGAACCTACTGGTGCCACTGCAGCTTGCTTGGGGTACAGACAGTTTTCCCAACCATCTCATGCTCCACCTGTCATTAGGTTGCAAGTTCTGTCTGAGAAACTTTAGACGGAGTTTGTCTCAGCCTCTCCTACACAGGCATGGAGGGATGGATGGTGTTTGCTTCCATTAGCTTCTCTGGGACAACTTCAGAATCCAGCTTGAATCCCGATTCTCTTTACAGAGGGAGCATTCCCAAAAGGTGGTTATTGTAGGACTCTATAGCTTCTGCAGGATGTAAAGAAGATGAGATTAGAGCCAATTACCCTGAAGAAATGCTTCCCTCTCAGGGAATCTGCTAGCCTCCCCATTTATAAACTCCATGAAGTTGGGCAGTATGTATCATCTCAGATGGTGGTGGATGGGAAGTGAGCTGTGCATGAGTTACATGTGTCATGGCTGTTGAATGTGGTGGCTCAATACTGGGCTGTGAAAGCAGGAGATGCTCTCTGCAGCAGCTGCAGCCTGTAAACGTGTTTTGCTGAGCTGCTTTTGCAGGTGTTCACTCTTAGAAATTGCACCAGCTGTGAGCAGGTAGCCAGGCTTGTCTGAGTAATGCAAAACTGGTGGTTCATAGGGCATTTGTTTTGTGAAGAGTGTGAGGCTCCTGGCAGCCACGAACCAGAGATCCTGAAAGATACCCCTAGTCTGGCAGCCTCATGGTTGATGACCTAAAGGTATTTTGTTTGTTCTCGGTGTGCTGGTACTCATACTTGAAATCCAACACCAATTTGTAGATTGGGCTTTTCTTCAATGGCCTGATAGAATTTGGGGTTTGTGGGTGCATTTGATTCTTGCCAGCACTGCTCATTTTTGGCTCAGTAAACATTTGGTTTAAATGAAGGGCTGTTGGTAAACTCAGTTCTGTAGCAAACTGTCTGTCAACCTGTGGTTCACCAAGGGCTGGGATTTTGTGGCATGTATCTGGGAGGTTTCTGAAAAGACTGTCATTTGCCAGTAAGGTTCCCATTCTATACGGGGGGCCTGCATCCTTTGTGTGAGCATTTAATGAGTGTATAAACCAGAGCGAAGTTGCTTTGAAACTGACTCTGGTGACTGAAAGTGTTTGTCACCGGATGTGCTGTGCCTTCAGAAGCAGTGAGCTGGAGGAAAAGGAGTGCTTTCCTCAAGGTGTGACTGTGTGGTTCTTGCTGCTGGAAAGAGGGCTGGCTGAACTCCTGAGGTGTGCTGCACAAATGTTTTTTCTTAGGGTTTTAGGTGTACTCTGATTTAGGGAGAAGATAGGGGGACAACCTTAGTATCAAGTGACGCTGCTGCTTCGGTTTACATTGCAAGTTGGTTTATTTTTCTTTTCTTTCAAGTAGGAAAGGAATACGAATCTAAGACCTTCCAGCTTTTTTTTTTTATTTCCAAACATGACTAATTTTGGCTAGCTGAAACAGGAACACAATGAGGTACTAAAATGTTGCAGTGGTGCACTGCTGGTGTTTCTATGGGAATAGTTTAAATAAATAAAGACGCGTGTAAGTCCACTGGAACAATAAGGGATAGTGGGTTTGCGTTTTTTGCTGAGCTGCCACACTACCTCTCTTTATCTTCCCAGCAACAACTGGCAGCTCCTGGCTGTGCGGTTGGGTTGCAGCTTACTGTTTCATAGCTCCTTCCAGGGGACAGGTTTCCTGGTGCCTGAACAAAGCAATTATTTTACACCCAGTTTCTCTCAATTACATCTAAAACAAGTCAAGCAGAATCTGCGACTGACTCCACTTGCAGCAAGGAAGGTGAAGTGTAGGTACAAGTCCTTTGATAGCATGCTGGTGCACAAAGGGTGCGTGTTTGCATCCTTGCAAGTAAAGAACCCAAACAACTGTCAGTCTGAGCCAGTGCACAAACATTTGTAGGCGTAGCCAAGGAAAGCAGATGTTACCTGGAGGAATGCAGGTTAGCTGGCAGCAATGGTGAGAAGTCATTACTCAGAAACTGTTTCTTTTTGTAAAGACTAAGGCTAGCTCTGGTTTGGATTAATATTTTCCTCTGGGTAAATAACCTCTAGTAAATTTGCACGTGACATGGAGAATGGCTGACAGGGAGGTTGCACGGAGCTGTCTCCATCACTTGGTAAGCTGGGACATTTTTAATAAAATACTTTTTACTATAGATCAATATGGAAAGCAAATTCTTCGTGTAAAGTGGGGTGTTTGTGTGCTGAGAAGCAGCAAAATGGTCTTGGGTACTGTGACAGTTTGCAGTGACTTTGAGTGCTCTCCTGAAAGGACTTGGGAAGGTCCTTACCCAATGCAGCAGAAGAGGTGGAGAAGAGTAGCATGTTGGTTTGGTTTGGATACTGTATTTATTACCTCCAGATCTTGTGTCTGATTTTTTTAACAACTTTGTGGTTTAAGATTAGAGAAAACCCACCAAAATGTTCTCGCTGCTGGAAAAAGTTCCTTAGGGAGAAAATTAGAGTGTTCTGCCTTCCTGGAAAGGGTTGAAATGGGCTTAATTGCAGTAGCTTCCACATGAGGAAAATATCTGGTTGCAAAGAACTTTCATTTAATGTAGCTGAAATATCTGGGGAAAGCATAATCAACTATGAGTTGAGGCTAGACAACTCAGAAGGGACACGACACAATGGTTTTGGTGGGGTTTGTGTGAATAAGCATTAGAGCAAGCTTTGAGAGAAGTGATGGGTTTCTTCAGCAACTCCAAATCATGATTCTCGCCTGGAGAACTTCCTTAGTGAAAGTCACCTCCTCAAGTCCCGTCTGGGGGCCACAGCATGAAATTCTGTATCTTCTCGTGATAAGACAAATGACTCCATCGTTCATCCTTCCTAAATTTTAATGAACTGAAAACTGCCCTGTATTTTCCTTTAAATACATTGCTTGGGTGGCTTTTTTTTTAGAATTAAATTAATATTTTAACAGATCTTCAATTTTTAGTACATCTAAACCTGTTATGTAAGATTTATCTGTAACAGGGCTGGGTTCTTTTATATTGAATTTGTTGTTGGCTGTAATGTTCTTTGAAGCTAATCAGAGAGCCACTTGTCTCTTTCTTCTTCTCTTCCTGGAACTGTTCCTATTTTCTTGGAGAGTATTTGGGTCAGGGACTTCGAAGTTTACTAAGGTTCTTTCTAAAATCAGCTGTAACTCTCATAAAACATGAACTCCAGTTTGAATTGAGGGGTTTGAAGATACCCGTGTGTTACTGGCTGGGCACTTCTGACTACGTGTATTACAGAACTGAGTATAAATAAAGTGCCATGTGACAAAGCTTTTGTGGTTTGTTTTGGCTGCTGCTGAGCTGGTAAGGGTGGTCGCTCCGTAGTCCGTTTGATGAGATGCCCACAAATGCATACTGGGGTTTTAATCACACTTTTTTTAAAAGGGGGGAGCAAAAGCGAAAGGGTTTACTTCAATCTGCTAGTTTCAATTCCAGGCTGTTTGCTTCCTTCGTATTCTGTATGAAATTGCCCGAACATGACTGCTCTCTCTAACATGTATGTTTAATCTTCAGATATCCGATGGCCAAGGAGATGAGCGGTCAGAATCTCCCTATGAAAGTGCTGATGAAACTCAGACTGAAGTGTCTATATCATCAAAAAAATCTGAGCGAGGAGCAGGAACAAAAAAAGAATATGTGTGTCAGGTGAGAGATGTTAGCTGGGCCAGTGAGCCCTGTTTCCTGAGGTTTCCAAGAACCCATCTTTGTAAATATAAAAAATGACAGGATTAGGCCATAAATGAGTCTGTCTTGTGTGTCTGAGGTGTCTGTTAGGGGTGAGGGTGCCATGCTAGGAAGTGGAGTTCTTCATTCCTAATTGTTTTTGACTTGACCTCCAGTAAGGGACTTAGTCTTTCTCCTTGAATTTCCAGATCTCTCCAGATAAGCATAATTTATACCATAGAGTAAGTGCATGAGTGTTGCCAAGTAACTGGTTAAATGACTGAGAAGAGCTGCTCGCTTATCTGTTAATAAAGAGGACAAAGTAAAACCCTGAGCTTCTGCATGCAGCAGCGATGGCCGTGGTAGCAGCACACATGGCAGTGATAACTGAGAGCAAAAAGCTTTCTCAGACTGTTCTAGAAGAGCTCTTAGATTAAGAAATGATAATGCAATACAAATGGACAGATAGAATTTGTTTCTGGACAAGCAGTTATATTTCCATTTCTTGTACGTGGTTATGATGACGTTTCCATCTTTAAATGTTGGCTAATCCCTTAAATTCTGCCAGCGTTGTCGTTCGCTTTGTTTTTAGTTACGCACGTGTCACTGCTAATGGCTCCGACATACGAGCATCACTGTGCCACCTGTAGGGATTCATTTCCTTTTGCCAAGGAAAAGGGAAATAGGGATGCTTTTCAGTGCTGCTCAGGGCAAATTTCTTACAGCTCTTTTTTTCTTCTCCTTTTGTCTGTCAGATTGTGTTTACTCATGAACTATAGTTCTGTGGGTGATATTTCTAGTGATTTAATGACAACTTGCTCTTTCAACTGGAAGCCAGAGCATGTGATGGGGGGGGCTTGTAAAATTATCTTTCACTTGAACAATTTGATTTCAACAATGGGAAAGTATATTTTGAGGAGCAATGTATCAAAAGGAATTAAAACCCCAGGTTTTTTCCACATGTGATTTTTTTCTTTAACGTTCAATGCCTTTGTGTTGTAAAAGCTGTGTGAAAAAACAGGTGATCTCCTACTGTGTGAAGGACTTTGC
The DNA here is from genome assembly GCA_013400115.1 of Rhinopomastus cyanomelas. Lineage (NCBI taxonomy): Eukaryota > Metazoa > Chordata > Aves > Bucerotiformes > Rhinopomastidae > Rhinopomastus > Rhinopomastus cyanomelas. The sequence goes on along the minus strand of VXBP01008288.1, from coordinate 177,096 downwards.
TGTCGAGCTTTTCACGTAAGCTGCCTTGGCCTCTCTGGAAGACCAGCAGGAAAATTCATTTGTAGTGAGTGTACCTCAGGCAAGTTTGTCCCTTTCTATTAATCTTTAAAATAAAAGCCTTTGCATGCACTGTTCTAGGAAATCCTCCTGGACAGAGCCTGTAAGTTTGGAGAAACCACGTTCATCCTTTGGTGCGTGGCAGGGTGGGACGTCATACAGTACCATAAGTATGCTGTGCTTTAGAAAGCTTACACTGTAGTCAGCGAGAACTCTCTTGCAGCTTGGCTGATTTAGTTTAAATTCCATTGCCTTAATGACTGCAGAATGTTTGTTCTCCAACTGCAGTTACAGATTAGATTTAAAGCCCGTCACAGAGGCTTACAAAATCCTAAAGAAAAAGCAAGTGAAACATTTTAAGTCCTTTTTCGGTCCTTTTTGCACCCATATCAGTCTTTTGCTTTTCCTATTAAAAGGCTACCTTATTGTTACTAATTTCTGTTGCTTTTAATCCTGCAGTAACTGCTCGGAAGTTCTTAATCGTAAAACTTTACGTAAAGGATCTACATTCTTGCTCGTAAGCTCAGTCCAGTACGAGTGGTAAACCTTGTCGGAGCAAGGCTGCTTCAAAATACAGCTATGCAAAGCAGCCCAGGAACAAGATTAGAGGATGTTTCTCTTTGGTTTCTGGAGCCATTTTTAATGTCACAGACACCCCATCATCCTAATTAATTGCTTTAACAAAGTAATCTAAAATTTATGGACTGAGACTTACAAGTAAGAACGTAAAAGCAGATCAGCGAGGCTTTTGGGTGGTGTTCTGTAGACTTCAGCTGCAATGGGTTTGCGCTGTACGTTTATCTGTACCTGAGCAGATTAGCATTTGATGCTAAAGCGTTAAAGGAAATGGATTGCTGCATCAGGGAATGCAGTGTGATTTGAGAGGTTTTATTAAAAAACCCCCCCAAATCCCAAGAGCGGCTCCCCCGCGCTTGACAAAGCCGGGAGCATTCTGAACGAATGAATCTGAATGACAGATTAGTTTACATGGTTTGTAATGCTCTTGCCACCAGGTGTGCATACCTGTTTTGTGTGTAAGGAGAGAAAGGCAGACGTCAAACGCTGCGTTGTATCCCACTGCGGAAAATTCTACCATGAAGCCTGCGTGAAAAAATTTCATCTCACTGTCTTTGAGAACAGGGGGTTTCGGTGTCCCCTCCACAGCTGCCTCAGTTGTCATGTTAGTAACCCCTCGCATCCACGAATCTCAAAAGGTAGTTTCATTTTACATTTATGTGTCTGATGAATTATTTCTGATTATGATGTGCTAAGGTAAGGAGTCTGTCCCTTTAACAGCTGCCCGCTGCAGTTTTTCAAGCATGCGTGGACTAACGATCGATTCAGCGTTTTGAAAAAGTCATCACTGAATAATTTTGTGTTAGTAATGGTATTTACCTGGCTTGTGCTGGGCTTTTTTAACTAGCTTTCCATTATCTGTAGTTAGCCATGTAAGTGTAGAATGTGTATGAGGAGAGACAGGCGGAGCAGAACGAGGGCGAGCCCCGTGGACGCAGAAGCGGTGCAGCGAGGTTGGCCGGATGCAGAGACGTTTGGTTCTGTGCGTTTTTTTAGCTTCAGGCAACATCTGCAGACAGAATCACGTGGCTGAGGAAGGGCTTGTCTACCCTGGTGTGCATAATTAAAGCTTCACGTTTAAATGTTACAGTGCTTTAACTCGTTAATTCAGTGTTGTTGCTAAGTGTAATTAAGCAGATTTTGAAGCCATCGTTGGTATTTTCTGTGCGCGGGCTACCGCAGGCAGGTGGCTAAAAACGACCCTTTTTTTTCAGCTCTAAGAGTAAATCAGTCTTGCTGAAAAATAATATGGCAGTGTTCTGCTTTGCTAGGAAAGATGATGCGCTGTGTTCGCTGTCCTGTTGCATACCATGCTGGAGACGTTTGCATTGCTGCGGGATGTGCCGTCATCGCTTCCAACAGCATTGTTTGTACGAATCATTTCACTGCCATGAAAGGAAAAAGTCATCACGCGCATGTCAATGTGAGCTGGTGCTTTGTGTGTTCAAAAGGTAAACCGATGGCAGATTCTTCCATACGTGCAGCATCAAAACGTTTTCTTCCTCGAGTTACGTTTTGTTTTGCTGACCTGTTTATAGAAAGTAATTAGGAATGCGGCACGTGAAGTTGGGCTCTGTTAGGCGCTCGAATAACTTCAGGTTGGCTCGTGCTGCCGCAGGGTTGTGAGCGTCCTGTTTTCTGCAGGCATAGTTTATTAAGGGCTGTTTTCACTTGGACTTTGTCCAGCAACCAGAAAACCAATTTAAAATTCTTTATCAGAGACACAAGGAGAAGTATTTCTATGTTCTTTCCCCTGTGTCCAATGTACTGAAGCTTTCTGTGTCTCTGTATTGCTAATACACAATATTAAAGCATAAATATTTTAAGAGTTGCTTCAAGTTTAGCAGCAGACAGCAAACTGAATCAGTGTTAGCTGTTGCTGGGACTCACACACCCGTTAAGGCTGCTTTGGTTGGTGTGGTGCAATGAATTTCTTTCTCGTGGAGAACCACAGAGCGCACAGTGCTGATGGGACCGCAGCAGTGAAAGTTCCCCTGCTTTGTTAACAAACTGACAGGCAGCAGAGCAGCTTTCCAGCAGCAGCTGATGTTTCACTTGATAATTCACGGAACCAACTAACAATCTCATGCCCTTCTCCACCCCAGAAAGCAACCTAAAAGAAATTTCTTGTTGTTAGAAGGTTGCATACAGTCAAATATATTTTTATATATATATTTTTACATATGTATTAGAAAAACTGTGTTGTGTATATTGTGGCCGTTAGAGTGAAAACAAAGCAATTAAAACTTGTGGTGCAGTATTCTGGCTGTTGTGTCGCCAGCTTGCTTATTATTTTGTGTGTGTTACTAGCCCAAGTCTGCCAGGCATTCAAATTAGTAAGGGCCTTTTGGGTCTGCACACAACTGAATGATGCAGGTTTTAACCATCTAATAGATACTGTAACCATTGATTTTCTAACTGGACCTACCACGTGTGTATCACGCTGCTCTGAGCCCGGTTGCATTTTTGACCTGATGGTTTTCAACCGTCTTTTTCCTTTTCTCTCTTGAAGGAGGAAGCTTGTTGTGCTGCGAGTCGTGTCCTGCAGCCTTTCACCCAGACTGCTTAAACATTGAAATGCCAGATGGGAGCTGGTATTGCAATGACTGCAGGGCGGGGAAGAAACTCCACTTCCAGGATATTATTTGGGTTAAACTGGGAAATTACAGGTCTGCTGAACAGATTTATTTTGTTTTACACTACTGGTATGTTTAATTAAGGATTGTACAGTTTGCTGCTTCTGTAGGCCAGCCGTGCTGCATAGAGATTTCTCATTCCTCTGTTAACTAGGGACTTTGTCTGCTTGTAAGCTTGGGTGCAAAGACTCCGCTGTTCTCAGCCAAGGCATGTCCCACAGGGGACTCCTTGCGCTCTTCTTCCAGCACATGAGCCTTCAGACTCTTTCCTTTGAGAGATCCCTTCAAGTAATTAACTGGTGTAACTTGTAGTTGGCTAAATTCTGCCATGCAGGCTGGAGATAAGTCACTCAGGTGACACTTCATTTTGACACTCAGTTTGACACTTCATTGAGATTTGAGTGAGATAGGGGTGGGTGGGGTTTGTCCTAGAAAGTGAGAGTAGCTATTATCAGCTGTCTCTTGATCTTTGACAGTTATAGTGGTGGCAGGGCTTGGTAAAGATGGTGGTTTTGCTAACCAGGTGCAAGGAGCTTTATGTGTGTGCTTGTCTTGCAGGGGGCAAAAGTCTCACAGATCTGAGTGTCTTTCCTAGTCCTGTCTTCTCTCTTTACCTAGTGATTGGGGGGAGGAAAGGATTTAAAATCCACTTGGATCTCTGCTATAATAATAAATTCCTGCCGTTTAGGGTGATTTTGTTAACCTTGCAGAAAGAGCTTAACTAAAATGCTGTATTTTTTTTGTTTGTACTTCTGTGCTAGATGGTGGCCCGCAGAAGTTTGCCATCCGAAAAATGTTCCCCCAAATATACAGAAAATGAAGCATGAAATCGGAGAATTTCCTGTGTTTTTCTTTGGTTCTAAGGACTACTATTGGACACACCAAGCACGAGTGTTCCCTTACATGGAGGGAGACAGAGGGAGTAGATACCAGGGGATCAAAGGAATTGGGAAAGTCTTCAAAAATGGTACATAGCGAACAGTAGAAAAACATAAAATAGGATATGTGTTTTACTCTTCTTCACACGTAGCCTTGGGCCTGGCTTTGTACATCTGTTTGACACTAGTGAGTTTTCAAAATTGTTCTAGTGTCCTGGGGGGCAGCCTCTACTACTAACTTTGAATTAAAACATTATTTTCATGGCTTGTACATTAGATTAGCATCTAATTGAAACTATTTCTGATTATTTTCACATTCCAGAAAGGAAATTTTACATGTAACTGGGAAATAGAAAAAGTAGAATTGATACATGTGTTAAGGTCATGAACACCCCAGAAGCATTGTTTGCAAGAAAATCAAATGATGGGACTAGAAAGTAGAAGACGATTCTTTTCCAGCACCCAGGGGAGTGAGGAAGTGACTCAGGGGAGTGTCATCCTCTTTCTAGCATTTCTGTTGATGCAGCTCTCTTTTTCAGCTTTGCAAGAGGCTGAAGCTCGGTTTCGAGAGATAAAGCTACAGCGAGAAGCCAAAGAAACCCAAGAGAGTGAACGTAAACCTCCACCATACAAGCACATTAAGGTAAAGTATGAGGACGTGCAGTGGCTACTCTGAGGTTTAAGCAGCACTGGAGAGGAACTGGTGAGACAGGGAGGAGAGGCTGTAATGATGTCCTGGTCTTTGTGCTTTTACAGTCACGAGATGATGACATTTTCCTTCCATTGGAACATCTAGTGTTGCAAAACCAAATAGTAACCGCTGTAACGACACAATAAACCCAAACACTTTGAAGTAACATTTGGACTGCTTTAATGTGTTATTCAGGTGAATAAACCTTGTGGTAAAGTGCAGATATACACTGCTGACATTTCTGAGATTCCCAAGTGCAACTGCAAACCCACAGATGAAAACCCTTGTGGCTTCGATTCCGAGTGCCTGAATCGGATGCTGATGTACGAATGCCATCCGCAAGTGTGCCCGGCGGGAGAGCGGTGCCAAAACCAGTGCTTTACGAAACGCCAGTACCCTGAGACAAAGATCATCAAAACCGATGGGAAGGGGTGGGGGCTGATTGCCAAGAGGGACATTAAGAAGGTATGAATCGTTCTTGCCCGGCACGAAGCTGGTGGCCGGCGGTGGTGGTGTCTGTGGGTTTGGTATACACTGTACTTGGTGTCTTCCAGGGAGAGTTTGTGAATGAGTATGTTGGTGAGCTGATTGATGAAGAGGAGTGTATGGCAAGAATCAAATATGCACATGAAAATGACATCACCCACTTCTATATGCTAACGATTGACAAGGTACAGTATTTTACTTCTTCCTTCCTCGCGTTATTTAATTATAGCATTAATTTGATCTTTTCCTTCTGTTGATCGTCTCAGTGAGGGCACTCTATGACCTCTGCTGTTCCACAGCTTCATGTATTTGTGGTGTTTTATCTTCTGTGCCTGCTAATGCTCATCGTCAGCTCTAACTGCATAATAGTCAGTTCAGGTCTAGAAGTTGTGCTTTGTTGCTTGAAGTCACGTACAGCAAAAGTATTTATCTGCCTGGTCTGAAGGTCCAGTGGAAAGAACTATCGTTAGCAGTCCTTCTAGTAAAATTCCAACAGCACAATTCTCCCCTGAGAATCTAGTTATGAGGCTTCTCCAGTGTTGGACATTCAACTTTTTTGCAACTTTCAGTCCCTTTATTTATTTATTTATTTCTGCTTTTGTAGCAGCTCTTTTTCTGAAGGCTCTGTCTGCATTAGTAGCCAACCAGCGCTCCACAGATTGATTCTGCAGCAAATTAATCCAGCAGATTAATTAACGCAGCACATTAATCCAGCATCAGTCACTCTTTGTGCACAGCTCTGAGTATTTGCTTCCTGAGAAAGGGAGGAAAGCGGAGAAGCCAGACAAAAGGGTTATTGATTGTGTGTTGTGTTGTTCCAGTCCCCAAACAGGCACTTAGGAGGGAAACAAGAGCGAGCTGTCAGTCCTGTGTATTTTTTGAGTCCTCATCACCTTTCTTTTGCCCAAGACTGTGCTGCTCTGTATTTCCAAAGCTGCTGTTTCCATTAGACCTGTAATTGAGGAATTCCTGCACAGGAGTTCTCTCCTCAGAATAATGAGACCATGTTTCTCTGAACAGAATCACAGAATCTCTTTGGTTGGAAAAGACCTTTAGGACCATCAAGTCCAGCCTCTGACCCAGCACTGCCAGGTCACAACTAGATCATGTGTCTCAGCACTATGTCTCTATGTCTTTTCAGTACCTCCAGGGCTGGTGACTCCACAGCCTCTCTGGGCAGCCAGTTCCAGTATCTGATAACCCTTTAGGTGAAGAAATTCTTCCTGCTACCCAGTCTGACCCTCCCTTGGCCTGCGTCAGTGTGTGAAATGACTGACCCAGACTGACTGTATGAGTTGGTCTGGGTGATCCTGCTGTGGCAGGGGGACTGGACTAGATGATCTTTCGAGGTCCCTTCCAATCCCTAATGACTCTATGTATCTGCCTTTTGCCTTAGTCAGTAAATGCCCCCTGTGGTTCTGTTTGGAAGATGCCCGTGCCATTGCAAGGCTGAGCTGCGCGTGCCATCAGGCTGTCTGGATGCACGTGCACGCGGGCACGGGGGTCATACAAGTGCTTTATAAAAACGTGCTAGAAGGAAACTACAGTGGTGTTTTGTAGATGTGCAAAGCCTTCTCGGGCAGCTCTGCGCAGAAACACAGCGCTGGCAGTCTCAATGTGATGTCTGGAGCGTTTGGTGGAGATAGAAACTAAAAGGAGCTTCTGTGTAGGGATGGGGTATTTTTAGTTTACCAAGAGCTTGTTTTTGTTTAAGCTGTGCAGATTTGGGCAAAGCAAGCCAGTGAGAAACTGGTGAACCCTGTAGGTAACCATTTGGTAAATCCCACAGAGCACAGTGTTTGCAAACACGTTAGAGCTTTGTGATCGCAGAGTAAAGGGTCAGCGGAGCGAGTTTCAGTTTTGAGGCTTTCTGGAGGGGAGGGGGTTCTTTTAGTGTCACCTCCACAGTGCTCACAAGAACATTTGTCCTGCCACGTGGCTGCGATGGGTTCTGGGAAAATGTGAGCTAGAGCACAAGTATTGCTTTGGGAGTGTCACATTCCAGGACATGTGAGACACTACGGTTTCCAATACGACATCCCTTCGCCTCTGCGCGTCTGGGTGACAACACCCTGTCGGTTCTGAACTAGTTTATGGATTTACTTGTTTGTGTCTGAGTTGGGGGAGAACAGGCATTCATTCTCTTGGTGGTTTGATCTCCAGGACCGTATCATTGATGCTGGCCCCAAAGGAAACTACTCTCGGTTTATGAACCACAGCTGCCAACCAAATTGTGAAACTCTGAAATGGACAGTAAATGGAGACACTCGTGTCGGCCTGTTTGCTGTGTGTGACATTCCTGCAGGTATGTCAGCTTGTGTTGGGTTTGGTTTCATTCCCTAACTTCAACCTCTTGCACACTTATGAACAGGGTGGTCACAGTTTAACTGATTCAGTGCCATGTTTTTGATCAAGAGATTTAATCATTTCAAACATGAAGGGATGTTTGTGATCTGCTTCTCATTTTAATGTTTCTTAATAGGCAGTCCCATGGCTGCTTTTGTTCCTTGTTTCTAAGGGAACACCAAAAAGACTGCAGCTAGCATCCTTGCATCCACTTCACCTTGCATAGATCTCAAGCAGTACATAAGCTTGAGGAGTGGGTGTAGGAGGCTGTTTGGATCTGTTCTGGTTTGTCTACACTCATGCACACACAAACGTGTCTGTCTATGGCTATAGCTGGGGATGGATGGATGGATGGATAGACAGATAGAAGGAGTGTGTGTGAGAGTAGATCAGACACATGCAGAGTTTCGTGAAGTCAAACCAATTTACTTGTAAATGTAACTGCATCAGACATCTTGCTGAACTGGTGTCTTGTTCATTACTGTCAGCTCTTACAGTCAGTGAAGAGGGGCAAAGTCCTAAGATAACAGATAACCAGTCGACAGTTATGAATGAATCCTGTGTTCATTGGTAATAATTCTAGTAGTCTTAGTTACCTTGTCCTTGTCTTGTCTCACTCAGGGACAGAACTGACTTTTAATTACAACCTTGACTGTCTGGGCAATGAAAAAACAGTCTGCAAATGTGGTGCCCCAAACTGCAGTGGATTTCTTGGCGACAGACCAAAGGCAAGTGATATATCGAGATTTTGAGCGTGTCTTTTATGCTATAGCCTTGGTTTTTTTCAGTTTTGAAATGTGTGTTGGTGGATCAGTTTTATGATAAGGGTTAATGCTGCTTGAACAGGTGCCCTTTGTCCTCTAAGGGAAGATCGTACCGTTTCACTTTCTAGATGTAACCTCAGTGCTAAAGAATGCTTTCTTACACTCTGGTAGTACAGCAGGCAGCTGTGGCTTTGGGGAACACCCTAAAATAATTTCAACCTATGAGAAATTAATCACTTTGGGTCTTAAATAAGAATTACTAGCTACTGGAGCTAGCTTCTGCAATCAAAAGCATATAGGAAAGGGGTTGCAGAAAGAATGGTCTTCCCAGTTCTGTTTGAAGTGTAGGGAAGGGAATCATAGGTTCACTACGGATTGGAAGGGACCCTGAAAGGTCATCTAGTCCAACCCCCCTGCCAGAGCAGGCTCACCTCACTGGAGAAGCCATGGAATCAGAATCACTCAGGGTTGGAAGGAACCATCATCCAGTTCCAACTCCCCCAGCACAGGCAGGGACACCACACCCTAGACCACGCTGGCCGGAGCCCCATCCATCTTGGCCTTAAACACCTCCAGGGACGGGGCCCCAACCCACCTCCCTGGGCAACTCATTCCAGGCTCTCACCACGCTCACGCCTTGTATCAGAGATAAAAAATGGAAGAGCTTTCCAGTAGGAAGGGATTTTTGGGACAAGGTCTTGCTTCGGGATGAATTTTCACAGTGGTCAGAGTGAGGTTTTGTCAGCACAGGTAGGCATGACGAGGCACCGAACGGATCCGTACCAAGTCAGGTGATGCCCACATGCAGTGTGTGCCAGGCGTGCCGCCAGCTTTGCGGGGCTGTGTCACGGTCTTCCTTTGCAAAGCCGGTCTTTACAGATGCGCATCTTACTCTTTCAGAATTCTTCCACTAACGCCTCAGAAGAGAAGGGCAAAAAGACCAAAAAGAGAACACGGAGACGCAGAACAAAACACGAAGGCAAGAAAGAATCTGAAGATGATTGTTTCCGTTGCGGAGATGGAGGCCAGCTGGTGTTGTGCGACAGGAAGTCTTGCACTAAAGCCTATCATCTCTCCTGCCTTGGTTTGGTGAAACGTCCTTTTGGTGAGTCAGCTTGCCTGTTCTGTAAATACAGAGCTTTGTTACACCGACACCACGGAGCGGGTCATTTCAAAAACATTGTTTTCACACGGTGAGAACTTTGTTTGTGCGTCACGTCGGAGCTCTTGAGCATGGAAACAAAACTTTGTTTTACAAACGCCGGTGATTGGTAGGAGCACTGTGACCCTGTCCCAGGAAAGGTGATTGTATCTAAGAAATGAATGAATCCAGTTGAGTTCAAGCCAAAAGAACAGCAGCAGCATCTGGAACAAGACAAGTAGGGAAACAGTAAGGGCTGCAGTTCCAGAGAACTCCAGTGCCTGGAGTACCTCAGTTCCAGTCGGCTACATCAGGTGGGATATGGACTGAAGCAGGCAAAGCTTGTTGTCCCAGAAACAAGTAAAACAATGATTGGCAAAACATACTGGGGCAGAAATTCATCTGTAGGTGAAGCACTCCCGCTGTCCCTAAGTAAAACCTGAAACGACCAGGTGAGCGCTGGCAGCAGTTGACTGGGTGTTTGGATACTCCTCCAGCCTGCAAGTTCTGTAAAAAGCTACTGAGTAGAGCCTGAATAATTTCTTCTGCTGCAGCTGACTTCTGAATTTAAATGTGAGGATGTCAAGCCTGCTAGTGACTGCTCTCAGCTGAGCTTTACAAGTTTGATGTAGCATTTTTATTTTTGAGATTAGCCACAGCACCTGTTCTGTTGTTGTTCTTTGTCAGGGAAGTTGGGTGGCAGTCAGCTGCTAGAACACAAAACTTCTCAGAAAGGTTATGACGTGTTTTGTTCCCCACTAATGCGCTCTCTGTTCTCGATCGCAGGCAAATGGGAGTGTCCTTGGCACCACTGCGACGTTTGTGGCAAACCTTCTGTTTCTTTCTGCCACTTCTGCCCAAATTCTTTCTGCAAGGAACACCAAGACAGGACAGTGCTAAATTCTATGTTGAATGGACACTTATGCTGCTCTGAACACGTGCTTGGGGTGGATTCTGTTGAAACTCAGAAGACTGAGAAACCCCGCAAAAAACTGAACAAGTTGAAGCCTAAGAGGAAGCAGAGGAGCAGATGGATGAGAGCTGAATGCAAATAGTCATGGACTGCAGTTTCTACTGCCAACGCTGTCTTGTAGATAAGTTGTGAATATGACCAGGGAAGGACACAATTTTACATATATTCTGTAAAGGTTACGGGGGGGGGGGGGGGGGGTTTTTTTTTTTTTTTTTTTTGTAATTCCTATNGGTTATGTTTTATTTTGTTTTTGTAAATCCACTGAGCCAACCACAGCAGTTTTCTGCTGCTTCTGCACTGATAACGAACTGCATAGTTCAAAAAACTTCAGGACAAACCAAACTTAATACTCAGCATTACAGTTACACTTGAATTGTTACGAATGTAAGAGGTTCCTCCAAGAGACTCTCACGTTGGAGGTGGGTTAAAAACAGAACCAGGTAGGCGTAAACATAGGTTTGTGAGGTAGCATTTGTCAGCCAACAGATGTTTTAAATAGCGTGTCCTTGAAAGAGGTTCTTAGCTCTCAAGTCTGTTTAAGTAAGAAATGGCTTGGTCTGTGGTCCCCATGAGATTTGCTTGCCTTGAGTATTTTGGAGCCAGGCGTGTCTCTTGCTGTGACACCACACGGGACAATTTGTGCTCTTAGCGAATAGCTCTCCAACGATTTTTAAACAACATGTTTTTAAATATCCTTCCACCAAGAAATATAGTGCGTGCTGAGAAAGGCACACCCTGTACAGAGAGGGAAGATTCACGTCGTAAGAGATGTTTTTCTGTACCGTTTTTTCCTGTATTTCATTCCAGCGAAGCAGAAGTGACTTGAGTTGCAGAGCTGTGTGGGTCTGGATTTAAAGGGCTGTCACCTTGCAGTCCAGGCCACATGCTCTCGGATTTTTTTTTTTTTGTGTTTTAATAAAAATAAATCTTGCAAAACCTATTATTTGAAAACATTATTTACCTTTTCTTCTTAACGTCAGGTGAAGCAGAGGCAAGCATTTATTTGAGTGCTCGGAGCCCAGGCATTGCAGCTTTGTCACGATGCGAAAATACCCAACAAGGAACAAAACAAAAGCCCTGAATGAAGCAGAATGTGGAGCCTGACCCAACTGCAAAAGCTGCCTTCAAAACGACTCACTAACAGTGAAATGGATTTTTTTGAAGAAGGCCATTCATCAAAAAGACCCGGTGCCATTCAGCCCGACTCCGTGGCGCTTTTGTGTCTGTGTTTGGGAGAAACTGGCTACCTGACTTGGCAGACTGCAGCTACTCTTTACCTTTTTAGGAGCTCTGCTCCTGACTGTCTTGCTGCTGCCGTGTTGCGGGAGCAGAGCTCTTTGCTCTCCTTAGTTGGTCGCACTCGGGGTGAGATAAATATACAGGACTTAGCACTGATGGCAATTACTATTAGAACTAGGAAAAAACGGTCAAGAAAAATGTCTTCACCCGTTTCCTTCCCAGTGCGCGTGGTTGGTGCGCGACAGTGTTTTCGACTCGTGCCGCTGTTCGCTAGCCCACGTAAGCGCAGCGTGGGCTTAGCTCCAGCTCCACTTAGTCACTGGTGTAAGTTCTAGCTTAGTTTTGCCTCGCATAGTGCAGAAGCTCCGTGTAGCCCTTTGCAAACCAAAGCCTTGCTGTGTCATGAAAGCATGAGGTTCTTTGCCGAAGTGTTTCCTCAGGATTCGATTGCAGATTCAGTTTTTGGAAGGACCAAAATCCCTGCTTGGCAGGTGAAAATCTGTTGTTTTGTTAGGAGAAGATAATTGAAAGAGGTTTTAAATGTAGCATTGCCCTATCTTGAACTTTTTGTTCCTATTTTGTGAACGAACTGCTTTGTTGTTTTAATCAATTTTTATAACAACTGTTGGAAGGTTCATTTTTTAAAATTTTTTTTAATTCTTTTCAAAAGCACAACGCAGAAGAAGGGGAAGCGTTACACGTTTGCATTGCCAAGCCTTGCACTCGAGCTAAAAATCAGGATGTCTTAGCTGATGGTGCAGGAAACGTTCCTTCTGCTATGGATGTTGTTTTCCCGGGACTGAAGCGCAGGCCTGTGCCTAAAATAAAAAGCAAAACTGGTATTATGTGTGTTTCTGTGATACTGGCGTGCGGGGGAAGGAAACTGAGGTCAGCTAGTGAAACAGAAGGATTTTTCCGCGTTGCTTTTGAACAAAATGAAGGAATTTGATGTCATTGGGGCCGCTCACGGGATGCTCTGCCGTGTAAGGGAGGCTTTATAAAAACGCCTGTCAGTGACTCGTTATAAAATCTTTCCTTTACAGCCCGTCGCGTTTATCAGTCCTTTGTTTTTTGGTTGTTTCGTTGCCTTTTGCTCTTTGTACGTAGGTGTAACCGCTCGGCACCCTGGCACAGTTATGCCCCCGGCTCCCAGGAGGCAGATACGCACTTTCAGAAGCCACCATCTCCAACAGTTACTGACTGGCGCTGCTGCAGGAGCACCAGATGTTTTAAGAGCAGTGGCAGAGCCTACAGCTCCCTCCGTGCCTCTCAGGTGGGCTCCCAGGCACGCCACATGCTCTCGGATTAAGGAGAGCTGCCCAGAGGAAGGAGAGCTGCCCATTTTGTGTCTGTGGGTAAAGCAAGACTTGGGCGCCCGCAGCCATCCTGCTCTGCACTGTTTTCACGCTGGTAAAGTCACACAGACAGATCCTAGCAAGTGGCTGTCTGACTTTCTGCTTCCTTCTACCTCTTCTTTGCTCAACTCTGGGCCGTGAAGGCTCGCACCACTGCAACTGCAAACTGGGAGTGTGTTTTGAGTTGCTGGGAGTACATTCCTCCTCCCGATTACGTGCTTTGGAGGTGGGTCTTCAAAACCAACGTGGATCATGTTCTCCCTTAGTGCACGGTGGTGATCTGGTACAATTCTAGTTCCTGGTTCAGGAAGGATTATTTGGGATGTATTTTAATGAAGGCTTCTGCACCTTGCTTTGCAGCGCTGGGAAGACAGGCTGAAGTCCTGTAAAAATAGAGGACACAAGTCGATTCCCTTTTCCCTTCTCCCAGTGTTCCAAGTAGAAGGGAAAGCAGTCTTGAAAAAGCCAGCTTTCTCATGGTGCACCTCAAACTCAATAGCTGAACAGCTTAAGAGGCTTCCTGTTGTAAAAGTAAGAGCCAAGCTGTTACGAATGGCACCTGTGGGGCTTTACATTATGTCCTGAGCATCTTGCCCATCCAAGGAGAAAGATGCCTCTCCCAGCAAACCCGTCAAAGCTGGTATGTGGTGGCCAAGTTTAGAGTGTGTTGTCCTTTTATCCCATGAGCAAGCACGGAAACAATTTTCAATTGAATATATTAGATGTAATTGCATACAATCTAGGAAGAATAATCAAATTAAATGTCGGTTTTGCTCAACGGCTGCGTGTTCATGGTCAGTTTGTAGCATTTTTTTATTTGAATTACTTAGGAAAACAAAATATCTTGAAACACACACTAATGAGACTTTTCCACGTTGTTGAGTCATGTTCTTCCATGTTGCACCGCTTGAGAAACTTCAGTGTCTTGTTAAACATTAAAATGTGTTTGTAGTTACTTAAGAAGTTGCTAATTATTTGGGGTTTTGTAAAATAGCTCTTTTTAGGGGTTTTCATGCTGCTTTTTCTTTAAAGGAAGAATACGTGGGATGATACAGACTCGGGCAAGTGTGTTTTGGCAGGGGGGACCTGGACGTTGATTGTTCTTTCGCAGTGGCAACTTGCAATGCAAGGCTGCCTCGGAAGCGCCGTGGAATTGGTGTTTTAAGCCTGTATGGAGCTGATGATGGTTGTGTCTTGGCTGGTTTTCACAGCATTGCTTGTCACAAAAACACTAACGTTTTATCTCAGCGCAGGCCTTCCCGTCAAGCTGCTGTTTTCTGCTGCACACAGTTTTACAGGCTTTCATGACTTCGAGCTGGAGTCTTCACAGTCCTTTACCAGTCCTGTTCCTTTGGGTTTATGTGGCTGTCAGTGGTGCGGTTCCTGCTTGGTCTGAACTTGACTGTTTCATTTTTCTAGATGGGTTTTTCCTCTGGACCTGCTTTGACTTCATGAGTGGAATCTACCCCATCTGATAGGACTGCATTTTTTTTGGAAGAAGGAGGGTGGTTAGCAGATCGAGAGAGGTTCCTTCTCCCCCTCTACTCTGCCCTGGTGAGACCACATCTGGAGTAGTGTCCCCAGTTCTGGGCCCCTCAGTTCAAGAGGGATGTGGAGCTGCTGGAGGGAGTCCAGCATAGGGCAATGAGGATGATGAAGGAGGTGGAGCACCTCCCTTAGGAGGAAAGGTTGAGGGAGCTCGGTCTCTTGAGCTTGGAGAAAAGGAGACTGAGGGGTGACCTCATTAATGTCTATAAATATGTGAAGGGTGGGTGTTGGGAGGGTGGAGCCAGGCTCAATGTCAGCTAATGATAGGACAAGGGACAATGGGTACAAGCTAGAACACAGGAGGTTCCACATCAATCTGAGAAGGAACTTCTTCCCAGTGAGGGTGATGGAGCACTGGAACAGGCTGCCCAGGGGGGTTGTGGAGTCTCCTTCACTGGAGATGTTCAAGGCCCGCCTGGATGTGTTCCTGTGCGACTTGGTCTAGGTGATCCTGCTGTGGCAGGGGGATTGGACTAGATGATCTTTTGAGAAGATGATCTAATCCCTAATGACTCTGTGATTCTAGAAAATTACTTCACTACTAAGGTATCAGTGCTCTGCTGGCATCCCCTGGTGCTGTGCATCAGGCTTGTGTCCATCTGCTGCTGCTATGAAAAGCCACAGTGTTTTGGCAGTTGAAAAGCTTAATGCCAGTGTACTAAATGAACAGCATGAGAGAGACTCCTGGGGAGGATGGGGAGCTCTGCCTGTGCTGCGTGGTGGGTTCTAGGGTACGGTCAGAGATACTGTGCTTGTAGCTGCTGATCCAGATTCAAATCACTGACTGGATTGGGTTTGAAGGGACCTTTGAAAACTCTCTAGTCCACCCACCCCCCACCCTGGGCAAGGACATCTTCCTCTGCATCAGGTTGCTCAGAGTCTCATCCAGCCTGAATGTGAACACTCTCAAAGAAGGGGTCATCCACAACTTGTCTGGGCAGCCAAGCTAACCAGAGGACAAGGTGCCTCACTTCCCTTCCATTTGTTCATCTGGTAGAGCTGAGAGAGATCTGAGAACCGCTTGGTTTTTTTTAAACATGGTCAGACCTGCCCTGGGGAGAGGAAAATGAGCAGCTAAGGGCAGCAGCCACTTAACCCCAACCAGCTGGGTTACTCGGGCTGACTGTGCTGCTGCACTGAGCCCGCTGAAAGACGAATGTGAGAAGTAACAGCTGCTTGCCCCTCAGTGCACGTTCGTGTAACAGCGGGGATCTTTTTAAAAGCTGGCAGCGTTTTTAGCAGCACTCACAGGGCCGGTGAAGCACAGCGCTGTGACAAAGGGTCACAGCTGGCTGCTCCGCCAGGGCACGCAGCACACCTACAGCAGTGTGTGGATTTCACTGCGGGGGGAAGCAACATGAGGTGGAAAGGTTAAGAGACCCCAGGCACTAACTTCATTACAGCTGGTTCCATCATAGTCCGTGTTTCTGAGTGAATGGAATGGTGGTGAGACCATGAGGACCAGGTGTGGAAAGCTGGACAGCACTGCAAGAAAGAACATGATGGGGAAAATACAGCAAACAGCTGGTTCAGAGTGAAGGGTTAACCAGCCACACAGGCGTCTACACAGTCTGAAATCATACCTGTAAAACACAGATCATGCTGTTTGAAGCAGGTGGTTAAACTGGGCTGGCTGCACGGGAGGGCCACAGCTCCGTGAAGGGCAAATGGGTACACGTCACGTGTGCTGCCCTCGTGGGTGGGGGGTGAGTTCCGTGTCAGGAATCTGAGCAAGTGCTTTTCATGGGCATTTAAGCCATGGGCTCGGTACAGGCACATCTTGGCATGCAGGACGGCACGAGGCATCTTCTGTGGCTGCGGCGTGCTGCTCCCTGTGGCTCCAGAGGACTACCACCGTTGCATGCCTTGCCACCGTGGCGTGGTGGAGCAAGAAAGAACTCTTCCGAGGTCTGCTGGAATTTTGAGTCCAAGAATGAACCACTGAGTTGCACATGTTTTCTCACAGCTGAGAGGAAGGGGCAGCTTTGGGATCCCTTTCATTGACTTTTTACCATCACTTCAAGCAAGAAGTTTAGGGAATGGAAAAGAAATTAAAACCTGCACATTCTTTTTGAAAGGAAGTAAGTTCTGCTCATGTAGACGTGATTGCTGAATCTCAGGAACCTCAATAACTGCTATTATTAACAACAATCCTCACTCAGTTTGTTGAGCCAACTGTGGAAATGAAGACAGAGACATAACTTGGCTGTTTTGGTGGGTGTCCTGGAGGGTTTTTATCCTTGAGGAAACGAAAACAGTATTTACTGGTGCACGAAGCCAGGGTTTGTCAGGGAAGACTTGCATCCGTCCGTTTTGGTACCGCAGGCAGCTGGGCTGGGGAGTCCCAACTCAGTTTGAGTTTGATTTCTCAGCATTTACTTCAGCTACACAGAAACAGGTTGCTCGTGGTTAAACACCTTGCCCACGTGGACACGTCTGTATTGCCCCAGGCAGAGGAGAAGCAGGCGCTGGCAGACAGCACGTCCTACACTACCAGCCAGCATAGACTGGTTCTGTGTGCTCAGTGCCCCCGTAAGTTGTGCGTCGCTCTGAGCCGCGAGGCAGCAGTAGAGACTTCAAGGATTTCTTGCTGTGTTCTCGCCACCTTCTCAGAATTATTAGAAAGACACACAGGATTGCACCTGGAAGGCAAGGAACAGCAGTTACCTGCAGGCAGGAAGGTGAGGTGTCAGCTGAGACCTGCTGTAGGCCTTTCCAGCTCAGGGATCCTCTTCTGGCGAATGAAGCCCGGGGGGGGCAGGCAGTTCTCCTGGGTGCTCTGCACAAGGTGTGATCTATAGTGCAAGAGTAAATCCCCAGCTCTGGCATTTCAGCTCGACTCTGGAAGCTGCAGAGAATAACTGCAGGCTTTACAGAAGGAATTTGCTAACTCGCTTTCCTATTCGCTCCGCAGAGCTGTGATTTCCACTTGGCATCTCACCCCCTGCAGATCCCACCGAAGGATCGTGTCGAGACCCGAGTTTGCTCTGTGCAGCACTTAACGCTGGAGCACAAGAAGTAACTGACCCAGATGAAGTCCGAGTCTAGACTGAGATCAAGACTGTCAGAAGAAATTACCCTTGGGTTGGGCACAGACGTGGAAGTAATGGGCAAACATCACGTACCGCGGCGGGCTGCGGGTCTGCTTCTGGCAGGAGGGTCATCAGGGAAAACTGATCTTCACAGAAGAGCACGAGTCTATCGCTGTGACGCAACATGGCCAGACAAGTGAGTCCAAATTTGGGTTGTATGGGCAGACAGTCTCATGATAAGCAATGGGTCTGTCAGACCAGCCATGGAACACTCGTGGGTCCCTGTGGGGGCCGTTCCCTTTACCCCTGTCCCCAGCAAACTCCGTGACGGGCAAGACCTCACGGAGGAATCTGCTCTGTGACCCTCGAGCTTCTTTATCAGAAAATCAGGTTAATGGGCTGTTGTCCTTGTGTGAAGAGGCTTTTCATACATTTTGTTTTAATCTACTTTTTCTAATTATTACTCAATTCAGATGGCATCTGCTTTGGCAGATTTTTGGACTGCAGCCTGGTGCAAGGAGATAGAGGCCAGTGGAGGAGGTTTCATGCGGTTTCAAGCCGCAGCTTGCGAGAACAACCCTCATCTGCTCTCTCCAGGGCATTTCAGCCCTCTGGAGACAAGCAGACAACCACAACTGCTAGAGCTGTAGCTCGTTCAGACCCTGCTACCCTTTCCTTCTGTGTATATCCATGGAGTGCTCTCCTTAGGTGCCAAAGGAGGAGTCTGATGAAAACAGCTATCACTGCTGTGTTGTTAGGAAGCTGCTTTGTGGGGGATAGCACATTTGTTTGTTCCTTCTGGCACCAGCGAGCAGGACTGGGGTCTTGAGGAGGCACTAACAGCTGCACCTTAAAACACAAGACCCCACAGACACGAGGTCGTAATTCCTTACCCTCTGATGACTTAAGAGATGTAAATCCTGTATCAAGAGAGCTGGTAGCCTTACTGGCACTTACAGTGGGGTTTCTGTTCATCAGCCTGTGCCCAGGACGTGATCCCTCTTCCCAGCTTGCTCTTCTACCCCTTTTGCAATCCAGAGCAGCATCAGTTGCTCATTTGCATCGTAGCTGTTACCTCTGATTAAAAACCCCTCAAACTTGGATTAAAAACTACAGAACTTGTATTTCTCCATTTGCCAAGGCCAGTCACGCACATTCGTTGCTCTACAGTGAGCACTCAGGGGGGAGAGCTCACCCACCCTTTGGCCTGCCCTCCTCAGCTAATCACAGCAGGAGGCAGCTCGCCTTCCAGTCTGCCCTGCTGGATTCTGCAGCAAGGCTTACAGCAGGAAAAGCTTTTAGGAAATGGAAGTCTCATACTGAAAGGAAATTGTCCTTTTTCCTACTGCAGGGCAGCCAAGAAATTCCTGGTTTGGGGTCCATGCACACATCTGCTTCCCAAGGACAAACAACAACCTTCACCATTAAGGCAGTCTCCCTTCAGAGCAAACACAGCACCATCCCAGCTGGGAAGAGCATTATCGTTTGCATGGAAAGCAGCCACAAAGGTCTTTACTAGAAATCTGGTTTCCAGAAACATAAAGGAAGCACTATTGGCATCGCATGAAGGCTGCCAGCTGCAGAGAGGCATCTGGTTTTACCCGAGGACTAGGAAGACCAGCACTTACCTGCCGAGAAGACAGCCAGGAGAATGACTGTGACGGGAGTCATCTGGCAGGAGTCCCCTGCCTTGTACAGAAAGAGCTCCATGCAGTACCTGGGCTCAGCGCTGCCGGCGGGGCAGAAGGCATCTGGGGGGCACTTCACGGGGGCCACATCTGGACCCTGCCCAAGAGAAGCAGTGAATCGGTGCCAGCAGAGAACTAGCAGAAGGTGACTAGCGTGAAGGGTGGTAACACTTCAGCATTGACACAGAAAGAGAACAACCAAGACACAACATTGCCACCATCCACTTCTGCCTGCCTGCCCCCGTGGGGTTACTCTGAGCAGGATGAAGCACAGAAGGTGTCGTTACACAGCACGTCTGTGCATCAGACCCCCTCGTTAGCGGGCAGCCCATCCTCTAATGATCACAGTGAGGAGACCAAGGGTGGCAAAAGTCCATAATGCTGGTGTCATCACTTGAACCACCTGCCTCTGCCAGGGCTGTCTATGTCTAGGGAAAAGAGGCTCAAATATAAATCATAGAATCATAAGGGATCGGAAGGGACCTCAAAAGATCATCCAGTCCAATCTCCCAGCAACAGCAGGATCACCCAGACCAAGTCACACAGGAAAACATCCAGGCAGGTCTTAAATATCTCCAGTGAAGGAGACTCCACGACCCCTCTGGGCAGCCCATTCCAGTGCTCCGTCACCCTCACTGGGAAGAAGTTCCTTCTCAGATTGATGTGAAACCTCCTATGTTCCATATTACACCCATTGCCCCTCGTCCTATCAGTAGGTAAATGGTGCCACTGGAACACACTGAGCTGTCGCAGGACAGTTGTATTTGTTAATCCAAGCTGTCACACCGGCCGATAGACTCACAGGGCAGTAGTGATTCTCTGGGCACAGGTCACAGCTCTCCTTGCCCTGCTGTAGCTGATATTCTCCCGTCCTGCAGAGCCTGCATTTGCTGTCGCTGGGACCTTTGAACATGCCTAAAATAGCAAATAAGCACCAAATTAAGGTCTGGGACTAGATCCCGAGGCTTTTGCAATTGCAGACAGATGACTCAGCTGTCAGAGCCAGGAGGAGAAAGAGCACTAAGTATTCCAAAGCCAAGCCTGGACTTTGCTCCTTGCACAGTGGCAAAGGGACAGGATGGAGAACAAACAGGGACAAGGGATTAAAGGGTACCTGGGGTTAGATCTGGCACGTGGAGTCAGTGTGAGCAGAAGTGCAGTGGGAGATGGGTTTAGTAGTCAGCTCTGACTTTGAAGCAGAGGGAAGGCTGGAACTGGAGGTCAACAGTGTTTCATCCTCTCTAATTCTGGCTTCAAACACCTTTCTCAGCTGTTTGAAACTCGCTGAGCAAAGTTTAAAGCCCAGCTCCATTTCCTAAGCTTTGTGGGAACGATGGATCATGGAAGCCTAGGGTCTGGAAGTGATAAATGCTTTTCTGTGCATTTAAAGCACAGCTGGACTGCAAGAAGGCCCTGGGGCTGTCCACGAAGCAGAGGCTCCCCGTGGGTGAGTGTCTGCAGAGCATCCCCCACTCTTCTGGCAAGCCTGTGATGTTATTGGCAACCAACCACCACTGACAAAGATACTTTTTTTGCTAGAACTGTCTCCAGACAAGTGACCCGCTTTCCTCTAGCCATTAGCCAAGCTGTGGGAAGGTTTGCCATAAGCACAGCCCCCAAAAGCAGGTCCTAACAAGCCAGGAAAGGCCAAAAGCCCCAGCACCTTCCCATCACCGTGAGGGCAATAGCTTCTCTGCAGATGTCAGCCACGGGGCATTTGTCCTGGCAGGGAGAGATGTCCTCATAGAATGGTTTCGGTTGGAAGGGACCTTAAAGTTCACGTAGTTCCAGCCGTCCTGCCACGGCAGGGACGCTAGTGGAGTCTCAGGAGTTCTCACTCCCTCTGTTGCTGAAGCCTTGCGTGCCCAGCTGGGTTATCACACACCTCCCCATCTCCAGAGGAGCAGTTACCTGCCCGGCAGGCTGTGCACTCCTTTGATGCCTCCTGCAGAGCTTCCTGCCCACCTAGGCAAGGCAGACACGTCCTGCAGCCCAAGGTGCTGTGGTGGGGAGAGGAGAGGAGAGGGACAACGCTGTAGGACAAGCACTTCCAAGCCCAGCCCAGCCCACCAAAGCCAGCTCTCTGGCACATGCTCCCTGCCAGACTTGGGTTGACAAGATGGCTCAGACAATTGTAAGCAAAACCCATGAACTCTGCACCTGGCGATGCTCTGTATGGGCAAAGAATCTGCAGAGCCTGAGAACACGAGAAGGATTCACTTAAGACTGTTTCATCTACAAGCTTCCCCGTGCTGTTGGGGTGAAAACACCTGCTGGCAGCCAGTATAAAAGGGGAGAGCTCCAAACGGTGGCTGTGGCTTCACCATCAGCTCTCCCCAACCTGCAGCCAGGATGAGAGCCTGGCACAAGGACTGCTGGAGACATCGCAAGCCTGAAGCTGGGAAAGCAAAGATCATCACCACACTCCCTACCAAAGACAGCCAGAGATCTGCAGAGCTGAGGAACAAGGCAGGGGGGAGGGGAGAGCCAGAGCCTGCAGTCCAGAGGGGTGACCTGACCTCTTAATTCTCTTCTCTCCCCTTCCCCTTTTCCTCTCCTCTATGCTCTGAGTTGGGCACCCAGTAACTGGAGTGATTTCTGTGCCTTCTTGAGTTGGGAATCTGATGATTTCAGTAGACTTTGAATTTCCTGTGGACCTATGGAGTAGGTCTCCTTAATTCAACCCCAAATGAATCCATGTTCCCGAGGCACTCAATTTTCTTAAGATCAGGAGGTGTCAGCACATGCTAGAGGGTCTGAAGGAACCAGGCTTTTGTAATTCTGTGGGTGTTCATGGTGCCTCTCTCTCAGGTGGTTTCCCATGTGCTCAGTTCTGCCTGGACACGTGAAGGCATCTCTGTCTGCTCCCTGGCTGCTTACTTGCACAAATTACTTGCTAGCCCAGAAATGGCTCTTCCTGAGCAAATTCGGCTTTTACTGGTCACCATGTACCAAAAGGAGTTGGGAGAGAGTCTTGGACACACCTGGAAAAACCCTGGCTGAAGTCTTGCAGCAGTTTAGTTGAGGGTCAGAAGAGAGCTGCTGCATAACATGAGACTAAGGAGCGGGGTGAGGTCAGAGGAAGGTAAGTGTCCACGTGCCAGTTCACCAGCTCAGGATACAAGCCCCACAGCCCCCATGCAGGCAGGGTGGGGAGCCCAACACAAGGCCTCTCTCACAGGACCTCTCCCACCAATGCAGGCTGATGCTCTACCACCTCACCCCAGGGTACCTCCATGTCCAGCCAGGATCCTCTCATCCATCAAACCATCCCTCTCTCCCACCTAGGCTCAGCACCAGTGCCCCTATAGCTGAGCTGGCCAGAGACTTGTCTTTGGCCACCACATTGGGTCTTCTAGCTCAATGTCTAAAACACCCCTCCCTATCCACCCGATGCCAGCAGCACAAGATGACTTCTTACTTGCAGAATGATCCTGGCGGGCAAGGCAGGCAGGAGGCTGCATCTTGCTTGGAGCTAAAATACCCTGGAAAAGAGAAAAGTAAAAGCTTTGGGACCTTTTCTCCACCATCACTACCCCACAGTGCTGTGTATTGGCTCGTTGCTACTTTACAGGCAGCCAAATCAACTCCCCACCACACATCCCAGGCGACATGCCATGGGCTACTTCTGAATGTTTGGGGTTATCCTTGCTGGAAGCCCTGGAAGGGCAACAGCAGTTTCCTGATGAGGTTGCCATGCTAAGGGCAGTAGAGGGGCAGTCAGGCAGATTTACCAGTTGTCACTTGCATCTGAAACCCCGCTAAGGGACGCAGAGACCTGTCAACTTTCCCAGCACAATGGGTCAAACTGGAACGAAGCTGGAATAGGTGATCTCCATGCCACCTCCTGAGTTATTCAGCTGGAACAGGTCTCCGGCCTTGGGAAATGCCTCAGGTCAATCCAGCCTCTCCAAGGGTTCTCCCATCCCGGGAAGTCTGGGGCTCATCTTCTTCCCCACAAAGAGAAGAACACAAGAGCCACCGACCATGATGGTGCTTGGTGCAACAGTCTGCTGTTCACTCTCCATCCCTGCACCACCAGGACCACAAAGGGCTGGAGGACATGTACAGACCGTTCCCCAAAACACAACAAGGAGGGAAAGGTGTGGGCAGGCAGATGGGCAACACCTGGCTTTGAGTCCCTACCATGCCAACAGGAGCCTCTAAAGGCAGAAGAGCCACCCTTGGAGTTCAGGTGGTTTTGCGAGGGTGCCTGACAGTGCACAGCACCACAGGGGCCAGAACTGAGGTGGGTTCAGAGAGGAACCTTACAACCCTCAAACCAGCCCAGGTTTGCCACAACCAGCAGAGGCTGCAGCAAGTGTAGGATGAAAAAGAACCTCCCTCTCCCTGTAAGAAAAAAAGGAACTTTTCACCTCATGATTAGACAGTGGGAGGGTCTGTGGGGGTGGCCCTGATACTGAGCTTGTGGCATAAACAAAGCTGCCACCAGCTGAGCCTCTCTTCCTCCCAAGCCCAGCAAGCAGTAGCCAGGATTCGGGTACCAGCCCAGCCGTTTGGGGAGCAGGGTTTCAAGAGCCCAGCTGTGCCTGTACAAGGAGCACTTCATCTGTGGGCAGAGAAGCTGCCCCTTGCGTGTGCTCGTTGGGGTTTTGCATCAGTTAGGCGTGGGGACAGCTGCTGTTGTGAGCGCAGCCACCGGGCTCGCAGCACGTTAGCCAGGCACCGAACAGCTCCCTGAAAACCCTGTTTCTAACGCCTGGGGCATAAGGAGGGCGTTGCACTTCTATTCAGACTGCCCGGCTGAAAACAGAGACTGTTTAGAGCCATTAAAAGCAGGGGAACCCTTTATTTCCCTGACGCCCTCCCTTCACCTGTGCTGTAGCTGGATTTCACAAACCTCCTTTCCTGACTTTCTGGACAAGGCTGCAGCTCTGGTGCTGGCTGGCGGCAGAGGGAAAAGGACCGGCTCCGAGAGCTGCCCTTGTCGCTTTAATAAAAATGTCAATAACAGGGCAGGAGAAGGTCTGCTCCTCTATTTTTAGCCAGAGCAAAATAACCTGTTTACTCTTAGGTGCTTTTGAGTTACCTGGTAATTGCATCTGACCACAGGGGAGAAGAGCTTCACCCAGCCTAATGAAAACGCATTTGGGCTGAATACAAAGCAGAACCTACCTCGCTCGCAGGCTCTGCAGGCTGCAGCCCCGGTCTCATTAGTGTAATGGCCAGGCAGGCAGGGGAGGCATCTGGTGCTCCTGCTAAAGCTGAGAGAGAAGGGAGCAGAGAGCTGGTTTAGGTCACCCCAGCCTCCACCCATTTTGAGAGAGCAGAGCTCTCTCTACTTCACTAACAAGTCTGAAAACAGCATCATTATAATGAAGGAGTCCAGGCAGAAAGCCAACAATTTGGAGACACCTGAATGCTACAGGTCCTCCAAAAAACACGGTGTAACTAACATTAGGGATGGCCCATGCCTGTGGGGCACATGGAAAGGGGCTGGTTTCTGAGGCTGAAGTCTAGGTCTGGGAAAATACCTTGTAGCCAGGCTTAAAAGCCTTGGATTAAAGTCAGGCTCTTAAATCCAGACTTGGAAATGGGATTGAATTGGGAAGGTGCTTGATGTTCAGCATCCCGCAGCAGTTTCAGAAGGGGCTGCTGCACTGTCAAAAGTCAGGTCACTTAGGAGCTAAACCACAGGCTCTGACACATGAGGTCCTGAACTAAGTAACAGGGACTGTGGGAAAGGGGCTGTAATATGAGAGACCTCCAAGAGGATGGGGAGGGAAAGGCAGAGAAACACATCGCCAGCAGAGCTAAATCTCCAACAAACATGTGGATGCAGAGATTTGTTGAAGTACTCAGGGATGCCTTGGAGAAAACAAGGACACACTCCATAATTCCTTCAGAAACCCCAGGGCTGAGTGAGTCTTGTGGAAGAAGATTAAAAATCTTCTGGAAGCTCAGCCGATGTGTTGCCTGAACCAGACCAATGCAGGGCTGGCACCAGCCAGGCTCAGGGTAGCCTGGATCCCCCCAACACCACACTAGTGTTAAGTGATCCCATCACAGCCCCACAGGCCAGGCAGCTGTCACGGGCATGGCCAAGCACATGCTCTGCCAGCCAGACCCCTTCCCTCCATTTCCCCACATCCTCCCTCCTTTTAGTCCTCTGTCTCCTCCACCCAACCACTGTCTGCTGACCCTTTCTGGTGTCAGCCCTGCTTTGCCTGCTCTGACATCCCGGCAGGAGGGTTTGTGCCCTGAGGACTGATCCTGACTGGTTTCTCAAAGCACTAATTGGGTAAATAAGATAGGGCAGGTCCTCACAGCACTCACAGCAAGGGGCAAGCGTGCAGGGGAGTGAGGAGGAAGCTGGCAGCCCCTCAAACTCAGGGGATGCTGCAAACAAACTTCATGATCAGGTCTCCCTTCCCTGTAGCCAGGTTTTGGTTCTTTTCCCCAGGACTCCTCTGAGCAGAGTTCTTGCCACCCCTCCTGTCCCTGCAGCTGCCTGAAGGACAAAAACCCACGGGCTGCTCACCACAGCCATCGGATGCAGCACAGGAAAACCCAATGGCAACCAGTGAGAGCCACAGCTGCGTGTGTCACCACAGCCAGAGGACACTTGTACAGTGTCCCAGGGACAGGGCAGCCTACTGCAAGGCTGGGCTTCTGGCTCAGCTTTTCCACTCCACTAAGTGTATTTACCACCTCAGATGCCAGCAACTTAAAGGTGACAAGAGCTCTTGGAGATGGCAAAATAGGGACTGAGAAAGTAATAGGGCAAAGCATGGAGATAAAGCCATCTCCATTAAGCTGGCCAGGGGTATCCTACAGAAAAGCTGAGGAGATGTACCCACATCTCGCTCCCAAAACACCACATATTCCCTCCTAATTCATACAAAAGCATGGGGAAAGAAAAAGAGCAGCTCAGAGAGCTGGAGTCACCACTGGGAAGAAGGACACCCACACCAAGCTGTGCTGCTGAGAAGGATTCAGCAGTGCTCAAGAGGACCACACCTCCACCCGCCCACGGGGAGCTTCTCTGAAACACAGCCCGAAGGCAGCCCGGGGCTTTCTCCAGAGACTGGGCTACTTGTGAGGCAGTTTAACAGCACATATCTGTCCAGCTTTGCAGGGAATGAGCTACCTGACCCTGTGTGCCCCAAAGCCCTGCAAGAAGCTGTGGAGACACGCAACCTCTGCCACCTGTTTTGCACCAGGGGTGGTACTGGGCCAGCAGGCCTTGAGCTGCTCTTTCTGTCTGGGATGTACAACCCTGTGTGTCCCACTGAGAAACAACCCTGGCAGCACTTCTCCTGTAGCCCACAGGAGACTTTACCAGCCGGGGAATGTTTTGAGGAATCACGCTACGCCCAGGGTTCAGTCACTTACTTGGTGAAGTGTCCCACTGGACAAGGCAGGCACGACAGTTGCCCACTCTCAGGCTGGTAGTGGCCCAGTGGGCAGGAAGAGCAGGCACTGGGGTCTGTGCAGGAACCCCCATCACAGCACGAGCAGCTCAAGGTGCCTAAATTGGAACAGAGGTATCAGGGTGATGACTGCAAGACTTAAACCCAGGGCTCATCAGAAGGCGAAGTGCTGGGACGTAACCCCCTGCCAGAGAGTCTCGGCCCTGTGGGTAAACATCCTGCACAAGAGGGAGGTGGGAGTTGCCTCCTGTGCTCTGCAGATTTACCCGAAAGCAGCAAAGCTGCTTACACCTCCTCTAAGAAGTGCCCTGCAGTGGGGGGGAAGAAGTACAACTACATGATTCACAGTTTAGGGATTTTTTTTTTAATTGGCATTTTTTTGGTGGCGTGGGGTAGCGGTATAAAACAAAGCCAAACAAAAACACCCCGACAAGCCAGTCGTGTTAGAACATAGCTGGCTTTTGGGAAAGGTAACAACACTGTGCATCCTGACCACAGCAGGGGTTGTAGGGTGGCTCCTCAAGCCCAAGCAAAGTGGCTGTTTCTGAAGCAGAGATTATTCATCGAATGATCGAGACAGGCAGCTGGAAGCTGACTCTCATATTTGGCATCGCACCCCAAAGCAACATCCTCCCTCCAGTAACTCAGGTTGCACGTGTGCTTACACGGTGCCACAGCCCTGCTGCTGCACCCCGCTGGAGAAGCCTCGAGAAGACCAACACACAGTACGAGGCCACCAAAGGCCAAGTCTACCTTCAGAAAGGTGCAACAAATTAACCCCCACTCCTGCTGTCTGCCTAAGCTTCCAGTGTGAGGATGTGTGGTGGCTTCACGTCCCTCGACAAGTCACTCTTCCACCCAACACAAGAGCCAGGGTGAACAGGGACTCTTACCTTCATTGGAAAATGTCCCTGGGGTGCAGCGGGCACAGGCTGTCGTGTTCTCTCTGCTGCAGTTTGAGGGCTGGATGGTGCTGAGAAAAGGAGCTGCTGACGGGACCCCAGCGGTCATGCTTGAAGGGGATGCTGTAGCGCTGGTGGATACAACCGTTGGGCCTGTAGATCCTTGAGAGGTGGTCCTGCTGCCAGAGGTGAGGATGGTCACATCTGTAGTGGCAGGCAAAGTCTGAGCAGACTCTTCTGTGCTGGGATCAGCAGACGATGCTGCTGTGAATGTGATCAGTGTTGCAGAGGCAGTTGGGGTTGCAGAGACCACAGAAGCGTTTGCACTGGGAGGTGCTGAGGTTGATGCAACGGGGACCTGGGTGGTGGCTGCACTGGGAGGTGCTGAGGTTGATGCAACGGGGACCTGGGTGCTGGTTGCACTGGGAGGTGCTGAGGTTGATGCAACGGGGACCTGGGTGGTGGTTGCACCAGTAAGCACTGTGGTTGATGCAATGGGAACCAGGCTGGTGGCTGCACTTGGAGGCACTGAGGTTGATGCAATGGGGACCTGGGTGGTGGCTGTCTGGCCTAAAGCAATGCCTAAAAGAAGAAAAAACATCATTAGTGGACAAATTACCCCCTTTAGTGGAGGGTTCCCTTCA
Source organism: Rhinopomastus cyanomelas (assembly GCA_013400115.1). Lineage (NCBI taxonomy): Eukaryota > Metazoa > Chordata > Aves > Bucerotiformes > Rhinopomastidae > Rhinopomastus > Rhinopomastus cyanomelas. The sequence continues at coordinate 148,746 of VXBP01008288.1, read as the reverse complement.
CACCTCTGTCAGTGGCTCAGCCTCGCTGTGCGGAAAATCCCCTCTGCTGTCTTCCACCGCAGAGCAATGCGGGAGGAAGGAGGCAAACACCGACAGCATCCGAGGACCCCTGGCACGTGACAGACTTATCAAGGAAAGGAATTAGTGCATCCATGAAGGCACAACTCTGTAGATGCTGATGTCCATGTCTGACTCTCCTAGATAACAGGGTGTGAGTAGTGCCTGGAACACTCAGCTCTGGCTGGGATGGTTTATCCTGAGATCTCATGCAAATCTGGTTCAAGATGCTTCTCAAGCAGCTGACTGACTTCTCCCATCTCCATTAAAGAGATCAGCAAGGAAAAATCATGAGTTTGGGATTTCGTTTTAGGCTGCTCTGAAGATACATCCAGCAGCCTTGCTTTGGTTCCAAAATCCCCCGTCAGAGCGGGGGGCAGCTCTAACCTTTGGAGAACAGGGGTGCAACCGCAGGTTGGGTTGTTGTGCCACGACACGCCAGAGACTGCAGCCCTGTCTGCTGACGAAAGCCAGCCTCTGGGCACACAAGCACAGGGGCTGATTTCCAGTCTGAGCACTGGAGAGACACATAAAACTAAACGTGAGAAATAGTGAATTGGTTTCAGTTCAGCCAACCCCAAAGAGCCCACTCGTCCCACAGCAGCCATCACCCCAGCTTGGGCCAGAAATGCAGGACAGGGATCTGCTCTGAAAGAGCTGTAGCTTTTGAAGACAGCCCACTTCACCCAGCACCAGTATGCGACTGTGACTGGTGACCTGGCACCTAGCCACTCCTCTAACCGTCACAGCTCCACAACAGCAGGGTCTGCTCAAACCAAGTGGCCCTTGGCATGGAGAGCAAAGAAGAAATTGCTTTGTGGGTGTCCAGGGGCCTGAAGCGCACAGATGACCCTGCCTGTGCAGGGGGGATGGAACATGATGATCCTTAAGGCCCCTTCCAACTCTAATCTTTCTCTAAGATGGGCACAAGCGGGGTGATAAGCTGGGGCCAAGAAGAGCAGCAGTGGCAGTGACCACACACCTATGGGTCCCTGCAGGCTCTCCCCCAGCCCTTGACTCCTCTCTCGGCTTTGGCTACACGAGGCTGGACACCAAGGCACCAGCGCTGAGTGCTGCTGTGGAATGAACAGCAATATGCAAAGCGAGCTGGCTAGTAACTGCATCTGGATTTCTACAGCCAGATGAGGACACCAGATAAAGGAGCCCTTAAAACACAGCAGTCACATGGAGGGAGCTCGCTGGGAGCGCTCCCGCCTCTCCTCTCGCTCACCGCCTGCTTTGTACTGTGCCAAGCGTGAGAGACCAGTCTTCCTGTAGCTACTGAGCAAAAGAGGAGCACCCAGGTGTCTGAGCCACAGCCCCAGAACAGACACTGAATTTAACAGCCATCAGTTTGTGGTCTATTTGCTTGCCCTGGGTTGAAATCCAAGTGATGTGGAGATGCCAGTGCCAGTCCTAGTCATGGAGAGGAGCTCTGCAGTGCCCAGCATGGACACTGGTATCTCAGCCATGCCTCAACCCAGAAGTGGGAGGCACAGTCCCCCTCCCTTGACTGTTCTGCCTGAAGGGCTGGAGCCAGACTGCTTCTCTTTTCTTGCACTGGGCAATGAGCAGAGGCAGCTTTTATTAAGCCAATCTCAAAGCAAACACTAGCACCACCAAGTCCTCCTGAGAACTGTTCTCAGACAGACCACTGGGATCCAAGTCTGATCTCCCACGGAGCAGCTCGTCCCCAGCCTTTGCTCAGCTCTGGCAGCCACCAGAGACACTGCAGCGAGCCTAAACCCCTTGGACTGCTCCCAGCTGCAGTGTTTTGGGGCTCATCCTTCCTTGGTCGGGCGATGCTGCTGTTTCCATAACGTGTTACTAGAACAGGCTTAAAGAGTCGCCTGCACAACTTCAGGAGACGTCAGCAGCCTTCAGTAGCCAGTACTTCATAAATTAATATTATAAAAAATTCTGGATTAAAAAGAGAAGCAGGCAGGCTGGAAAAATAGTGGCTGATGCTGTACAAGCTATAGTGCCACACATGTGACTGCTTGAACAACTTCAGGCTGTTTTCTCTCCTGTACTTACCCTGCCTGCACCGAGGAGCAGCAATTTCACTTTCTAGAGACTTTTTTTAGGGTGGGGGCACTGTGAATCAGCACAAGTGTCTCCAGGGACACTTCAAGGCTGGGTCTTCCTGTGCTGCTCTGACACGTTGATGTTTCACTCCAGGAGCCCTGAGGGTGTCAGAGAAGGTGACTGAACGCCTAGATGTAATCCTGCCTGACTTACAAGGCTGGCAGCCCTGCTGACTCGTGAGGCAAATGCAGCAGGAACAGGACCAGCCAGGAGCAGCAGGGACGCTCCCGTGTTTTTTCATCCTGCAGAGTCTGTGACACAGGCTGCTGTTTGGATAAACCAGTCCTTCGAGCCAAACAAAATGCAACAGAGTCAATGGCTGCAGATCCAGGTGAGGATGATAATGTCTGGTGAATTCAGCAGTGGAGAACTGGCTCCTGCACCAACAGGTGAGTAACTGGCTCCTGAGATGGAGAGTTTCCCCAAAGTGTTGGTTTTCCAGAGAGAGCCAGACGTGGGCTCGGGCTGAGCTGGACACGCAGGGCTCAGGTGAGGCTCGGCAGGCAACCCCTGCAAGCAGATCTGCCCCTTGCCAAGTGGCTCAGGAAAACACAAATCATTTTTGCATGGCTGATGTGTTCACACTGCAAAAAGGGAGCTGGCTGCAGGGCCTCAGGCAGCCTCCAGCCACCTCCAGCAGCAAGAAGGAAGCAGGGCAGTGCCACACCCCAAGGAGCTCCCGGCTGCTTGTGGCCAGGCTAGTTCAGGATGGGAGCCAGTCTGCAGCGCAACACGTTCTGCAGGTCCCACACCTAGTGCAGATGACTTTTCATCGGCAAGCAGCACAAAACGGGGGGGAAGAGTCAAGAGAGGAGCAGGCAGAGGCACAACTACAAAGAACATTGAGGCATTTTCATATCTGCTCTCTCCTAAAAGCCCCCCATTACCAAAAGGCCCCACACACCCTGGGGCATCCTTCCCCTTTGAGTTTAAGATGAAGCCACAGAGAGGCCCCTGCAAATCCTCAATATGCAGAGTAACAGGGGTCTATATTTCCACTTCTTTCTTTCCTCATTAAAGCAAGATTCTTTATTGACAGCATCGATCCTGCTCCCAGCACTGCCCATCTTACGCTCTCCCACCTTCCCCCGCCTTGCTGCAGCACCCCAAGAGAGAAGAGCCCAGACACGATGAAGCGCGTTGCAGCTTTGCCCACCTCGCTGCTCGGCCAGCAGAGAAGTGCTGCTCGAGGAGGACCTACCTGTCAAGCACGCTGTGGTTAGGCTCCAGAGCAGCGGGGAGGGCCAGGCACTCATCCTTCCCTGGGGAGCGAGGCCGCTTGTCAAAAGGCAAGACCGGCAGCTAATCTCCTGCGCTCTACTCCTTACCCTCCTCTGGTTTTGTGCGCAATATCGTCACCTGACTCTGATCATGAGGCGCAGTCAGGTCAACCTCCCTCCGACAAAGGGGGGTTTATATTTGGAGACTGCAACAGGTCTTAAGACATTACTGACCTCCTCAATGCGCAGCACAAACTAGACACCGAGCAGGAACGCGGACCTAACCCTCTCCGAGCAGCCCGCGGACCCACAGGCAAGAGAAGCCTCCTGGAGGAAGCAATTGGCTCACAGAGAGGAACAGGCAGAGCCACGCACGAGCTCTGTGCCTGGCTGTTGGCCAGCACCCCGTGACCTCGTCAAGTGAAAGGATTTCATTTTTCAGACACCCAGGACTTCCCGCAAGAAGAAACACAACAAGAAAAACTACCCCAGAAATGCCCACAGTTCAAAGCAGCTTCCATTTTATCTGAGACTGAGCATGCTGCAACCCAAATTCACTCTCCGGTACACACAGCTTTCCTCAGCAGCATTTGGCCTCCTCCTTGTTGCCTCCAGGGTCAGACTTGCTGAATCAAGTTGTTGTGATCAGAACCGAACTCAGCAATCCCGATGATCATTTTGTGGGAAGGATGTTTCATTTTGCAAGATCCCCCTGTTATACAGCAGTCACCCTGCCGCTGTTTGTGCCCTGAGGTTGGGTCCTCCTGTTGCCCAGGCTGCTCGAGGACAGATTCCCCACAGTTCACACCACAGCCCTGCTTTGAAAGATCCTCCCCCATTTCCCTCTGCCCCTGTGGGTTGGCAACTAGCTCCACACCACATCTCACACGCGTCACATCTTCCTCCAAATTCAGGGAACAGCTACCTGCTCATGTAGGATGGTAGAGATGCTCCATACGCAGAGCCTCCTCAGCCACAGGTTCAAATGAGCAGCTCAAGCACAGCCCATCTTTTGTGCTCCAACATCTACAGGCTCAACCTGGTGAGAGAACAGTTGGTGTGTTCCAACCCGAATCCCCAGGCTTTACTCAGTGGCCTAGGTAAGGTCAGTCTGGCATCACACATGCCAGCGCTATGCCACACATCACAGAACATCAGGGATTGGAAGGGACCTCGAAAGATCTAGTCCAATCCCCCTGACACAGCAGGATCACCTGGACCAAGTCACACAGGAACACATCCAGGCGGGCCTTGAACATCTCCAGTGAAGGAGACTCCACAACCACCCTGGGCAGCCTGTTCCAGTGCTCTGTCACCCCCACTGTGAAGAAGTTCCTTCTCATATTGCCCTTGTCCTATCACTACATGACACATGTGGTTGCTCTCCACTTCTCTATGGTTTCTCCTCTACTTGCACGGCTGTCAAACAGGCTGGGAGTTTGCCACCCCTGCCTGCACAGCCCAGTGGTGCTTTCAGCATGAGCTGCATAGGAAGGCACAGATCTGGGCTAAGTTTGTTCCTGCGGATCCTGAAAGAGACCTGTGCTGGAGCAGGTTGTTGCTGGGAGAACCAGAGCCTGTGGGAGGTCAGTCAGTGCCTAGCTGACTTCCCTTTATCAAATACGATAATATTCTTAATTCCTTAACTGCTAGCAAGCAAAACATCAGACTGGAGGACACAGCCCCAGTCCTAGCAGCCCCTCCCAGAGACACTGGCCAACTGCTCAGTGCCAGGCAGTGCTGGAGGACTGCCTTAGCCCTGCAGACCTCTACATGGCTTTTAAACCTATAAAGCCAAGGTGAGCAGAGTCTTAGTGTGGGATGTTTTATCTCAGTCTGTGTAAATAATGGAACAACATGGTCCACCCAGACCTGTGTGGGGCCATCTGTTCAGCAGCCTGGCCAGCAGGCCAAGGATCTGCCAGCGGTAAACTTCTGCATAAGCATCACTGCCAGACAGAGGAGTCCCATGCACTGATAAACCACCTGCAGCAGCTACCCAGTGAGATTTATTGTTCTCTGAACTGATGGCAGGTCAGCACCTTCACACCACAAACTGCACCTCTCACTTGTGGGGAGCCCCAAGAGCAAGTTACCTGTTTCCTGAGCTACAGCACATGCACACCCCCCACACCCCCCCCACCCCCCCGAGACAGGAAAAGCACTCAAAAGGACTGGTTGTCGAAACCCCTGTAGTGACACTTTCACTTGGGGGTTTCAGACTCATGAAGGAGAATTGGAAACTGCACCTTAAACCCTTTCCCATGCCCACAAAGCCTCCTTTCACAGAATCATTAGGAATTGGAAGGGACCTTGAAAGATCATCTAGTCCAGTCCCCCTACCTTTGCGGATGAACTGCCAGAGCCCAGGTGGGAGGCAAAGCAGGCCGCTTTCTTCTCAACTCTTTCAGCAACTGGGCGAGCTGGAAACACTCTTCTGACAGGAAAGGTCTGAAGCCACTTGAGGGCAGAGAAGCACAAAGACAAAAGTACAAACTCCTGACCTGCCCTGGCTCATCTGTGTTGAGATTAAATGCTTTTGCAAGTTGGTTCACAGAGAATAAAAAGTGTCATGGCCGATCAAAAGGGATGTTCTAGCCCGGCACAAGGCCCTCTCCTTGTCAGTTCAGTTGGTCTTCCATGGGTGGTGAACCTTGTGTTCACAAATAAACCAGACACTGCCCTCCACCCTCTAAAACTGGATGGCTTCTTACAGGGCAGATGTTTCTCCCAGGAATATGGAGCTCTGCTCAAACATGTTGCCAGTTCACATTAACTCATATGCTGCTTAGCCTGGAGAGGAGAGCTGTGTCCAAGGCTGCCCAGAACCACATCTCCATCCAAGCTGGGCAAGTTAAGGAAGTACCATTAGAGTTTTCATTGGCTGAGGGAGAGACTTTGATTTTGGGGCTACACAGGCATTACAAACCTGAGGGCCACCACAGGACCATGTGTCAACTGCCTGCAAGTTACCTGGGTGTTAGATATCCAAGCTACCTCTCTATTTACAAGGAGATCTACTTATTAAATAGGACACACTGGGCAGGAACAGTCTTCGTGAAATACCAGCCCTCTTCACAAAGGTCAGATGTGAGCTGCCATTCCCTCAGTGTCTAATTGGGATGTGACAAAGTGCTGCGGGAGTGAAAATCCCCAGGTGAGGTCCCACCTACACAGAGGACAGTGAAAAGGAGAGAAATTATGGACATACCCATTAGCCTGAAAATGGTGACATCTAAGGTCAGAGAGTCCCTTAGCTGCCAGCAGGTAAGAGTGGAAGGATCACTATATTCTTGTCCCTCATGGCTTTTCCCGTGATTACCCACCACTCCACCATCACTGCTAGGGTCAGACTTTTAACACACATGCTTCAGTGTCTGTCATGCTCCAAGCTGAGCAAGATGTTGCAGAACTATCATTGCTCCAGGGGAAATAATGGTCCTTGGCATACTGCATCCAGCTGTTTGACAAGACTACTGTCCTTCTGGCAGCTGGGGGGCTGAGCTGCATTGATTGCCCAGGAAAGAGCAAGGTAGTCAGAAAAAGTGCAAACTGGCTTCTGCCAGCTGCTTCTCTTGGAAAAAAGCTTTACTTCAAGCAACACAGCTTGCTAGTGATACCGAGTCTGGCTGAAGAGGTACCACTTCCTCCTCTGCAGACAAAAAAAGCACTGAGGCTTTCCCAGTGCCCATGGGATGCACTACCCCACAGCCTGGGCTGGGAAGCAACAGAGAATCCACAACCCTCTTCCAGCTGGAAGATTCTTCCAAGTCTCTTGTGTATGAGCTGACTCTCATTAAACAGTGCAGGAGCCCAGACTTCAAGAACATTCATTCAACAGCCAGTCTGCAAGTCAGCAGTCCAAGTGCAGCATGTCCTCCGAAGCCCTACAGTATCTTACCTGCAAAACCTTCATCAGCACACGCAGAGCTTTCCAATCGGTGAATCTTTGCTGCAGAACTATGACCAGGCTCCTTGACAGCTCTAGGCAGGTCTCTTACACAGTGGGCAGGAACAAGGCCACCAGGAGTTTTCTTCACTTTAGTAGAGGAAGTTTTGCCACACACTGCTGCTCCTGAGCGATACTGAAACCAGGTCTGAAACAAGAGGCCCAAGACACTCCTTCTCCACAGGTAAGAAAGAAAAACGCCAAAGCTGTCAGCACTGCTGAAGGAACTCACGTTTTGTGCTCTGAAGACACCAACATCTGTACCTGACCAAACGACCACATGATGGCACCACAGCCTTGGGGAGAGAGGACACAGCGCTTCAGCCAAGATTAAATCCTTAATCAAAAAAAGTCTCAAACTGCAGCAGTAAACTCCACTGTCAGTGCTGTGCAGATGGAAAAAACCCCTTCAGCTTCCTTTGTAGGTTAATTAATACAAAGTAATTACAATCACTTTGAAGCAGGTAACTCAAACCTCTTAATTTTAAAACATGTTTCTTCAATGCTTGGAGTAATTTAGCAGGAATAAGAATAGAGATAACCAAAGGCAAGGCTGGGTACAGCAGAGATCTGGTGGTTTATACAGCCGCAGTGACATATGAATTGTGCCCAGAAGTTTGTTCACTCACACGTTAAAGAGGGTCTTAACACGTGAAGAACTCCAAAGTGGACCAGTGTGCATGAACGCGGTCAGCAAAAAGGATGCAGCTCCAACCCATCCATTGCTCTGGGTGGAAAAATCACACCAGCCGGGGAGCCGCTTTCAAGCGGAGCACACAGAAGCAAAGCGTGGCTCTGTTAACAGTGCTACAGGGGACTAAGTGTGGTGGTCTGAAATGCAGCTCTCTGTGCTCAGACACAGCTAAGACACCAAGGGTGTTACCAAGTCAGATAGGTCACCCATCAGAAACTGGACAACCTCCAACACACTACCTATATTCTTGTTGGTCCTTCCTGTGGGGATTTTAACTCTTGAAGATGTTGGGTTTTTAAGCAGCAGTTCCCCAGATGCCAACATCCTGCCTCTTTCATGAAAAACCAGCATGTACTACAGGATAGAGACTTCCTACAGTGCTCCAGCTCTACTGGATTCAAACCAGGACAGATCATTCAGTCAATCATCACAAGTGTTCGTATCAGAGCTACATCCTAAATACCCTCTCTATGTGCTTGTACCAGCTAAGTCTGTTCAAGTGTCCAGTGACACAGAGATTACTAAAAATAGATGGCTCTGATTCCACAGAGGCCATTCTCAGAAGACGGGCAAACCAGCACACACCTATTGGCATAAAACACATCAGCCAGTCACTCACTCAGGCACCAGGAAACCTTTGCTAGAGCCAGAAAATACATGACACACAAATCATACTGCTCAGCCTGCTCTCAAAACCTTGTCTCCGGTGTTCTACCAGTGCAGCTGACCTGGAACAGAATTCCCTTTGCAGCTATTTGATTTCCGTGTCTGCCTGACACAGAAAACAAAACCTCCGAGTATGCCTGGCACCGCCCCAGCACCGGCAAATGCAGTAGAGCCACGTCACATGGCCATGTCTAAGGGAACTGGAACGAGGCTGGCCCCACACATCCATATACCATGCAGCACTGTAAGATAAGCCTCTGGCCAGCATAAGACAGAGCATAGGGAGCCCCAGACCAAACAGCACCCACTTTCTGCAGCATTCTAACGTTGCAAGAAGCCACCATTGCTGCCATTCAGCTAAAAGGTGTCACAAATCCCGGGTTTATGCCACATCCATACCACACGGCTGATCCACAGAACCATCAGGTCTAGGCTGTGGGAGCAGCACTTCAGTCTGCACACATGCTGTGGGGGGACACCCCCCAGCTAACCAGCTTTTGGCAAATCCACTCAGAAAGCAAGAGCAGGTATTTTGGTAAACCTCCTACTACTAAACCAGGCAAAGTAGCTTCTGCCAGCTCTGAAATACCAGCCTTGGAATGCATCTGCAGCACCAGTTTGACAACCCCAAAAGGGATACACGCACTCACAGTTTGGCTGCTTGGTCCCGGGCTAGCTGGCAGTACTCATCGCCAGTAGAGCTGCTGTACGACACGTGACTTAAGAAGAGAATCCAGTCCATTTCCTTAGAAAATCTAAATTTTTATTATACATACCGTATTACACTGAAAATACGTACCCAAAGACAGTATTTTGAATTTACAACTGTACAAAACCAATAGAAAACATATGGGCTATGATATAGATGTAACGTTTTACAAAATGACAGTTCTTGATAAAGGCACCAGATTCCCAGAGGGCTCTGGCTTAACATTTTCAGTCTTTTCCAGTCAGATCTTCCTGTGAAGATGCTACTCACTCAAACTGTGTAATGTCAAAGTCTCAAGCTTCTTTCACCTAGACAAGTGGTCTGCACTGCGACACAACGTCATGAGATAAATGACCAGTTTCACAGGGAGATGTCAAGCAACTACCAAAGGCTTCTCCCTGTTGCTTCCAGCTCCCTACAGCATTTAGCTCAAAGATTAAGTGGCAAAGCTACCAGTGAAAAATCAAGTTAACCCACAAAATACTGGCCCAATACAAGAGCGTTAGCCACACTAAGCCTAGACTGTTTTGTATGGAGACAACTACAGAGCACTAGAGCAGGAAAAAAGTCTTCTGTCAAACAGGAAGATGGAATCTATGCTCAAACTCTCTCTCAGCTTCCTCTTTGGGTTCACCTTCGTTACACACATTGCACTCTTTCTGGTCCTCACAGCACTCATGAAAGGAAATGGAGTCTAAGCAAAACCCAGCACTCTGCTGTTAAGATAAAAAAATTTGGACAGGGAAAACACTTTCATCGCTTCCTTCTCCCGTGCTCCATGCTCTAAAAATCAAGCATGCCCATTCACATACACTAAGCTTGCACAGACAGAAGTGCTTCTTCATGGGCAGGGGTAAAAGAAACTGGGACCTCCTGCCTTAATACACTTCAGAAGTCTAGGCTTCCCTAAACCACCATGCCTGGATACAGGGAAAAAGGAAAAGAATACAGACAAAGCTTTAGGAAAACTCTAACCAGGTCAATTTGTCAGTATATCTCCAAGTCATTCTAAAGTTAACAAATGCTTTAACCTTACAGCACACACTGAGCCTCACTGAAGGGAATCCAGCTAACAGCCAAGCGACCAAATGCTCAAAGACTAAAAATATCAAGGTCCAGAGCCACATTTTATTTTGTACGCAACTATCCCATTGTATGGGAATTCCCATGTTGATCTTGCCCTGTCTCAATTGTCCAGCATTATCCCTACGTTCAGGCCGCTGGTTTGATGACTTCATTCATAGAATCATAACGGATTGGAAGGGACCTCAAAAGATCATCTAGTCCAATCCCCCTGCCACAGCAGGATCACCTAGACCAAGTCACACAGGAACATATCCAGGCGGGCCTTGAACATCTCCAGTGAAGGAGGCTCCACAACCACCCTGGGCAACCTGTTCCCATTCCCTGAACCAGAGAGCCTGGTGTAGTTTTATTTCCTACTATGTAATTTTAATAAGTGCAAGAAATTGCCTTTCCTCAGGAATTTAAAAAAGTGTCTAGATTCACAGATCAAGTTCAAGTAATGCTGTGGTATTGAGGGTGACACCAAGTCACCTTTAAAAATGTATGATTTTCGCAGTGTTGAACTGTGTCATCCTAATGGCCTAACAGAACTAAAAATGTACTATGCTTCCACTTAAAATTTCAATTTATTGCGCAAGACTGACTTTAGACAAACAGGCCTGGAGACTGACTTTGTTACACAACATACACAGACACAGCAGCATGGCTAACCTTCTGACACACTACTGCGCTTAAGTGACTCCGCTGCATTCCAGAAGGGCTTCTTGGAGAGAGCGAGAGCTGCCTCCATCCTGACAGCGCATGTCTGATATACACACCTCTGCGGACTCGGGAAGAGTAGTAAGGACTCGTTCATCTCATGCAAGCCGAAAGAGCCATCATGCAGCAGGTCCTGGTCGCTACTGAACCGAGAAGAGTCAACAATTGTCAACAACTGACGGTGCCAGCACAATGCCCCTCAAGTCAGCCAATTTTGTAGAAGTTCACTCTTAACGATTCTAGCTAGTACTTGCAGCTTGTCTAGCAGGCAGGAACAGTTCAGACACAAGTACTGTACGTGTTGACAGAAAACTGATCATCACAAGAAAACATTAACAATCTGAATGCAGACAAGAAAAGGAATGTCACTTTTCTTTAAAACTTTCTTTTCAAAGATGAATACTTGCACATTCCGATGTCAGCCCTCGCTGTAACATACTATAACCAAGTAATTCACAACCATGAAAATGCATTCTACTGGACTCTTAAGAAACTAAAACCCACTACTCATCGTCACTTGTCAGGCTGGTTTCTAGCTGTTTAAGAAAAAACTGCAACCAGAATCACAGTCTACATTGCTTCTGAAATAGGACATTACATGGAGGAGAGCCCCCAGTGTGACAGTTGCAACTTTCACACCAACACACACACAACACTCCATAATGGTAGCAGGTACCATTATGTAATTTGCTCACAACAGGAGCTAGAACATTCCACATATTTCCTTAAATAAAGTTAAGAAACCTGTACTTTTGGTCACATGTTAATACACTGTAGAATACAGATTATTATTCATTATACTTGCTCTGTCTGATAATTTGCTTGAAAACCCAAAACCAAAATGCAATAAAAATGTCCCAATAAAAAAAATCATCTAATCAATCACCTAAATGTCTTTGTCAGCATAAAAGTATACTTATGGGATTTGGTCTGTTCTCTTTTCAGAGCAAAAAGAAAAGCTTAATTTTGTCCAAAGAGTTCCACTTGAACATGAACCTCCTTAGCGCCAAACCACCACTGTGCCATTGTCTTTTTCTTCCTTCCAAGCACTGCTCCCAACCAAGCACAGCTACACAGCAGTACTGGCAGAAACCAGATGTTTAATCAAAGTCTCCATCAAACAAACGGTGACAGCAAAGTCTCCAACAGACGAATCCCAAACTATGTTCGTAAGCCCTCTCAATAAATGCCAGCTTTACTTACACTATGAAAGCCGGATTATACCAGTGGTGTGAACACAGTTATAAAAAGGGACGAGTATAAGGCACGTTTATATGCCAGTATAATTGCGGCCACACTAGTGATTACAGTGATAGAAATACACTGGTAAGAACCACAGCTCCAGACATTCAAAACTTTTTTGGATCAGGGCTTCGCAACCCAACACGTTATGACTGTTCCACTAAGCAAATTAGCATTGCCTCAAGAAAACAAATCTTCTCAACCATCTGCACTCATGTGCCACTCAACCACTTCTAGGGCCGTTTTTTAAACTACGCTGCAACTGGTCTTGGGACATCCTCTTAGGTAAGCTGTACAGGTTCTTGTTATGCAAGAGCCATAGATGAACTTTTGCTTTAAGATTTACAAGGCAAAGAGCCATCAATTCCAGGCAATGACAAGCCACCATTACTTTTTCTTAACTTTGTTGGGTTTTGATTTTTCTTCAGGAAGTTATGACCTTCAGTTTCTCTCAAATAATGCCAAATATAGTTTAACTCATGCTGGGCAGGGACATCAACATTAACAAGTTAAAGCTGCTCAATCTCATTCTGTGACCCAAGTGTAAATAAACTAAACATACAGTGGGTACCATTAGACAAGGGACATTTACCATCCGTGATATTTAGTTATACTGCAGATGAATTACAAAATGATCAAGCACTGACATGGTGCTTTAAGTGTCTGCTTTTATAATGGAATCCATGTAGCCAAATAAAGTATTTTTACAATAAACATCTGTGCCCTTGTTTAATGGTAAACAGTGAATGACTGTGCAGTCAGCTTCTCTTCCGGTACTCAAAGTAAACTGCTCCCAGATGTCATTTTCTTTTCTGGCATCTTGAACTGTTAGGAAAACAAAAACACACACCAACGTTCACCTGCCTAAGACCACATTTCCCAATCCCAAGGTTAAAATAAATAGCGAGTTTGACACCATCTTCTGTGTTCACTGAGCCCAGTTAGATTGAAGAGCCACAACTTTTACTCTGAATTCAGAGTCATAAGAAAAGTACAAAAATGGCATTCACATATACAGCTGACATACTCTATGAGCTGGTTGACTCTAAGCTTGATTTGGTCCAGACTGCTGTTGCTGCCTCTCTTAGGAAACATTAGTTATAGGTTTGTACTTCTTGAATCTGGTCCATTCACCAGTAGCATAGTTCATTTCAAAGACTGTATCAACCAACATAGTGGTGCTGCCAGTGCCATCTGCCTTTGGTAAATCTTCTGTGTGCTCACTAAGTTTAATTTGGATGATGTCACCTTGCTCCTGGCAAGGATTCTCTGTGAAAACAAGAGCAGAAACAAGTTACACATTTCAACACTGTTAACAGAGAGAGTAAAGAGCACTTGATTTAGACTCTTATGCTGAAAATACCCCACCCAAACTCAAAACTTTATCAGTCATGTCCTTTATACACATAACCAAAGATCTTCCTCCCTTCATACATCACACACTTATTCTTAAGGACAACAAAACCAAAAGTCAAAAGATGAATGCCAAGGCTAAATTAATTGGAAGAACAAAAAAACCACGGAGTAAAGCGTGCCAGTGTAATTTCTTTCTGCTTCAAGAGTCGTAAGAGAAGTTCATATTTAAATGGGAGTTGTTGAGCTTGAACTACCAGAATGACTTTATTTGGGATACATTTTGTAGTTAAAGTCTTAAGAATTTTAGCTGTTCTAGAAGCCCAAACACATTCACGGAAATAACTTGCCCAAGACTCAAGAATAGCATAGTCGACAGCGATTTACCCAATCTTCAGAACATACTGACATTACAAATGAAGGAATTGCTATTATTATACACTGAGCTCCGTGGTTAATGCAAGACACTAAACTTTCTCAAAGCCCAGGACCATCACAGTAACTACCCTGGTAATCTTCAATGATGTATTGCATTAATCCAAAGACATGAGCCACGTTTAAGCTCCCACACTGCAGCTGCAAGAGCCTTCAAATACCAAACTAGAAACCAGAGCTAGTGCAGAGTTCACTTAAGGACTTTTAGGCCCCTTCTCATCTTACGCCTGCTAACCCTCTAGTAAAACACCCTTGGTGTACCAAGGCCAGTGTCTGACAGGGTCTCCATGAGTCATCTTACCTTCCTGCGATTCACAGAACCTGCTGTTACCTCAAATCTGAGACAACAGTTGCTACATTTCTAATACTATGGAATGTACAAGGGGACTCTGTACTACCCAACTCATACCTCGAGTTGCCATGAGAGAATTTATATTCATTGGACTTCCAGTCAGACTACTAAGGTCTAACCAGTCTGTTGACAGTTCTGACTGGCTGCCTCATTTTTCTTCAACCCCTAAGCTCTCTTACATATATACAGTTATGTATATACTGCGTTTAGGAGCTGCTCTGACAGACAGCTTGACTTATTTGAAACAGACCCATGTCCAGGTATTTAGAACTAAACTAATTAGGAACCACAATCTGTACAGTCCAGAGTAAAACAAAGTTCAGTACATACAGAGGAAAGTGCAAGCAAGAGTCTTACACTCACACACACACAGATTTAGGAATGCCAGGCTGAAGTGCAGATTACTATATCAAAAGCAAATTAAATTAGTCTCAATACATGCCTCTGGATCCTGCCATGAATCCCAGTATGAGAGCCTTTTCTGGTCTTGTAACTTTGTTTGCAGTCTTGAACATTTCCTGTGCAGCATACATTTGCTCCCTCTGCAACAGATACAACAAATATGAATTCCAGTGGAGAAAACACTGCCAACAATTACTGTATTAACACCCGGGAACAAACATGAAAGAATAAGGAGGCAGTTTGTACACTTAGGGGAAAAAATCGTTAGTCTCAAGGCTTTCCTTCTTTAATGCTTACACCTAACACCTACAGCACTGAAAGATGAACTTGGAAACTGGATAAAAAAAACCAACCTACCTTTAAACAGTTACAGAAACATGCGTTAAGGGACTGTTTACATTATCAACTGATAATTTTCAATTATCTAAAGTTATTTATGACATTAAGAAAAAACAGGAGAAAAAAACTTCCTCTATAGTCCAACATGGCTTGCAATAGTTTCAGAATATTATGGTTCTTTTCTTTACCAAATGAAGTAGAGATACTACAAGAAAAAGCCACCCAGCTTTTTCAAATTTGTATCTTGCAGGCCAGGTTTTACAGATGTGCTTAGCAGTCTTCAAATAAGCAGTACCTTAAATTAGTTACCTGCTTAAAACTTCAAGCATGCACATAATATATGTCAGCAACAAGAAGCCTCAGGATGTTGTTAATTCCTACTGAGTTTTCTCCCCCCTCATAGTATGTGTAGTGTGGGGGGATCAAAAAAATAAAGGCTTTAACCTTACAATAATCTTGATGTTTTTTCTCCCACCACAGTCATGTCAGGATTTTTTTTAGCAGCTTAAATTACATAGAGTTAACTGGGCAACAGCTCTGCTGGAGATACAATTCCAAACTTCCTGATGAGTAACATATTACTTTACATAACAAATAGCAGTTAAAAAAAGACATCTTACTGTGACATTAACACTGCACAACTAAAAATGCTGCGATTCACATTAAGACAGCAATGCTAACAAAGCCACAAAACATTTTCATTATCTTTGGTTACAAAAAAGCAACCTTAACTGCTCCATGATCCAAAGGCCATGAACAGCCATACTAAATGAGAATAGTAATAAAAACTTATGTTTTCCGATCTACATCGCAAGCAGTACTCAAAAGTCAATTGGTTTTACTTACTGTGAGAGAGAGGCTTTTCTTCGGTGGTGGCTGCTGCTGAGTTTGAGGGGCTGCTTGTGGTGCTTGTGCCGCAGGGGAAATTGCAGGAGGTGTGGTGGGTGTTAGGGGTGAGGTAGGTGTAGTTGCCGGTGGATTAGAGTTACTATTGTACATAGGTGTTCTTTGTTTGAATTGTGTGGGAAGAGCTGTAGTAGTATTTGTAGCTGCAGGCTCTTCAGCCTGTCTGTTGGCCTGCAAGGCCTCTCGTGCCGAGCCAGCTGCAAAAAAACCCATCAGGATAATTAAGAACACTGTAACCCACGAACAGGGACTAGCAACACCAATGGCCTTCAAACAAAAACAAAAATTCTGATTATTCCTATTTAGCGCCACAATGCAATATGCATTCTAGTATCGACATGAAAATTGGAACACCTAATGCTCCTTTCCCGCAATTATCCTTAGCGATAAATAAGGAATAGCTGTCCAATATGGACTGCATTTGATTTAGCATCAAATTTCATGTGTAATGGATATTAGATTTATGAAACTGAAACAGCTTTATTTGCTTTCTAGTGTATATAGCTCTAACAATCGTACTGCTGTCTTACCAGGATTACTGGTGCCCTGTTACTTAGAAACCAAAGCCACTCAAACACTTAAGTTTTTACCTAAGGAAACAGTAATTAAACCCAAGTCAGTAACAAACACTGAAAATACACAAAGATTTAGAAGAGATGACAGAATTAAATGGTAGTCTTCACAAATCACTTGTTATTTAAATACTAACTGCTAAGGGGGTTAAAACCTCACAGCATTGACAAGTCTTTACTTTGCTGCGCCTCAAAGCTGATCCATTCACCTGCACTTAAGGGAGTTGCCACTCCAAACTCAGCTGCAGGTGGAAGTTAGGCATATGATCAAGTTAGTGACTTCCTAAGTTACCATCTGTCCCACAAACAGTAATTAGCCAGTGCACACTTTAGCCAATTAGTTTGTTTGCAGCTCTTCAGGTACAGCTGCTGAAGCACCCTTCACAGATCTCCTATAGGTTTAAACTCACCTATACGCATTGCGCTCACAGCGGACTAAATAACAGATACAGACCAGAGCTACTGCTCCTTTTAGATCAGATTTTAGAGATGTCTGCCACTCTCCATCCAGGCATTGACATAGCATTGGTTTTAAGAACGTGGCTATTATCCACTAAGATGTGGAATAAGACAGTGAATGCTGGATAGGACAAACATCTGTAGCAATCGGTTACCCCTTAATTTCATACAAATGCCTTAAATTTTATTACTGGCTTCCTCTCACATCAGGACAATTGACTTGCATAAAGTATGTCTTAATTATATAGGACAAAATGTGTTGATCTGTGGCATGCAACTTCAATCAAGTAAACAGTTTTATATTCCTTATCTATAAGAAAAGAGCTTATGCACAATTAATAAAGAAGTTAGAAAAAATGCAGAATACATAGACTAGAGTGTTTCAAACTAAGCTTTTTCTGCTGTTGAATACAGCAGAAACTAACACTGGCTGCTGACCACACTGAGGTGCTCTTGGCTGTGCTCCTTCTGGAGATACCAACTTTCTGCCATTGAAAGACTTTCACAGACATTCAGGCTGATCCTGAACTATTCTGAGGCCAAGCGATCAGGTTCTGAAGAGTAAAAGAGATGCATTACACTGACATGTTGGTTCTGTTAACCTCTGGGTCTGGCAGTGAACAGGTCACACACATCTGTTAGTGCAAACCAATATATTCCTTTAAGAATTTAAACACAGCAAGGAAAAAACAAGGTAAAAACAGACGTGTTAAAATGAAGTGTGTAGATGCAAAGGATTTGCACGAATGCTATTATTTACTATAGGCAATTATATAGAACTGAAAATAACTAGCACTTTTGAAAAAACAAGCAAGAAAACCCCTATGATATGCAAGAGGTCAGCTATTTTCTGTTATAAAAAGGTGAAAGGAAAATGGATGGCTTGACCCCAGCTTGCGTGAAAGCCAACGCACACTTGCCTCTAGAAATATATCTCGAAAGCATCTGTTTTACAAGTGCATGCACATGATGTGTACAGAGTATATACTGCACACTTAGATGTATTACTGCTATCTCATTAGGGTTTAAAAAATACATGCTGGATTTTATTCTATTACAGAGTAGGAAAAAGCTAACCAGTAAAATTGCTCTGCTTGCTCGATTTAACCAGCATTTTCAGGTTTAAAACCAATAAGCATTTTATTTAACTAAAGTGACACATACGGTTACTGCAAACCCAAAAGCTGGGTTCCTAAGGTTAAGTTTTATCAGAGTTGACAGATAGTAGGTTTGTACATAAAAAAAGAGCTAGATAGCAGAACTGCATAGAGTTGGAGATACTAGGTCCCAAAAGTATCTTTTACCTGGCTGTGTTTCAGAGCTTGGGATATACGAGGAAGATGGCACCACACTGGGGGTAGCAGGTAAGTAACTTGTAGAGGGCAGTGCAGGCTCACTGTTCAATGAGCCAAGTTTCTGTGAAACAGAAAAAGTATTACAGCCACACTGCACATATTCATGCACTGTTTCTACATTTTAAATGCAAGGTCAACATTAGCTCTTTTAAGAAACTTAATTATGGACTTCGTTAGGCTAAATTTGCTCTTCCAACTATACCTTCTTATACAAACTTCCATGATAGAATTACACTAGGAGAGAAAAAGAACTATTACATTCCCTAATTCAGATTAAAGTTATTTCCAAAGGCACAGTCTGAGCCAGAAAAAAAATATTGCTTCAGAGAAAGTGACTCCTCTGGGTCACTCCTTGATGAAATTTGTGTAGACAGTACTCTGAAGATTTGCACTGCAAGAGTGAGTGATATTCTGCCTTAGTAAACCTGCTCCTTATTAGCAAGAAGAGACCCATGTCCACCCACAAGTAAAAGACACAGTAAAATATCACCCAAGAGAATGCAAAGGCATTAAGTATAAGCAAGTAGAAGGCAGCAAATAATAAAGAGTAAGTCTGCCGGACATGTCATTTAAGATAGCCTTACTAGACAAAAGTGACATGGTTATTCTGTAAAACTGCACCAAAAAACTCTTAATATTCTGCAGCAAGACATGCAAGAACCTTCCCTCTTGACATAAGCACACCAGTGCCTGCCTGTAGACTGCTACAACCGTAACAACAGGGACCAATGTTGCATGCACTTTCCATTAGGCTTTAGAGCTAAAAACGCCTGGCTCACCAACCAAAGCACAGGTCTTTTAAACAAAGTGTTCTCCATTGCAAGTGCTGTGTGTCATCAAGTGGATTTAGAGGCAGAAGTCATCATGATCACTTTAGACGTAGCACAAGAGAAGATACTGAAGACATGAGATTAACTTCTATCATCCCAAGAGGCTTGCAAACACTAGGTGCAGCAGCCACAAATTATCTATCAGTACTCTAAAGAACCCAGTTGTCCAAATTGATTCCAGGCCAAGGACTGTTGGAGTAGTGGGGAGGCCCTGAAATTCTTACTTTAAGTATGTCCTGACTGAGAAAATCAAGCTGCATCACAGCTTTAGCAGTGCATTGTACCGCAAACAACAGGAAAAAAAACACTCTCCACACAACATGCCCCATCTCCCAAAGCCAGACTACCTCTAGCAACAGGTTAGCTTTCTAAGATCATAAACAAACTTCTAGTTTCACTAGATCCAAAAAGAGACAAATTTTAAGCCATGGGTAAATCTGGCTTGAGATCAATTCCACGGTATTCCTCTTCTCCTTTCAGCAGTAATGGGACTGGGCTAGTAAGAGACAGGTTTGGAAACTTAAGAAAAAGGTGCCTTCCGCTTTAAGCGTCAATTCTCAAAGGCTACAGGCTAAACATGGAGAAAATAAATACAAATTATTATATTATATCCTTGTTTGAGTTAGAACAGGGCTGAAAATCACTGAACGGAATTAAATAAGTCTCTTCTAATGGAGACTGTTATTAATCTCGTGGCCAGCCCAGCCTCAAGCCCATGACATAATGTGTAGGTTCTTTTCTAAAGCTACAAGACTAATTAGTTGTAAACAGAGTTTTCTTTCTTGGCTGCTACCCGCCTGGGCATAATCCCATGACAAGCACTCCTCATCAAGATTTTACATTAAGAGGCATGTTTCAATAAGTTAGTAAACTATCACTACAGTGTTTTAGAATAACATCCGTGATGGTGTCATTGGTTGGTTGGTTGGCTTTACCTGTGTAGATACAAGGCCAGCAGCATAATCTGGGGTAGCGTTTTCTACTACTGTTTCTTCTTTGGCTTGCTTTTCCACAACTTCTGTATCTATTGCATAAAAAGATAGATCAGTTCAAGAAGTTTTCCAAAATAATGAATTAGATACACTTGTAAGAATTAAGATAGAAAAACTCAATTTCTTAAAGTCTGCTAAAAAACACTCAAAGTGGTATAATCTTATAGCCAACATAATTATGAGCTGAACCATGATGTATATCCAGCAAGATATAAAGTAACTGAGTAATTAGCAGAAGTGGCTAATTCAATGATAGTACAAAGCATCAAAACCCAAATAAAAATTTAATCACAGTTATGATTTTGTCCTGAAATGGTCTCTACTTTTTGGTGACCAATTAAAAAAACAGTTGTTTTGGGGCAAATACGCTGCTGAGCATATCACCCTGATACAGTTAAATAGTACACTGTGCTGCCTCTGAAGACAGAATGTCAGATATTACTCGCTTGCTAGTATCTCATAATTTGAGAGCACAATTAATATAACATTATTTTCAATTAATCTACTCAGCCAGTCAGCAGGAATAAACATACCAAAATACCTCACAATAATTGCACATGCCACAGCGAACTAGCTCAATGCTTTCATGCAACGGGGTCATTACCTAGACACATTAGAAATACTGGAAAAAAGGAGGGAAAATCCTCCTGGAAGTATTTTTAGTTTGGGTTTTACAATTTTCCCCTTTTTCAAAGTTAAGCTGAAGATAAGTTTTAACAAAACCCAAAATGATACCACAAATCTGGATCCCATCTGCAGGTATATTAACAGCTTTTTCATATGCAGCATGTTACACCAACCTAATGTCTTTCTTCTTCTCTTGGCTTCACGGCCAGCACCCACCATATCCAGCTCAGATATATCTAGAAGCTAATAAGAAAGACAACAGAGGAATCAGTAACCGTTATCAAACTTAATGCAGAGGGTTTCTAAATACTGTCCTTCATTTTTTCTTTAATAGAATGATACTTGATTCAAAATAGCGTCAAAAATTCACTTTAAATCGGGGAAGAGAACTGAGAGAAAAGTTGGAGATCAAGAAAAAGTGTACCCACCTTTACTCCTCTTTCTTTACGCAAAGGTGTTCTGGAAGGAGGAATAGGAGTTCTGTTTCCAGAAGGACTAAATACACTAGGTGCTGAAGTACTCCTGAATGGAGCTTGTTTTGGTATTCCTTTGAGTGGGGCTTAGGGAAGATAAAAAGGCAAAAACTAATATTTATTTGTTCTAACTAATAAACATAAATATAGAGTTCTTCAGCTTTTTCCTTCTTAACACATACATTCCCACTCTTCCCTTTAATTTCATAAAGTGGAACTGTCTATAGCACACTACATGTTCCTCTAAAGGTCAGATTAGATTTTACCCTTTAAACAAGGGGTTAAGAGCCAATCTCTATGATACTGCTTGCCACACACATGGTTGACAACACAGCAATCAAAGAGGTACATGCTATCACAATATAATTTGCCTACATACACTAGTATTTTACTTACAACACACAAATCTTGAATACATAAGTAGTGGGCATGAATGTTCTCAATTGCCAAAGCTGCTCTTTGAACTTAAGATCTAGTTACTTGGTAAAATTGTACTTCATCAAGATCCGCAGGGCTAAGGGCTTGTAATGTACTGGAGAATAAATTTACTGCTTCACACAGGGGTCTGAAATTCTGAAGCTACTATTTGCACAAGGAGGAGGTTCCAATTTGGGTCTATATTGCAAACAAAAGTCTGTTGTCTCAACACTCAGTAGAATCTGCTACGCTTTACAAAGTTGTTTTCCCCACCAATTTTACACTGTTACCCTTCTAGCTCACACTTAATGCAATCACTACAGACAGAATTATTTAATGAGTTGCTAAAAATTTAGGGGGACATATAAATACCTATCAGGTCTTTGAGCCTCCTGATAATGTTATTATATCGTACAATTTGAAGATAAACGCAGAATTCTAGTTTGAGGTTAAGACACACTGCATCCCTCTGTGCTATATTGTCAATCTTTTTACCCTAATACAATCCTCTGTGACTGATGTAAGTTTCAGGACAGTCAATGTCAGCTGGTCCTATAACTCATATTTCTAGAGACCACCTGGCATTTGAAGCAGAGTCTAAAAACTTTCTGTTCAACAGCTAAAAAGAATACCAAGACGACTCAATAGTCTTATTCCTATACTACAACAATTTTTAGTGTATGACACCTTTTGCATTTCCTACATGAACATGTGGCCAAATCCTAGTGCTCAAAACATCTTGAATAGCACTTGCACAAAGTACTTCATAGGTTCTAACCACCACAACAAGAAATCGTAAGTTTTACAGTTCAGCACCATATTGGTGGTCAAGAGAGTTAAGCCTGTGCAGTGATCCAAAGTACATAACTAAATTTGAACACTCCTCTTGCTCCTTGTAAAAAAATAATGTATTAAGAAAGTTCAAGTAGCTCAGCAACTTCAACAAAAAGTAGAAATCTCAGAATCACACGGTCATTAAGGTTGGAAAACACCCCTCAGACCATTAAGTCAGATCACCATGCACACTAAACCATGTCCTGAAGTGCCACACATTTTTTGAATGCCTCCAGGGATGGTGACTCCAGTACTCACTTGGGCTGTCTGTTCCAATGTTCCGCCATTCTTTAGGTAAATCTTGGTAAAGAAATTTATTCTAAAATCTGATCTAAATTCCCCATGCAAACTACTCTCAATGCAAAGCTGAAAAATCTTACCCATGCCTATTAAGCAGAAGCCACTGCCCTGGCTGAAGAGAGCACACTGTCCCTTCTTCCTCAATGCAATATTGTACAAATACAAGGTAGTCAACTTCACAGCATTTCAAAAAGCACAGCGGATCATTGGGATCTACCCCGCTCACTTCTGGAGCAACACTGCTTAGTCAGAAGTTACTCTGGAAGTGATGCAAATTAAATTCTTACCAAAGTCTACAGGCAATGATCACCTAGCTGTGTACATTTTAGAAGCCTGTCAGATACACTTGCCATTTAAGAAAGAGCCCACACTCTTGTTCTTTCTGACAAGACATGTCAGAAACATTTAAATATCACGAGAGAGGCAGGCAGAATGGGAAAAATCCTTTGCTTCAAAAGCAAGTAAGTTTTTATAAAAGCTAGATGGTAATTTTATTCTTCATCAATACTATTTTATCGGTTTTTCTTTCTGGGAAGTGATGAAATGGTGTCATACTTGTTGTATCTATCTTTTTGACCAGTCCCCTGCCTTTGGCATGGAAAGGCACTCCGGCAGTCTTCTTGAGTTGTTGTGCAGTTTCTGTTGCTAAAAAGAAAAAGAGCTTTAGTTATGACAGAGTCTGTGGTGAAAAAGCCCAATATATTAAGTCTTAAATAAGATATTAGCTAAATACATAAAGATGGGGATAGCAACAAAGAAAGAATTATATTTTAATTAAAATCTGGGTCATTTATGTCGGGTAAACAGTACTTGGAGAAAACACAATATCAAATATCATGACTATACAACTGACAAGATGATCTAACCTAAAAGACATTATCAAAGTAAACAATTTACTCAATAGAGACATAAATAATAAAAGAAATTTCTATATAACAAAGTTACAAATTTTGTATTTAACCATACCAACTACTCAAGTCACATGCAAGAAAGAATCAAGCTGCTGCAACAGTACAACTATTTACCATCACTTACCCAAGCAGCTACCAACACATACATGTATATATACACCACCCTTTGTCAGCGGAACCCCCACTGGCTTTCACACCCTACACAGCTATACTGAGCTAAATAAAGCATTAATTTGTTATTCTTGTTCGCTGTGCCAAAACATATGGCAAAATAAAACTATGTTATTGTTTCAGTTTTCTTTAATGGACTTTAACCAAAGCTATCCTTCACAAGTCTTCAAAACTGACTGTGACATATACTCATGAGAGAATGTATCTGCATGTATGTGTTGAAATCTGAACAGCATTTAAATAAAGATTAGTATTTTAATGTAATTATGGACTTGCAGCTGTTCTTCCACACCTATCAGTTCAAAGGAAAAAAATCTGCCAAAGCCTGTATTACAGAAAACTCCAAAGTATTCTCCTGTATGTGGATGTAAGACTGAATACAAATTTTTCTTCCACCATTAATTTGTTACTCAAACAAGCTATAATACTACTTACACTTCTGCAAGAGTTCAGCTCTGAGAGTGGCACTTTTAGGTTTCCTTTTCAGCTGAAAGTGTTTCACTGGGGGAGTAAGTGGCCCAGCTAGTGTTGTCAAGGCATTTTTGTTTAAGTATTGGCATTCCAACGGCAACATGGTTGAAGTTTCACATTCACTTACTGCATAAAGATTTAACACGGCATACATGGGTATTAGCACCTCTTTGACAGCTAATTGCTAAACATTTAACAAGACTGTACAGTTGTTTTAAAATTTTATATTACTTGTTTAAATAGCAAGGGTAATTTTGCTCCAATTATTACACATAACCAGTTATTAGGATGTTTGTTTTTTCACATCAGCTTCGTAAGAATTTCCGTATTAGTTATACTTAGTCAAACTATAGGAATAAATGTATTGTTATAGTCAAAGATAAAAACAGTTGTACTCCCAGACTCCTTAAAAATTACACATAAAAAGGAAACTACTAAACAGAAGTCCAAGCCAGAAGCATGAACATACAAATGACAATTTGTTTATATGGAAACATTTCATTTTCTTACACCGCCAGGCCATTTCACTATTGGTCTGCTACAATCCCAACTCCAAGATCATGTCTGTCCATTCGTGCCTGAGGACAGTGTGACAGACCAAATCGATAAAGTAGAAGGAGCTTTGTATCACCATTTACTGTGTTGTTTGAAGCAGCAACTATGCAAGTGTCTGACCCAGTACTTTCAGCAGCTAGGCAATCCAAAGCTAGTAAGACAGAGCCAGCAGCATAACACTTCCCGAGATAAGTCTTGCCTAGAAGGCTTCTAACAGGAAGTGTACCCGACCTGTGCAATAGAGTCATGGTGCTTCCATACACCATGCTTTCTGCAGTGCCTGTGTGGACACAGAGACTTACTGCTGTCTTTGGTACTACAATGCATGAGACAAACCAGTGTATGAACAATCCCAGTTTACTAAGATGCAGTAAGCCAGTTACTCTCTATTGGTGCATAGACAGCCTGCCTACAACACTAATGAATGCACATGAATTTCTATGCTGTCCTTCACAAATACTCACAGTAACACTGAACATTTAAGCTCCGTGATGTGTGAAAAATTCATTTAAGAGGTTACTGTGGCAGTTAAGAAACAAGATGTACTACTTGACCTACTACCACTTAAGATAGAGACACTTACTGTGAAACAACAGGTTATTTCTGAAAAAGGCATCACATCTCTGTAATTTTCACTAACAGAAAAGCCTTACCTTTTTCTCTAAGTTCTCCTAAAATATCTTGAACATTGGGATTCTGTTCTTCAAGATCAAGGTTAAGGGACCCAGTATCTGGAAAGGATTTTAAAATATCAGCTACCATTAAGACCCAGGGGTCTGAATCCAAGGTAGCGAGCTGGATAATTTCAGTCAGTGCCCCTTTCATCTAACAAAAAAAGAAAAAGAAAATCAGCCAATTTGAAATCGTTTTAAACATGTTACAATGGATTCATTTTTTAATTAAAAAAATACTAGTATAAGCATGCACAATGTTAGACATTAAATTTACTAAGTAAAGAATTAACCAAGATAATTTTGGTCAATCCAAGTATTGCTTTTGGTCAATCTAACCCAAGTTTGTTTTGAGCTTTTGGCAGCTCAAAGCTTTGTTTTACTGATGAACATTTTAACTATGAGCAACAGGCTGGATTCTTACATTACTGTCTACTTACATACTACACTTAAACTCACAGAGTACCCACACCTTATATTCAGTGATAAGAACATGCAACCAGAATACAAAAAGTTATTTAGAACAGGCATCTAAATGAAAACAGGCCCTTTTCTGCTACAGAACTAAGCAGAGAGTTTATGTTTATATGTAGCAAATACAGTTTAAGTCCTCAAAATTTTACTTAAGCTTAGGCTAAAATGTGTTTCACACTAATCAAAACGGTATTGTTTGACACAAACTACATAGAACCAGCCCTTTAATATGCCACAAGAACAAGATTTTCCACCTACTCATCTATCTATAGTTAGAAAAAACCATTTTCTTCAAATATCTTGAAAAAAGGTAAATAACTTGTGTAGTTTAGTCTAAAAAGTTATTGTGACAACTTTGAATTATTGGTCTGCATGTCTGTTGGCACCATGAAATGCAGTTACAATCAAAGGTGATTAAACTCAGGGGCTTATACAGTGAATCTATTAAACTGATTGTTTTACTTCATTCACACGTAAGCCTAAACCCCTAAAAGGAAGACTAAACACCTGCCCTTTTTCCCCCCCTTAACTTTTATGGAAGCATTAACATATCAGCATCATAGAACTAAGATATTTGTTATGTCCTGTACATCTATCAAGCTGCAAAGTATTTACATACCTGAAGTATCTAAACACACTGTATCTGTATGGTATTAACACTGAATATTTTACAAGCAAGTGTAAGGGAGTACTTCACTTTTTCACAACTCACTGTGGTACTTATACATTAGTTAGTCTACATGTTTCTGAACTCAGGGAGACAAGCAACAGATTCTTCTTCAACTTTATGTTGTATCTCTACTCCTTTATTTAGAACCAGCCCTTGCTCTTATGAAGAAGTTCACTAAGCTTATTGTACTCATGCAACTCTAAGGAATAAGTTAAATTTCTGTTCTTTTTAGCCCCCACTCCAAGGACCTATAAAGCTAAGAGATAGACAAACATTGACACAGCACCATCCACACAATGTTACTGCCCCCTCACTGTAGAAAGGCTTACCAGGGCACTATAGGGACAATTTGGCCTTCACTCTTTGCACACATTAGCACTCACAGCAATGCATCTGTGAAACGAACCTCACAGACCAAAAACTCGCAGCTCTCTGTAGCTTTAAACTTGAGCAGCTTCTTGGCATGGCTGACTAGAGTCTCATCATCACTACAATCAGAAGAGGAGCAGCAAGGGCACACTACAACAGCCAGTTACCAGCAGCATTATTGATTTGCCTTGGATTAAACTAACCACATAACCATGACCACACACTTTTTAACATGTCAAATTTAACACTTATCTAGCAGGGAGAAAAAAGTGCACCTAGATGAACCCTAAAGCATCCATTAGTAGTCACTTCTGCTACAGTAGATGAGAATGAGTGTGAATACTATCAAAACAAAGTCCTTTATTCCCCATGGAATTCTTATAACCTATGACATAAGAATTACAGAACTGATTTACACAAAACACCAGAAAATTTAAAACATGCCATGACAGATAATGAAGCTATGGATTACTTATACCCCTTTCACAAGCTTTATTTGAACACCACTAATGCTACTAAAGTGGATACCATGCAATTTCCTCCATGAAAGCAACCTTGGTTAATAGCTGGAGGAATAGTGTCTGTATTCTCCCTATTTACTCTTTTAGATCTGTTCCAGAAAACTCCCTAGTTATTAAAAAAATTGCCTTTACCATTGCCAATATACCTTGCATGTTCCTATATAGCTCTTGCCTGGGTGCCTTACATCTACACCACTCCCAGAGCAGCTAAGGTTCAGGTAACCTGCTCAACCTCACAACAAACATCATGACATTGGTTCCTTGAAGAAAGGATCCTGAAAACAATTTGCCTAACACCAAGCAAATAATATTATCATAAGCCCTTCAGGCAGAAAGAACACAGCGAAAGAGCAGTCACTGTCACACACAGGGGAGTGAAGCACAGGCGCACGCATTGAATATGGGTTTGCGCGCAAATAACCTGGATTTAGTTTTAAATCAGGTTTTATCTTCAAATGGCAATTTAAATATGTGTTCCCAGTTCTCTGTTGAACTCGCCACAGAAAAATAAATTTCATTTGTGCTTTGAGAACATATTAAATGCAACTCAACATAACAGAATCCTGTATAGAGTTTTTCCTGTTACTTTACAGCACAGCTATAATTCCAAACTCTAACTGCATAAGACTGCAACATGGGGTCACTAAGTCTCATCAGCTCCAACTAGCATCTTTTTAAGCATAAATGTCAAGATCTGATGCAACATGTTCTGGTATTTCTCTCATCTAAAACTTTAGTATCTTAAGTATTTTTCTCAGCCTGCTGGAACAAAATCGAAAAGCGTAGGGCATGACTAGAAACAACAAGAAAGGTTCAGACTGGGTGGAAAAAACCTGGGAACAGAGACAAAGGGAGATTAATAACGGCTGTGCAGGAAGAGTACACAAACAGCACCGTGGGAAGGAGTAAAAGAGGAAATGTTACTCGTAACACACAAAGCGACAGCTCTGAGATGATTCTTGCAAATAATCAAATTAATTTGCTTTATGCCTAAACTAATGTGTGTGTATTAATATATGTCTTCAGACAATCCCACCAACAGCTGGCTAATAAACCAAATCAAGTTTTAGTCCTTCAGAAGCCACAGAGAAGGTGGTATTTAATACGTATCTACATTACTATAGCACTTTTTAATTAAGCTAAAAGCACTGGGTTGAACATACAGTATTATTACTTATGCAGTGCAAACCCAGAGTGGATCAAATATCATTACTGACTACATTTTGGTTTTTAATCATGAAAAAGTAGAAGAGGCCAAGAGTAATATTAGATTAAAATATGGTATATTACATCACAGAAAAATTAAGAACACTGAATACAGGCCAGAAAGATGTATAGCAGCCTGCTCATTCTGAGCAGAGAGAAAGGCAAGTGCCATGTGCCCTCTCGTTCCAAGTACTCCACAATTCCACTTGCAAAACAGAGACTCCTGATTCACACAAGCAAAAGGAAACAGTTTTGTATTTTGCTATCTTGTGGCTACTGGTACAAAAAGACAGGCCACTGAAAGGATGAGCATCTTCCTCTCAAGATAAATCAGAGATCGCAGAAGCACAGAGTCCTCTCATTCCAGATTTGGTTGCAACATCACAGTCTCACCCTGAGCAAATAAGTTAAAGACTGGCACATAAAGAAAACTTGCATTTGCCATCATGAATCAGGTTAACAAGAATATACAAAATAAACAGAATTAGCTGTTCTGCCAAATTCACAATTGAGACTCTGATCAGCACAACACTGAACTCTAGGCATTGTTTCATATAAGTGCAATTATCTAGAAAAAAAACCCACATGAAAAGCTAGGAGGCAGGGAGATTCAAGAGCTATCAAGTTCTGCCCAGAGAATTACAGTGGAAAAGGGTATTTTTGATAACTGGTTACAAAACACTTAACATGAAAATGGAAGCAAAGTATTCTTATTAGTCAGCAGGAACAAACAAGCAGTAATGAGGTTCGCAGCATGACAAAAAATTAGCTTTATTACCTATCCCACAGAAGTATTACAAAGATTGAGTCACATCTATACAATATTTGGTGTTAAATGAAAACATTATGAAAATTGAAGGATATTACATTTGAAAAAGACCTCCCACTTAGGTGAAGTACTGAGCTTTCAAGAGAACTCACTGAAAATTCACTTGTCTAGACTGAAGCTGTCACAGAGATTTAGAAAGGACCAGCAGTTAATTAAACCCTTTCTAAAACAAGTAACACTACAGTTTTCCTGATTCCCATGTAACTTTTTATTCAGATGTGTGCTCTTAAATGGTTATTATATGCCTCAGTTGAAGTGCTATTACACAGAAAACATGAGGGGGGAGAAAAGGGATTTTAAGAGGAAATACCTAAGTCAAATGATAATCCCTTCTTGATAGCAGACTTAACATGTTACTGACAAACAAATAACACAGCCTGCATCCACTACTGAGTTTCCCAAACTCCACAAAGCTGATGAGATACATTTTCCAATACTATTAAGTTTTCAAATGCCAGCTCAGTGCTTCTCACACGTGATCAATACAGACTGGCCCATGGCATGGAAAACACATACATGACTTTCCAAAGAGACTATGTACTTCCATGGTTAAGTTTAGTCATCTTCAGATACAGGAGTGACTTCCAAATGACAAATGCCACTTCCATGCAGCTACAACCATATTATACTGGTGTATTTCTGCTAGCAAAGAGACATGTTCGGTACTCCACAACAGACTGAGCAGAGATGTGCACAGCACAGTGCAGATACACTGAACACAAGCATATCTATGTATGTTCTAGATATTGTTTGTAAGATACCTAATGCCAGTGAAAGCACCCAAAATCTTGAAAGTTACATAGCAAGGCTTCACAAATACCACCTGTTTGAGCAAACTTGCCACAAACAAGTATAAGACAACATCCCTTGCTGTCAGCAGTTTGGTTATATCAGCTATTTTCACCATTTTTGGAAGGAAGCCTATAATAGTAATAGCAGGCCTACTAACAATGTCAAGGGTTTCTGCCCTGCAAGTTTCTCATTTCTAACCACTTAAAATTTAATAGAAAGGCTTCCAAAGAAATAGATCACACTTCCCTAAAAGGACTAGTACATTACAGGTATTTTGATGAGGACTGAAAAACTTTGATCTGGATCAAGGGTGGTATGTTTACAATGAAAGATTAAGTTTATGATTGAGTTCACAAACTCTGCTGAAGAACTGAAAAAACCCACAATATTTTGTCACAGCAGCAATAAGAACTTTATATTTGAGATGCAACTGATAACTTCGTCAACACACTAAAAGGCACAGCAACTGATTTGCTCTTCTTTACATACACTTTACCTAGTTGACCTGAGCTATTGATAGCCATAAAAAGTCACTGGTTACCGTTTTTCTCAGAATCATTTAGAAAAAAGTTATTTTACCCATTCAGTGAACACTGTTGCAGCACTTCAACAAATTATTTCAGCTGCCTTGAATTCTGCTCCCTCAAAGAGTTGGCATGTTATCTATAAAGGTCCCTAAGGCCTGTTAGGCTCTTTTCAATCTAAAACCCCAACTAATTTGCTAGCTTTTACTGAACACTGCAATAATTAATTCTTTCAGGTTACCTGGATTTTTCAAAATACTTCAGAAGAATTTTGCATACTCGCAGTTGATGTAAACCTATGTATGGCTCCCCACCCCCCTTTTCTGGCCTTGGTTATTTTTTTTTGCCCAATACACAACTCCATTTATAACACACAAGACAGACAGCTTGTGGACTGGAAAGGTACTAAACATTAATATCATGTTTTAAAAATAAAAAAGGTCTTGTTCAGCATGTTTAAAGTGACACTAATTAAACATTATGCAGTGAACAATCACATCAATACATATGGCAAGATAACAACATACGCTAAACTGCTGCTTAAACATGATGCTTGTGCATTTTCCACTTAGAAGCACACAAAAGCTGAGCATACAGTAATCAAGTTACATACTGCCTCCCCTCCCCATGCCTAGTGTATATAAATGTACATTAAGCCTAAGCGGCAGCTGTCTCCTAACCAAAGAATAGTGCAAGCACTGCTGAGGATATATAAAACCATGAGGATTAACTATGCACGACCTCCATGACTGTTAGCAGAAATCCAACATGGTGAAGTTGGAGAGGAATTCCTCAAACTCAGCTCAAGAAATACAAATATTTCCTAATCATTTTTTGACTATTGCCCCAAACATCAGTAGCTGCTTACTGTAAGGAATAAGCCAGCTGCAGATGAGGTATGGTCCACGGCCAGCTGAGCTTGCAGAGCCAGCTCGGACTCAAGCCAGCCAGTTTATTAGCTGGGGTAACACAGTGCAGAAAAGCACTAGCTGTTCCCAGAATTTTAAAGAGAAGCAAGAAAATGCATCAGAATTTTGTCCAAGCAAGACCTGACTGTAAGAAGGTTCAGAAAAGCACTATTCAGTGCAGGTCCTAGACCTTCCATTCCTAGGTTTCAGCACTTGCTGCTGTCCTTCCTAAAGCTGAGATGTTCGACCTGGAACACCTAAACAACTGCCACTATTAAGAAAGGAAAGTTAAGAGAACCTAAAACGTGACTTGTTCCTACAATTCTACCTCTGTGCTAATTCTAGCACAGCCACTGCCTCAGGAAAGCCCTCTTCCACAAAGGGGCTCAAACTGCATGAAAACACACCTCTACAAGCCCATGTGAACATGTAAGATTAGCTTTCAGGTCGAAACTGCTTTTGAAAGGCAAGTACCAGGTATTTCCAAAAAAGGGGGAGCAGCAGCGAAGCTTCTACTACCCTCACTCCCTTATCAGAAGGGAATAGAACGCTTTTTCTCACACCCAAGACCGCATCCTCCGAGCTGGGCCCCAACTGACCCGCTCCGCCAGCGGAGACCTTCTTCCCCCCTACTCGTTCAAGAAAACCTTGTGGGGGGTGTCTGTGGGGGCCCAGCCTCACGACAGACCCCTCAACGAGAGCTTCACACGGCCTCCCTGGGATAAGAAGAGGGCGGGGGGTGAAATGGAAACGGTGCTAGCAGTAGTAGCCACCTTCTCCTCTCATACCATCTTCGACCGAGCAATCCCCCTCACACAGAGTCAAGGTTCCCGCGCAGGCTGCCGCTAGGCTCTCACCTCATCTACCGCCCGCCGGGGCAGGTGCAGCATCCCCAGCAGCAGCTTCAGCTTAACGGCCGAGGAGAGGCCGTGGAAACAGAGGCGGATGTTGTCGATGACCGAAGCCGTGAGCAGCGAGGCGATGCTCGGCGGCGCCCACAGCTCATCCGTGGAGCCTAGCTTGTTGTGCAGCCACAGGCCGGTGTCGCTCTCCCGCATCGACGCCATCTTGGGATCCGGGCGAAAAAAGAGGGGATTCTCCACGGGCATTTTATGAAGACACCTAAAGGGAGGATGGGAGGGGGTTAGGACCCCTGCGGGTCGCCGTCTTTTTCGTAAGCCAAAATGGCGGCGCCCTATGAGGTTGCGCTAGGGAAGGGCGGAGATACTGCCGTAACCTAAAATGGCGGCGCCCATGCAGTGAAAAATAGCGACGCTCGTCCCATCGCTCAATTAGGTGCAAAATGGCGCCTGCTACGACTTTTCTTCCGTATTGCAAGATGGCGCCACCTCACCGCAGAGAAGATTTTCTGTTACTCTTGACTCATTTTTCCTCACTGTTCGCGCCGACTTCTCAGTGGGTCTCCGAGACACATCAGGGACGAGCAGCGGGAGCGTGAGCCGAGACGCAGTGTGGCCGAGCGGCTCGACTTTGCTTGCAGGCGGCGGGCTGAGCCCGCCCCGCCCTTTCGAGGCCGCTGCTTTCCCCTTCCGGCCTGGGAGCCGCTTCGCGCCCTCGGCGGCTGTTGCTGAAGGCGAGCGAAGGGCTGAGGCGCCCGCTGCCAGCCTGGTACTGAGCCGGCCTCCGGGGGCTTGGCAGGGCCCCATATCTGCTTTCCCCACAAAGCCTGAGCACCTGCTCTAGTCAGCCTGAAGTGAAAGCAGCGCTATGGGGAGCTTTTCAGAGCTCACAGCCTTGGTGGTGCTGCAGGTTGATAACGAGCCGAGGGCCTTTGTCATCGTTCTCCCCAGGGATTTTTGTGCTGAGCGCTCCAGAGATGTAGGAGGTTACATCGGTGTCTCATGCAATCGGTAGGCACTCGGAAATTGAAAGCTGGTGTGCACACATCTGTATTCCCTCGTGATTCAGCTCATTGTTATTTAAATCTGAATAATTAATCAATTGCCTAAACCCCAGAAGACTCAGAATTTTTTGAGTTGCATAAACGGTTCATTCTAGTGTCTGATTCAAATTAAAACACAGGAGTTGGAGGAGTGTTTAGCAAGTTCACCGTACTTCTTAAAGTGCTTCCTTCACAACAACATCTGCTCTAGGATAGCAGAACAATTATTGCTGAGGAGCTTTGTATTTTTTCAAGGTGAGGTTGTGAGCTGTTACAGTTTATTGTTCCCAGTCTCTACTAATATAAGAATGCCGAAAGTCTGCAGCAGCTGAGTCCTGTGAAGCACTGACTATCAATGTGCAAGTACTTTTAATCAGAGTTTGTGATTAAATTATCTATTAGTGTACATTGGAAATTTGTATTACTCAACATTTGAAATCTCTTTCCACAGCTAAACATTTAAAATGTGTGTGCATTTAAAATGTATTTGCATTTTATTGTATATTCATGTGGTTTGGGTGAAAACTTGTGTCTAGTCAGCTGACATTTTAGAACAGCAAAAACTGGAATTGAGGCAGTTTTTCTAGCACATTCATTAATCTGTCCAGAATTTCGGTTGATCTTGATCTCTGTGTGTTCATTCAGCACATAGTTGTGGGAGAATTTTTTATCCACAAGTAAATTCTGTAGTTTATACAGAAAAAAGATTGTAAATAAGAGACTGGGATAAATGTTTAAATTCAAAGCAGAATAAGAAGTGAAGCCCTTAGGCTTAAAAAAAAAAGTCTGTTAAAGCATGGTAATAGTTTAGACATAGTTAACATGTCACTGTCACTAATAACCTTTACCCTACATTAATTACCCGGGTGTTTAAAATAGGCACCAATATTGGTAAGACTCAGGTACGTGCTTAACTGTAGTATAAAATCCCGTTAAGTGTGCTGGAACTTGGTTTCATGGCAGGAGAGAGAGCTTTGGATTGCTGGTTACCTGGGATAGAGAATGTGTGTCCCTGTGCCTTACATAGTCCCTGATAGATTTAGGTCTGGCTTTACTGAAGGGTATGGACTCTGCTGTGAGAAAGTGTTCTGAAAATAAAAATGTTCAGGGTGGCACAAATGTGACAAAATTCCTGTAACCTGTGGATGAAGCATAGCTTAATATTTATTTATATTTAATTTAGCATAGCTAAGTATTTCACCCTTGACTCTGCTTTCTGCTGTCAGTTACTTTTGAAAATGTATGATCCATAAGATTACAAATAAAATTCTAGTTAAAGAAAGCTATCAATATTCTCACCTTCAAGTGTGAGAAGACTTTAAAGGTTGGCTGTAGGAAGTGAATCAAGAGAACACTTGATGGTTTTGCTCAGCTAGTTGTGTTCAAGCAGCAGCTAACACAGAGCTGACCTGGTTCAGTGAGGTGGCTTGAATGGTTTTGAAGCATCAGACCTCAGAAATGCTCTACAGCTCCATAGTACAAGGTGTACAGTGGTGCAGCCTCACTCCACTAGTTCATATAGGCTGAGCGTGTGAAAGAGTATCTTTGTTCTGGGAAACTTTGTGTGGGCTTAGGTGCTGGCTTTCTCAGGCAACACCAAACTGCACATTGAAGGAAGCTATGTGAGTATTATTACCTACTTTGCACTGGCAATATGACACACTTTGTTCCTAAGGCTCATTTTTGGACACTGCTGACACTGTCAAGTGTTAAAGCACTGACCTGCATAGCTGTCTTGTCTTGTCAGTAATCACTTCTCTATTCTTAAGTGTGATTGAAAAGGGAGCCTATTCTGTGATGTTCAAGTGCTGAGAACTGAGGTTGACACATGGATGATTCAATTTTTTTTTTCTTGATGGGAAACTGCAGATGCCCAAGTTCTTATGGGGGTTGAGTCCCTAG
Source organism: Rhinopomastus cyanomelas (assembly GCA_013400115.1). NCBI lineage: Eukaryota > Metazoa > Chordata > Aves > Bucerotiformes > Rhinopomastidae > Rhinopomastus > Rhinopomastus cyanomelas. The sequence continues at coordinate 112,813 of VXBP01008288.1, read as the reverse complement.
GCTTTTCACCCAGGACTTGGCCCACCTTGGACAAAAAACACCCAGTTGGATTAAAAACAGGTGTCTGCTTCAAGTGGAGATACTGTTGATGCAGTGGAACAGTAGAAAAGCAAGCCTACAGAAAGTGTGTTGTCTCCCTGCGGGACTCTCTCCCTGTCTGTGGGTAGGCCATTGTGGTTTTCCTGGCAGACAATGACCAGATAGAATGGATTGGACTCGGATAATGGATTGGATTGTAAATATCTTAGATATTCTTTATGATAGATTTGTGTGGATCTTGCTGGTCCTATAGATGTTCTCTCTGCCTCTGTGTTTCTTCTTAGGATGTTTCTGGTCAGAGGTTTTTTCCCTTTGTTTCTGTGGTGACTGGCTATTCTATTTTATCTGTATAGAGGTAGACAATAAAATGTGTTTTCTGCTGATGGCTGTTACATAATTGGCAAAACAGATATGTATCTGGAATATAAGGTTTTGTATAGTCCTTTTGGCTCCAGTCCTATCATCTCCAGGTTTGCCCCTATCAGCTGTTAACTGAATGGTGTGCCGAGGCTGTGCAGATTAAGACAAAATGCTGTTTTGTCTTAATGTTTGAATATAATAATTTTTTTTTTTTAGACTACATTTTGTTTAGCTTGAACAGTGATTTCAGAGTAGTATGGCAAATATAAAAGTGCTCATTCCTCAAGGATTCTTTGAGCTAGAAGGCACGTCCTTTATTTCTCTGGAAGTGCTTAATGTCCCACGTGGTATTGCATTACACAGCTAACTGCCATTGTTTTCTCCTCTAAGTTGCAAGTCCCTTTTTCAGAGTTGATGATGTTGGCTATTAAATTGTTGCATGCTACAAGATAGATTGGAGGGAGACAACCTGGACTCATTTACCCAGTTGTGACAGTATTCAAGTAGAAAAACCAGACACAGGAAAAGATTAATCTCTTGGAATCCACTTTCTAATTGTTTTAAGAGAGACATGACTATGTAAGAACCAGTGCTACAGGAATTTCCCAACTTGCAGTTTGTTTCAATAGCTGTTGAAGAATATGAATACCAGGGTCAATCAGTCCTGCACTACTGAGGACAGAGTGCTGTGTTACCTACCACAGAATCACAGTATCACAATATTACCAAGGTTGGAAGAAACCTCCTAGATCATCAAGTCCAACCTGTTACCACAGAGCTCAAGGCTAGACCATGGCACCAAGTGCCATGTCCAATCCTGCCTTGAACAGTTCCAGGGACGGCGACTCCATCACCTCCCTAGGCAGGCCATGCCAGTGGCCCATGACTCTCTCAGTGAAGAACTTTCTCCTCACCTCAAGCCTAAATTTCCCCTGGCGCAGCTTGAGGCTGTTTCCTTTTGTTCTGGTGCTGGCTGCCTGAGAGAAGAGAGCAACCTCCTCCTGGCCGCAGCCACCCCTCTAGTAGTTGTAGACAGCAATAAGGTCTCCCCTGAGCCTCCTCTTCTCAAGGCTAAACAATCCCAGCTCCCTCAGCCTCTCCTCGTAGGGCTTGGATCTTAAGACATCATCTAGTTCCAGCCTCCCTGAAATGGGCAGGGAAAACTCTCATAGTGTCAGAAATGGGATATTCAGACTCTGAATAATTGTGTGTGCTGAGATGGATGTTACAAGGGTAGACCCTAGACTTTTCTGAGTTGGGGGAAAGCAGGACTCAGCTGGGCACTCAGATGTAGGGGTAGTACACTGATAGCAAAGCTTTCACACTGGTTTTGGCATTGAGCTCTTGGTGAACAAGAAGCTGCTTTTACTGTATTTTAGGAAGCAGTGAGGCATGTGCAATAAACACAACATTGGCATTAGCAGTGGCTCTGAGTTCCCACTGGCACCTCATCCCACAATGGCAAGCATGGCAATTTCTGAGCCAACAAGGCCTTAGGCTGTGATTCATGATGACAGGGGCCAGCCCAGGAAGGTAGACAAAGCAGTAAATTCTGTATTGCCATATAATGCACCCTTCTGTCCCCACTACACTCCCATTAGGGTTGAATATCTGAGCTTTTATGCACTTTTATAATTACTTTCATGTTTGTAACTGAAGTTGTAAACACCACAACTTTTTAGTGCATTCAATATTTCAGTATCTTTTAAAGATACATTTTCTTAGATTTTGGAGAGAACAAATAAGGACAGTATAGGAGGACATTATAAGAGGACAAATTCTGTCCAGTGGTATCAGGTTGACACGTAAGTTTTCTGCACGGTTAGCCCTTTAGAGCAGTCTGTGACACTCATGGAGTAACTGGAAGTAGTAGCAGGCTGCTTCCTGTGGCATATCAGGCATGGACTCTAACTACGGATCGAAGATGTTTTATTGAGCATACAGTGTTGCTTATATACCCTTAAGGCGCTAATGCTAGTTACACAAAAGAGTTAACTCTGCAAGTTCATGATCTACAAGGTCACTTAGCCAGAATGTTTTGTGTTCTGAGCTCTCCTTGCTTTGTGTACTGCTCTCAAGGTTTAGTCTGCAGTGACACTATGTTACTTCTGTTCCAGGGTTGATCTGTAGCTGACTTGGTTTTCTGTAGCCACACCGCAGGCTGACACCCTTTATGTTAAACACAAAAGAGGTTTGTCAGTGGGTCTAAGTTGACCATAATTTTAAGGAAAACCCACTTCACTACCTTTACATACACAATTAAATTATCATTAAGCAGTAGTTGATTTTATAAAATGGTATTTGCTGTCAGTTTTAATACATCTCAATACTTGTTTACACTGTTACAGTTCATAACATACTGATTATTACAAGTTTATGCTTTTTCATTTTGTGTGGGTGTTTATTTGACCCATCTTAAAACTTGGCTGTAGTGATGGGATCTGAAGGGAAACACTGAAAATTTACTCAAACAAAACCAGGTTATCTGGCTTCCACAGGACAAATGGTCAGCTTGTTCATGGTTACCTCTTGTGTCAGCTGTGACATATCCAGGTACCTTTCCTGCAGGCACAGTCTTTTGAAACTGATACAGTTCTATTCTGGCAGAAATAACGATAAAAGCTATGAAAAGTGCCCTGGATCATAGGATCATAGGATGTTAGGGGTTGGAAGGGACCCAAAAGATCATCGAGTCCAACCCCCCTGCCGGAGCAGGACAAAACTATCTAACACAGATCACAGAGGAACGCATCCAGGCGGGCCTTGAAAGTCCCCAGAGAAGGAGACTCCACGACCTCCCTGGGGAGTCTGTTCCAGTGCTCCGTGACCCTCACAGCAAAGAAGTTCCCCCTTGTGTTGAGGCGGAACCTCCTCTGCTGCAACTTACACCCATTGCTCCTTGTCCTATCACAGGGAGCAAGTGAAAAGAGCCTGCCCCCCCCCTCCTGGCTAGCCTTCAGATACTTATAAACATTTATCAAATCTCCATCTTAACTTGTAAACTAGCATGGCATGGTGGGCAGTGATTATTGTAGTAGCGGTGTTCCATCTGGCTACCTGTGTCCAGACTTGCGCTTACACTGCTGTCACACCGTCCTACAAGTATAGACACAGTTCTGTGAGTATTTTTATCCCCACATAAACTTCAAAATGGTGTAGCGACTTCAGAGCTAAGGTGATAATGGCTCCTGAAGAGTGAGTGTTAGAACTCAAATCAGTCATTTCCTTTTGGTCTTGCTGTAGAGCAGTTTCATTTGATACTCTGCAACTTTTGGAGTCTAGTAGTGGCTAACGGGGCACAAACATTGAAGGTTATCAGCAGTGATAAAACAGTTTCCATGAAGTCTCTGTGGTGTGCCACAACTGTGTGACCGGTCCTGTCCTTGAGGAAACAACCATCTGGAAACTTCCCTTGTACTCTCCTGTGTCTATGCATCGTTCATCAGCAGCTGACGCATGTAATGCATCATCTTCAGGGTTGCCCTGGCTTTGTTAGCATGCCCAGCTTTGAAGAAGGTACTGCCCTCCTAGCTAGCGGGGTATATGGGGTGATTAATGGAACTTTGCTACACTTTCACATTTCACTAAAGTCATATTTGTTTCCCATGTTTGACCTTGGGGGTCATCAAAACGGTGTTTGTTCTCAGGGCTGGTGGGCCTGGTTGAAGAGTTATTCCTTCAGCTTCCTCTGGACTTCTTGGCATATAGCTGTTGTTGCCTTTGTCATCCTTTACCACCCTTTCTTCCTCTCTTGACTTCAGTAAGGTTTTTGATGTGCTGTTGTAACAAAAGGAGGTATTTAAATTGTTAGGTAGAAGGAGAAACTATGAATGCAGAGCTCAACTATTTTCTCAATTCCTTTTTAATACATGAGAACAGGTTCCTTGTGAGCAGTAGGAATGTAATTAATTAAGCAAAACAGTGTGCAAAATTAAAACCCATTAGGTTTTTAAAACAAAGGAAAACAAAATCATTGAGGATCATGGGTTACTTCTGATGATGGCTTTTGCTCTCTAATATGCTGTTTTCAATGAGCACTACTGTTTCTAGCAGCCATCAGAATTAAATTGTGCTGTAAAATGAGAGATGCTAAAGGCAGTAACATCAGTCCACACAGACCACGCTGTGATCTCTGTCAGTAAAATCACCAAGTTTTCAAGGAAGATTGCTTCCTTCATCATTACCTCTGGGACTTTGTTTGCTGACAAAACCTTTTTTCTCTCCTTCTTTATTATGTTTCAGGAATTACTCTTCATTCATTTATGTCACTCTTTATACATGTAAAATTCAGGACTGGGCGAGACCTGCATCACCACATGCCGTCACATGCAACATGATTATAGTTTTATAAACTATTCATTTTGCAAATAGTTTGATTATTTTACTCTATTACTGAAGGCAGGAAACTGTTCCAGAAACTCACTGTTCTGCCAAGGTTTGTTACCTTCTATTTCCCAGCAGGATTATGACCACTTCTGAGGAAAGGTGTTGTTTTCTTTTCTGTGCCTGTTGGCGCCCATGTTTTCTCAGAAAATACCATTTTGTGTCATTAACACTGGTAACCTAAAATTGGTAAATTTTTGTGTCTTAGATCCCACACTGAGCATTTGGAGAAGGTTTAAAAGACTAGGAAGCATAGAAAGGACTCACTGAATTATCCAGATAGGAGTTATGGTATCGGAGTCTTACCATAAAGTTTTACTGTTTGTACATCTCTTATTCCGCTGTTTGACTCCATATGTGAGACAGCTGGATGGTCTAGGTGTGGTTTAAGAGATGCAGATGTCTGTGCTTGAAATGACCCATATTTATGGGTGATTGAGAGATGTGGGTTTCACAGACCATCTCTGCTTGCTCTGGATCCTGGTAACTGTAAATATTAGGAGTGACACAAGGTAAAAGTACTCAAAAATTTATTAACTCCCACAGATAAAATGTCTTGGTTTTAGTGGTAACTTCTGACCAGTGAGCTTTCCAGAGCTGCTGCATTTCTTACTCTTTATTTGAAAGATAAATCCTTATGCCACTATTTGCTTATGTTCCAATTGTTTCCATGATATGTTGCTATTTGCTTCTGTATTTGTGCAGCTTGCTGGGCAGAATTCCAGTGGGAGGGCAGTGGGACAATGAAATCAAGAGCTGAGTTTCAGACTACATTGTTGCTTGACTGTAGAGACTCAGGTCTACTGATACGGGAATGTGTCAGAAGCTGGAACACCTCTAGTTCAGGCTTTAGAGGCAATCGGTAAGTGTGACAGAAAGGATGATCTGGGTAGCCAGCAGAATCATTAATTTTTATCAGCAGAAGCACTTAGCAATTACAGAACAAAGGCTTCAGGATGGTGTTTTAGTAAGATGTGCTTGGGCTAATGGCATTGTTGGAGTAGCGCTCTTTTCCAAAGAAGTTCTAACAGTAGTGCATATAAAGCCAGAGACTTCACACTCACAGAAATGTGATGCACAGCATTAATCATAAAACTATACACGTTCACCCACAGTTAATTTCAAATGTAAAACTTGCTTTCCAGCTTCTTTTGAACAAGGAGTACATGTAGTGCCCAACAATTAAGATCTCTACGTTAGTTCAGCTACGGCCTTAAGAACTGAAATCTTTTTGAAAAACACAGATTGTAGTGGGAAAGTACAGATACAGACATCTCCAAAGAGCAGGACAAGATAAGCATAACTGAAGAGTATAGCTGAAATCAAAATGTCTCTCATAGTTCGAGGGACCTATGTGTGAACTAGAACTATAGTCACTTAAAGATAAAATGAAAAGCTCTTCAAGCTTTTTCATGCAACTGAATTTTCTCCACCCATTTAAATTTTTTACAATAACTCTTTAAAGTTTTCTTTTTGTTCTTTTCATTGGGAAAAATGCCAGTAAGTGGGGGAAAATCACTAGCTTTACACAATTTTAGAGTGTAATTTTTTCAGCTACAAGTTAGGCTGTATTGGCAAAAGAACAGTTTGAAATGAACATGTTTTATTATGTTATTTCGTATGTTCATTTGTTTGTTAAAATTTATCAACCAAAGTGAAGTGCTTTGTGTAGATGCTTTGCTTTTAAAGTCCTACTTTGATAATTTATTAGAAAGGTGAGGCATGTAGGAACAGATTGTTATATTTTAACAGCTGTAGTTGGAAAAATAAATAGGTTTTCAGGCTTTGTATCACCTCTCCTTACAGACTGTCAGCATGGATTTATTTTCCTCCAGAACTGTAATAATAACTTACAAGTTGCAATTTTTACAGACAAATTTACAGTATTTTGCATGTGACTGTTTATGAATTACTGAGATGTTGCTACTCTCGTGCAAACTGATACTGCACATGCACTACAGACCAAGTAAATTAACTTTTTAAACAATTTTACTGTTTTCTAGATTTTGGATTAGTTTTACTTCTTTCAATCAGACGGTCCAAGAATTTTCTCGCTTTTCAAAAAATTATTATTATAACCTTAGCCAGATTTTTGCTGTATATTAGTAACTGAACAGATGTCCTGAGGGACACATTTACAGGAAGCTTCAGAAGGCATAAATCTGGTTGACATAGAATCATGGAATCATTATGGATTGGAATGGACCTTGAAAGATCATTTAGTCTAATCCCCCTGAAACAGCAGGATCACCTAGACAAAGTCACACAGGAACACATCCTGGCGGGTCTTGAACATCTCCAGTGAAGGAGACTCCACAACCACCCTGGGCAGTAATATTTGTATCTGTTGGTATGGTTCTAATTGCCTTTGGATTTTACTTTTATTTTTATTTTAAAGGATTCTCAGTTTTGTGAGATTCATACACATTTTACACTATTTAACAGAGAGTCAGGTAAAGATGAGGGTAAATGAAATTATATGCTTAAGGCTGGGGAAAAAACCTAGATGAGACAGGTCTTTAACTCAATTCTCCAGCATCTGACTGGTGATTTTTACTATACATTTTTCTTCCTCGAATATTTAAGTGGGCTAAGCCAAGGAAGAGAAAGCTGAACATAAAGATAATATAGTACTCTTCCTAATTTTCAATTGTGTTAATGAGAGCGATGTGTAAATCCATCTTAATCTGTTAATCCCCTTTTTGTTGGGGGTTAATCAGTGATGTAAATAAACTTGAGGGAAGTTGTGTTTGAGTTGGTTGTATTGACGCTACATAGAAGAGCTTTTGGTCTGGTCCTTTTCAAAGGCAACATTATGGACATAGGATTTCAAAATGATAGAGGAGGGTTGTGAGAAGAGCAGAAGAGAAAGAGGGGGGGAAAAAAAAGAAGGAAATTAAAAAATTTCCAGTAATTACCAAAAAGTTACGTCAATAAATGTTTTGGGGAAAGTTAATGACAATTTTTCACATTATTTCTTAAAAATATCTTCAAATCCTTCTTAAAAAAATTCAATAGGAATCCAAAATTGAGTGTAATGACAAGAACATCAGGCATAATAGGAAGACACTGAACACAGGGCAATGTGACCAGTAAAATTGACTCACTGGTACTATGCTGTTTCACAGGATAATGATGAGTGTGTAATTTACTGTGACTAAGTGGAATAGATTGACATATGGAAAGCCCGGTAGTCCAATTGTATCTTAATTACATATCAAGTGATACAGAACAAGGAGAGTTCCTCCACCATCGAACTAGGTACCCAGCTCCTTTGCAAACTGCCAAATGCAAAGCTGCCAGCACTTAAACTGCCAGCCTTGAGACTGAAATAGAAATCAGAGTTCTAAATAATAATAACCTGGTAAAGTGCTGATGCTGGTGTGGCAGGGATAAACATTTGACCACATGGCAGGAAAATGCATAACAGTAAATGAGCAAGCAAAGGGAAGGCTGATTCCCAGCCAAGCTTGAGGGTGGTGATGAACATGAAAACAATGGTGGATTTAAGGGGTTTTTGTTTTACTGTCATTCTCCATTTGTTTTTTTCAATGTTAAAATATTCACTCATGAGTTGCTAAGGTCCTGATGATTCACATACAAACCTTTAAAAAAATTGTTTCCAGAACCAGTTGGGGTTTTTATTCAGAAGACCTAGTGGGAATCTAGGTGCAAGCTCAGAGGAGGGCACTTAGTCACAGCTGCAGAAGTTACAGGGTTGCTGAATCTTTGAGTAAATTCAATTAAAGGTGTTGGAAAACATTTCTGGTGGCTTTGTGAGGTACAAGGAAGGGTCTTCTGTGTAAAAACAAAATTGTAAAAATCCTTGGTGTTCTAATAGCTTATTTACAAGTGTGTTCTTAGCTGCAATATTTGGATTGTATTCTGCCTCCTGCAGCTTGAATCTAAGTGACAGAATCTGCTACTGGCAGCTGAAAAAACCTGTGTCGTGATGAATACAGAGAAGGAGCTGTAAGAACTAATGCAGTGTCAAAGACTCAGAGCCAAGTGTGTCAACTTCATGCACTGAAACGTGGGACACAGATACTCAAATATGTTAGCTACAGGCATCATTTCATCCAGGTAGTGTTCCAAAGGACATAATCAGATAAATTGGAAAATACTGTATATTAACTTACACTTTTTCCATCTCTTTAAATGTCTCTCACATTATCTTAAGCTTGTTTACACACAGAGTTGCACTGCCTCATCGCTGTTTGGCAGTAGCTTATTTCAACTAGTTCAAAACTTGACCTTTTCAAAATTATAAGATAAAGCTTGCTCTCATAAACTAATCCACAATAATAAGGGTTAGAGTCAGAAAAATGTCAGTTTTTGATGCGCAATCTACAGGGATTTCTTTTATGATTCTTAAACAGGAGCCCATACAGCACACAGAAACTATGGTTGTCATTTAATGAGCAGCTATTCAATAGTTTGCTTCTCTGATGCTTGATGCGGGACTTCATCTTACTACTTATCCTGTTCTGAAGACAAGAGTTAGTAATTTCATTTATGGACTTTTCAGTGATGTACAACAGCACAGGAGCTGAAAGTTTCAAAAGTAGAATGCTGTGTATTTTGATGACATCCTCATAAAGTAAGGAGAAGGTAGCCTTACAGCTAATTACATTACGTTGCAGCTACATTTGTAGCATAAAAGCACAAGGTTCAAATGTAAGCTTTCAGCAAAACACTGCAACCAGTTCACGGCCACGCCTGAAAAATGGGATTATAAATGGCTAAATGAGTCTTAGACAGAAACCTTTTTTTTTTTCCCTTCCTGCAATTATTATGTTCACTTTTTGCAACAGAAGAGCCAGGATCATCCGGACAAGATCTGATTCATTACCCAGTCCTGACTCATCTCCATACTGTTCTGTGCATGGAGCAGTTCTATACACGTCTACACCATCAAGCTAGATATACTTCCCTAAAACTTACGTAAATGTTGTAGAGAGAAGGAAAAGGTGTGTGTGGGAAACCCTACCCCTGCAAGTGTTTCTTATGCCTCTCTCACCTGATGTGGCTTCAGTGACTTCCTTTGTTCCATGCTAGTGCTGAATGTGCAGGCTAAGTGGATAACAAACCTACCCTTGGAAGGTGGGTAAAAGGCAATTCACAGGGTGTGTGGAAGATGAGTGCTGAGATGGGAAGAAGGAATTCTGGTTGCCAAGAAATTATGGGGAATTAACTGGTAGGAAAAATTATCTAATTTACCTCTGTAAGGATGTGTCGTACAGTTTCCCACCCCTGACCCAGAGTGATCCTGACCTGTGAAAGACAACAGGATACCCTCCACCAGAGAGGTTAAGCACAACATTGCACTGTAAATCAATGCACCACTTCCCTCCTTAAAAAAACGAGATAAAATCAGTTCCTCTCTTCCTTTTCCTGATGGCTGATGAAGCTAAGCCCCCCTCAAAGAAGTTATGACACATGGGTGGGGGTTGGCTTGCCACAAAATTCCTACTGTTAGACCTTTTGTAAGTTTCCTTAAGCTTATTGATCTTTCTGTAACACTGTCTGTGAAGCTGTTCAGTGTCTCTGCTGGGACTGTTAGTGAGCAATCGGTGCATGAACAAGATAATTTCTAATGGTTTTCTTATATCTATGGTCCTCTGGATATTTCTTCAAATGTCAGGAGAGCTTAGAACTCCTCAAGGTACAAGGGTGCTCCTTAACTCCCAGCTTTTGGATGTGACACAGCAGACAGTGTAGGGTGGCACCATTAGTGCATTAAAAGTCTGCAGTTTTTGGGACAGGGACATTTTGCATAAGCACCCATGTGTGAAGTGTAACAACAGCGTGATATGGCATAAGGGCCTGGTTCAGGTCTGCTGCACAGCTTTGCTCATGATTGAGTGACTAGGGCTACTTGAGGTGCACACTGCACAGATTGCATGAGCAGCGTCTTGTAAGGTGATCTCATATCCAGACACCCTCAGGGTGTCTTTATAGAAAACACTTGAACTGAGATCTTTTAGAGGTTTATTGCTTGACTCAGATTTGTGCAGTGACTCATAAGAGCAACAGCAAGCACATTCCTCATGCAGATAGTTGCTCTGTTAAATTTCAGCCCTCTGCATCAAACTTTGAGGTTCACAGAATTTAAACAGAACAGTCTTGTGTTTCTTCTTTTAAGATGGGCTTTCTTCCATCTTTTATTCTCATAGACAGCTGAATTAATATTTTAATAAACAAGCAAACAAATACCTTGCATGGAATCATAGAATTGTTTAGGTTGAAAAAGTCCTTCAAGATCATTGAGCCCAAGCACCACCCCAGCTGTCCCAAGGCCATGTTCCTAAATTCCAGATCTACATGACTTTAAAACACATTGCCAGGAATGACAATTCAACCCCCTCCCTGGACAGCCTGTGCCAAGGCCTGCTGACAGTTAAGAAATTTTTCCAGATGTCTAACCTGAATTTCCCCTGGCACATCTTGAGGCTCTTTCCTCTTGTACTATCACGCGGTACTTAGAAGAAGAGGCCAGCCCCCACCACTCTACAATCTCCTTTCAGGTTGACACCAATAAGTTCTGTGAGCCTGCTCTTGTTCAGACTAAGTAGACCCAGCTTCCTCACCTGTTCCTTCATGTCCTTAGCAGTCAACAAGCACAGAAAATTTCACTTGAACTAAGGTTAAAAGTTGTAATGTACTGATTGTACTGATAAGGAACCTAGTAATTAAAGCCTCATGATGCCTTAACTGCATCCACGTAAACAGCCAAATGGGAGTTACAACATGCAGTAACTTCCTTTTGCAAGCTACTAATTCATGAGACTTTCTATTTCTGTGGCTATGTTCTTCATAATCTGTTTGGTGATGCAAAACATTAGTTGTAGGTGAGTTAACCCTATATGTTTTAAATGAGAAAAGTGATTAATTATTGATCAATAATTATTAACTAGCTATAAATAATAAATAACTAGCTACAAATAATGAACTATTTGTTCCAGACTGAACAAATGTGAAATATGTGATCTAAACTTACAACAGCAGTTTAGAACATGAAGAGATTATGTGGACTTTCCGGGTGTTTTGTTACAGAAAACAAACACAGATGTCTTAATTTCCACTGGGTAGATCTGTGCAGATAATACGGCTTCTCGTTTCTGTAACCAAAAGGTGGCAGCACGTTGTCTACTTTCCCTTTCCGTCCGTCCTAGCTCTAAGCTCCTAAATAACCTTACTTTGCCTTGTCTGTCAGAATGCCAGGAAATCCTGAACAGTAATGCTGACTAAGGATGAGATCTTATGTGTTATCAACTGTTTATCACCTTTAAATAGAAACAGGAATAGATCAAGGACTGGTGATTTTATTCTGTTGTTCCAGTGACAGTTTGATTGACTTTTGGAAACTATGAAGAAGGGTTAAATTTCAGCTCAGTGATGTAACTTCTGAAGGAACACCAACCTTTAGAGCTTAACACTTTTATCAGCAGCAATGATTGTCAAGAAGCTCAAGCAGATAGTATGTGACAGATACTATTGATCTGTCAGACTTTAACTCAGTTTTGATCCTTCTTAGGTATTTCCCGCTTTGGGTAAATAGACAAAAGGCCAGTGGGCATCTAGGAGAGCAGTAAAAGTAGGGCAAGCACCTTATACACTGCAAATACCAAGGACTTGAGTGCACCGTTAGAGTTTTGCTGCATTAGAGCGTTGGTTCAGAGGCTTCTGGAAAGACGCCCAGAGACTCTCATTTCCCATTTTGGCTGGTGAATCTTGGTTGGTAGATCTTGAGGTGGAGGAAGGCATTCTGAAACACAACCTGCTTTCAGATCTGCAAGGGTGCTGTATACTTGGCATGATGCACAAGTCCTCAGGAAGCACAACTGCAGCAGAACACCGCAGTGTGTGTCCTTACTAACTCAAAGCACCCACACACATATCAAAATGGTTCATCTCTGCACTGGCTTCCCATACTCAAACTCAGCATCATAGTCATGATTTCCCAGCTGCTCCATGGCCTGGCCTGGGAACTGTAAAGGCTCTGGGATGCTGGCTGGAGTTACCAGTACTGCTCCTGAGGCAGGCACTATGAAGTTTTTTACCACAAGATTAAATAAAATCTTCTAAATTGACAGTGTTGAGAATGTCACTTAGGTGCATCTGCCAGTTGGAGAACAGAAGCATAGAAAGGATAAGAATATATCTCATAGTTACAGAAAAATTTAGGGTCACTTTCAAGCCCCAACTTGGCAGATGCCCAAAGAGAAACACCCTAAGTACAAGTTTCAACAGCCATCTAGTCTAAAGTCCAGAAGCTTTTCTGACATTGTATGATACACTTAGTTCATTTGGGTGCTACAGCTTGCAATCCTACATGGCCCTGTACCTCCTGTATTTGCTGTCCATAACTAGAAGTCAGACTTAATGGAGAAAAACAACAGAGATTTACAGAGGAAAATGTGGAGGCTGGTGCTGACAGTCATAATACAGTGGTAATGAAGGTTGCTTACGTGGCAGAGAGCATGTGGCCCTTTGTCTCTGTCATAACTGCTGGTGTAGAAGCATTTTGAGGGAGTTGCTTACAGACTGAAGACAAAATTCTTCTATGTGTTAAGGATCATCTTAAATTATTACTTATCCCTCCAAATGGAAGAGCAAGGTTTTGGTCTTGTGCATCTGACACAGAAGCGTCATATGCTTAACTAAAAAAACTTCAGAAATATCACATTCTGCCTTGTAAGTGTAGAGCAACAGTGCTTAAATAAAAATGTCATGTGATATTAGGCCAGAACATAAGTGCAAAGTACTAAAATATATGTAGTGATGGGCTATGTAAAAGCACATAGAGAGGAGGCTTTAATCCAGGCTTTAATCTGAGTCTGTCATAAATGGAAATGCCTTTGAAGGAAATTGGAGGATTTTGATGTGGTAGTTGTGTCATACGTGCTGAGTCCCAGCCACTGCAAGGCTGTTGCTCAGAATAAAGGATGCTTCTCACTAGTCACGGTTGGGTTTATATCTGGCATTGGAGAGACAGAAAAAAGAGACTATAAATAATTTTATTCTATGTACTTATAAATTCACAGGTGGGAAAATCCTCCATGAGTTTATTTTATGTTTAATATAGTGTCAGCCATGCCAATATGAGCAGATTTCAGAGCTGCTTGTCTCTTGCTCCCTCCATTTCCCACCTCTTGTTGAGCAGCTGGTCTCTAGAAACAGGGAGAATATTTCTGGACAATCAGGTAGAGAAGTGGATTGTGGACTGGCTGCAGGATAGAAGCCAGAGAGTAGTGGTCAATGGGACAGTTTAGTTGGAGGCCAATGGATATCCAGTTTAGTTGGATACAATCTAGTGGAGTCTCTCAAGGGTACTGGGACCAGTACTATTCAATATACACAAAGCTGGGAGGAGTGGTCAAGACACCAGCAGTCTGTGCTGCCATTCAGCAGGACCTGGACAGGCTGGAGAGCAGGGCAGAGAGAAATTTAATTAACTATAAGAAGGGCAGTGCAGAGTCTTGCATATGGGCAGAACAACCCCAAGTACCAGAATGGGTTGGGGACTGACCTGTTAGAGAGCAGCCTAGGAGAAAGGGACCTGGGGATCCTGGTGGACAGCTGGATGACCAGAAGCCAGCGATGTGCCCTTGTGGCCAAGAAGGCCAGTGGCCAGTGGTGGATTAGAAGGGGTGTGGTTAGCAGGGGGAGAGAGGTTCTCCTCCCCCTCTACTCTACTCTGGTGAGAGTGCATCTGGAATATTTTAGCCAGTTCTGGACCCCTCAGTTCAAGAAGGAGGCAGAACTGCTGGAGACAGTCCAGCACATAGCCACAAGGACGATGAAGGGAGTGGAACATCTCCCATATGGGGAAAGGCTGAGGGAGCTGGGTCTCTTTAAATTGGAAAAAAGGAGACTGAGGGGTAAGTTCATTAACGTTTATAAATATGTGAAGGGCAGGTGGCAGGAGGATGGAGCCAGACTCTTCTCAGTGTCATCTAATGACTGGATAAGGGGCATTGGGTGTAAGCTGGAACATAGGAGGTTCCAAACAAATATGAGAAGGAATTTCTTCACAGTGAGGGTGACAGAGCACTGGAACAGGCTGCCCAGGAAGGTTGTGGAGTCTTCTTCTCTGGAGACAGTTAAAACCCATCTGGAAATGTTCCTGTGCAACTTGATCTGGGTGATCCTGCTGTGATGTGGGGATTGGACTAGATGATCTTTCAAGGTCCTTTCCAATCCCAAATGGTCTGTGATTCTGTTTGGACTTTTCAAAGCCAGCTTGGAAGATAACAGGAAGCGCTGCAGTATGTTCTCCTCCCTCTTGCAGTGCTAGTGCAGCTGGAAAATTGTATGACTGGTAAATCTCAGAGCTTTTTAGACCTGGAGTAGACATTCAGCCCAGGTTCTATTCTGAATGGGAATCTGTTTTCCTCTATTCCTTATTTTAAAAGCATCTGTAGTTCATAGCTGTGCTCAAAACTGGCAAGTCTGCGTACCAAGTGGAATTGCCAACATAGTATGGTGTGACATGAGCAGTGCCCAAACATTTTCTTATGGCTTTGTTTGTTTTGCTGGTGCGACAAAGATATTTTCTAACATTTGTGTGTCTCAGATGAACATTTAATCTTAAGACTATATTGTCTTTATTCTAGAGAGTCACCATTTCTGCTACCTTTATACTCTTTTTCTTCAGTGACATTTGCAATTTAACAGTGGTTAGAAGTTAGAAAAGCCAGAATTCAGTGATTCAGAAGCATCCCACATCAGAATATATGCCTAGATAAAAAGTGCCAGCAAAAAAGTGCAACTTGCATCAGATTTAAATGGCTGATCTGAAAATAAAAGGTGACTCATGACATAATCAGTCTTTAAAACCCACTTTTCTACAGAAGGAGACAGTTTAATCCTCTGTTAATTTCTGTGTTTGGAAAGAAGTAATTTTCAACTCTGGCTTGGAAGGAATTAATTACCAAATACAGCATTCCAGAGCATTGTGAAGTGCAGTATGTGCCTTTGCCCTCCAAGATACTGTTATGTTTAGACCTAGTCCATTAAAAAACCCCTTGTTTTGGCAGTTGCTCTTAGTTGCATAATCTAATAATTAATTAACAATTTAATGACTTCAGACTGTGCTTAATTACAGCCTTTAAAAATACATCTGACACTTTCTCCAATAAATAAAATAGTTGACTAGAAACAGTCCAAATAATAAAATAATTACTAGTAAAACAGCAAATACTTTCCTCTTTCAGAATTTTTAAGTTTCAGAATATAAATTTGCCTTTTTTTTTTAAAATTGAGTAATCTGATGTCTCATTGCCATTGATCAGAGAAGGAAAAGTGACTGACTCAGCAGAAAAGCAGCTTTACAGGTCTAAGTGACAGTAATGAGGAGAGGCTCTCCTGAGGATCAGGATAAAGAGGGCTGCATGTCTAGAAGGGCTTCATTTTTCTCTGCTCCACAAGAGAATGTGTTCCTGCAGAAACCTGGCTGGCATCAGCAGATCCAGGAAACATGGTCCTGCAGCTGGTTTGCTATTGGAAGGCTTTTTGCCTCTCTGCAAGGCAGCAGCTCTTGCTGAGCTCAGAACTCTGGGAGTTTCATCTGGGAGTTGTCGACTGCTGCCTCTCACACATGCCTCTCTACAGAAGCTGGGGCTTCTGGCCTTGAACCAACCTAACACTGTCTGCTCACTTGCTATCTTGAGTGTCCCACGTTGCTGCTCTGTCTTCTAAATCATGTGCAAAGCCCCTCCATCGATATAACAGGGTAGTGACTCCAATCGCACACATCAAGGGAGAAATGTTAAATACTTTTAGCTTTAAAATTGCCAGACAGATGTTCTTTGTTTTTGACTCAAAAGCATTAAGTTTAAATGCAAAACCAGCTGAGCCAAGCAGAAGTGTTTCAGGTTCAAAAATCCCACTGGAACCAATGAGATTGTTTGTTCTCACACTAGTGCATCAATTCTGTTTAAAGTGCTTTCCCTAAATTAACTTCTATTCCAGGACAGTGTATGACAAAAATAGCAATTGCAGAGGTTAGCTGAGGATCACAGATTTGTAATTCAGCGTTAACCACCCAGAACTCTGTAGCCACATTTATCTGCCATGTCTAGTGCATCCTGTTGTAAATACTGCAGAGAGCCCCAGTACCTCTTTGTCACAAGGATACTTCATGTAATGTTCCTTGAGAGCCTTTCTTTGCCTCAAGTACATTGAGGCAAAGTACACAAAGACAGTAGAATGTGAGGGTTTTTACATTTTGAAAAGTATTATTTTAAATAGCTCGTTAAAATATCTACCCATGTGACAACACATGCTCCATAGAGAAGGGAACACATTGCCCTATAGTGATTCAGGGTCATATGAGATTAGACAGTAACTCTTGAGAGATGGCTGCTTCTGTTAGCAAAGTTTGCATATTGCAAGTGCATCATTAGCATAGACATTGCATGAATTTATGCTTTGAAAATTTGTATCTTTTAGCTCTCACATAATCTCTGTTTTCTTAATTTCCAGAATGTAGTGGGAATCTAAGTCAAAGATACCAGCTTTCTGAGGAGAGGATGCCGCTCCCTGGAATGTAAATGCAGGATGCTTGCCCAGAGAAGATTCCTTGGCAAGAAAAAGGTATCTATGCAACTGAGAGCTTGTTCTTTTCTTACTTCTTTGAGAAGTGGAAATGAGAAGTAGTTTGTGCCTTATCACAAATTCAAAGATAGTGTTTAAAATCATGCAGGGTGGTGCCATGGGCTGCCCACACTCCTAGAGACAGGGCACCCCTCCCTATTGCAGAAGGAATTGAGAGGAATAACTAGGTGGTTACTGCCTTGATTTTCCACAAACTTAGAAATAAGTATAAAATATAAAGAAAATGCAGAAATGAGCCTCAGTGTAGAAAAGGTGGAGAACCTCTAGTGAGGGCCTTCCAGGACCTCTTGCTGATTGTTAAGAGTTTGACATGGAGCCAGCTATTTTTTGGGGGGGGGATGGATTGGGCATATTTTTCTCCCAGCCCTCTCCTGACTGTAACATTCTTTTTAAAACAAGTTTCTGTTTGTGTCTTAGAAATAGCAGATACATAGTGATTCAGCACAGTCCCTGTACCCCTATTGATTTATGGACTGATCTCAGGGAACCAGCGCTACTGACTATCTCTGCAGCATTTTGAGAGACTTCAACACGTGTTTGAAGCTCTTGGGGTGGCTACATGACTTTTAAAACCAAGAGTCTCTTTTTGGTTTATATTGTCTCCATCTTTCTTTGCTGTCTGTGCTGCTTGGAGCTAGCGGTGTTAGAAGCAGAAAGCCAGCTGAGTTGATGTGACGCTGTCAGATGGGACAAGTGTGTAGTCATTCCATGACACTCGATGGTGCCCTTTACAAAGCACTCTATGATCTGTCCTGGCGTAATGTGCCAGGCTGTCAGCTACAAGGCAATGAGAAGACAGTGTGTTTGCTCTAGCCATCTTTCTGGAGAACAACAGGACTTTGGCAGAGAGTGAAGAGGTGCAAAAGGCACTGTTTCTTTGGAGGGATCACTAAAATGCATTCTGACAGCTGAGGGCCCAAACCAGGGTTGTTCGCACACGGAAGCTGAGCAGTGGATTGAAAGAGAATTTCAGGACCTGAAAGAACGAAGGATGTCAGATGGGGGACAAAGAACTTAGCGGCAGATATAATGAACAGTTACAGCACCAGTTGTATAATAGGCAAGAGGAAAGCAGCAGAAGCAAAAGAATGGAAGAGCTTAGCTAATGGACGCATCCTTCCTTTTCCTTCAGCCACCATACTGTCATGCACATCTCTAAGTGCCCAGTAAAATATCTGCTGTGCTTTCTCTTTTTCATCACCTTGAAAATTTGGCTGCACTGTAAATAACCTGCTCCTGCTTTTAAACATCAGCACTGTTTCAAGCTACTAAAATTGTATAAGTGCCTGCCCAACTCCTACCCAGGCAGTGCTCAGTTTTGGAAGAAGTACTCAGCTATCTGGCAGATTCTCCTATCAGACAGACATGCTTCTGGCTTTCTGACAGGTTTGGGCGCCAGCATAATGATGGAAATACTGTTTTTCTTGGTTTACTGAGGTTTAAATTTCTAGCACCAGTAATCCACTGAAAGTCACAGTAACGAGAGAGAGTACCCTGTACAACAGAGTTGCGTAGGGATGTCCTATGCCTTACTGATGAGTCACCCTGATGTTTACATCCCTTGAGAAGCATTTTGTAGTTCATGCATCAGTTCTAGACCTTCAAACCCAGGATATCTGTTTCTTTGTCAGACTGCTGTGTATCACTATTGACATTTTTGAAAGGGTATAGAAAATATTTTTTGTTCAAATAGAAAGCATTCTTGTTCATCCTGGTTGTATCATTCTTGTCTGAGGACTTGAAAAGTTTAAGAAAATGTATCTTTCCTCCACTCTTCCAGCTAAACTAACCCTTCTTGTTTTCTCCCCTACCCAGCCTACTTTCTTATCCCATTCCATTTTTTCTTTACAACTATAACAACTTGAGCTCCCCACTTTTCTGCACAAAAGGAAATATTCCTTCAATCAGTGGGACTGCTTTTCACATGTCCTTCAACCTGTTTGATAAAATTATCGTTATCTTCTCATATCAGTAAATGAGTAATAGATGATTATTTGCCCTTCCATAGAGATGGATAGGACCACAAAGAATTACCTTTCTATGGATGGGCATCTTATTAGGTTTTTTTTTTTCCATAAGAGAAAAATACTATTTTAGCTAGCTTTCGGTTTTCTAAGATTTTCTGCCATCTGTCTTAGGATGGTTTCTCTTAGAAGTGACCTTTACAGATTATCCAGCCCAGGCTCCCTGCCATGGGCAAAGACATCTCTCCCTAGATTTTCTCAAAGCCTGAATCCAGCATGACCTTAAAATAATATATACACATCTGGTTTAGAAGTTTTCTAATACATGTCATCATGGCATATTTGTTTCTGTTCTACATTGTCATCCCCTTAGAACAGAGTTTTTGCCCAGCAGTAGAGATTTTTGTTGCTTTTTAAGTGAGTAAATGCAAAGGTGAGGAAGAGTTCAGGAGGAAAAGAAACATTTCAATGGAGTACTTCAGCCTCCAGGGAGATTGCTGGCTATTGAAAGTCTTTTACTGAGAGAAAGATTTTGCAGCATTTTCTAATTTTGGTCAGACTCTGGATTCACCGTATTTTTTCTGAAGCTACTTGTGCAGACAAATGTTCTCAACAAGATTGATTTGTTCGCGGCTCTCCTAAAGTGCATTCTGCAAGGTCTCAGAGCTGCAGAACTGCTATTGTGTTTTGTAAAATGCATTTGATACAGCTGGAGCATGAGATATTTACTGCCTTATGTACTGTAACAGGTGCTGGATGTGGACAATGAATGAACAGTCTTAAAGCAGAGCTGCCATGGATTTGGCTGCCTAAAACTGGATGGGGATCCTTACCAGCTAGAGCCTAGATGCTGTCTTCCTGCCTGCATTCATGTGATTTACAAGTGTGCAGGGAAAGCTACTAACATAACCAGAAGGACAAGTGTGGCAGAAAGCAGTATGCTACTGCTGAAAAGATGCATTGCTTAGA
This sequence comes from Rhinopomastus cyanomelas, assembly GCA_013400115.1. Classification (NCBI taxonomy): domain Eukaryota; kingdom Metazoa; phylum Chordata; class Aves; order Bucerotiformes; family Rhinopomastidae; genus Rhinopomastus; species Rhinopomastus cyanomelas. The sequence continues at coordinate 92,477 of VXBP01008288.1, read as the reverse complement.
AACCAAGATTGCGTGTCAGAGTGTAGGAAGGAAATTACCTTCCAGTGTGGGAAGTGCCCTGCCGTGCATGTGCAGAGCACATTTGGCATTGTGGGTCCTAATACAGTTTGACACTAGTTGCTACTATAACTTAGTAAATAAGAAGACCAACAGGATTTTTCCTTCAAAAGTAGAACCTCTTCTGTTGGTTTAAGGGTTGTGACCTACATGTTTTTTAAAGTCAACGGTTAGAAAATGTCTTCCAAGGAACAAATAACCCATTGTGCCCCAGTGGACACTCTGTCTTCCTTCTAGAACAATAGCCAGGTGACCTTAAGGACTCAAGTTGTGCACCCTGTTAATGAGTGTGTATTAGAAGTTGATCCCTGCCTAGATCAAGTTCTAGGCTCTGATCACTTAGGCTGTATCTAGCCCTGCTTTTAGCAGTGGTGCTTCTGGTTCATTTTCCAGCATTTCAGCTAAGCTTGTGACCCCTCTAGTGATGGTTAAGGAAAAGTAATTACTTACTTGTCACTGGCCTAAAAACATCCCTGAATCACAAATGAGGAATTCATTCACAAGATATTTTGAAGGCAGACGTGAGTAGGCTCTTAGCTGGAAACTGTGCTAACTAGCTTGCAATCTGTAGCAGTGCGATTATGAAAGGGAGGGAAAAGATTGTAAATAGGAGAAACCATATTTGTCAGCTTGCAAATGTCTTGTAAACATGAATTCAGGCTAAAGATGCTGTTCTCAGGCAAATGTTGTAAGGTACATCCATCTTTAAGCCATTAAAGCACAGAGATCTTAATGTCAGAATTATTATCAAAGAAATCCAAGTAATGGTGTCAAAAAAGTAATTCTGGATCAGTCTTCTAGCAGTGAAGGAAATGATTCCTAGAGCAGAGGATGGTTCTCAGGGGAAATCTGTCATTGTCTACAACTACCTGAAAGGAGGTTTTACTGAGACGGTGGTCACTCTCCCAAGTAACAGGACAAGAGGAAATGGCTTAAAATTGTGCTAGAGGTGGTTTAGACTGCATATTAGGAAAGATTTCTTCACCAAAAGGGTTGCCAGGAACAGGCTGCCCAGGGAAGTGGTTGAATTCCCACCTGTGAAGATTTTTAAAACATGTTGATATGGTGCTGAGGAAATGGTTTAGCGGTGATGGGCTTGGTAGTGCTGGGTTAACAGTTGGGCTTGAAGACTTCAATGGTGTTTTTCCAACCAAAACAATTCTACAGTCTAGAACTTTGGGTCTTTTGGATTCTGACATTTGAGTGTCCTTATGCAGACTTGGATAATAAACATCTTTTGGGGAAAGTGTGTCACTGATAAGCTTCCAATTTTAGCAATCTAATTTTCTTTAGTTTCCTCAGTTGCTGTTTTTCAAGGCAGCATTTGCAAGGGGACTGGCTAATGGTGCACAGCTTCCCAGCTAGGAGATCTTATCTTCTCCAGCCCGCTCACACTTCAAGAGACCCCTGAACTCTAAAGTCTGATTCTAGAATGGGAAGCCTGGAAAGAGCAGTTTTCCCCGCTCAGGTTTAAGGCCCATTCAGATGCCTGCATATTTGTATAGCTGCTGCAAGTCATCCCTGTGGACTTAGTGAACTAGTTCAAGCAGCAACTGTTATGTACCTAGAAATAGCTCAAGCACAGCTTGGAACACCATTTATTTCCCCAAAGATTTGTATGCAGGAGGGTAGGTAGGGAGAGTGCAAGCCAAGGATAGCTCAGCTAACACTAACCCTTCCTGAATATTGCCAGGGGATTTTAAATGCTTCTCAACTCTCAGAGAGCTGCTGAAAGATTCAGCCTCGGTTATTCTCAGTTTAAAACATCTCATCCAAAAAGCAGTAAATAGTTCTGACAGTGCAGGTCTCCATAATGAACTGTGTGGAAAAGTCAGACTTGGACGTGAGCACAGCCTTCGTGTTGCACTGAAACTCAAGACTTTTGGGGCCATAGTCTGTCAGATAGGGACTGCGGGAACCAGCGTTACCAACAGGGAAGTTATTCCTAAATTTGCTGGTGGGCAAAATTGAAGGATACACAAGACCTGTTCAGGGAAAAAAGAAAGGCTTCATTTCTTAATCTGGTCACTCTGACACTTCCGAAAAACTTTGAATCAGAAAGGAAAGAATAAGAGGCTTGCTCTAGGAATAGCTCGTGTATCAGAGTGTGGGACAATGCAATCGGCTTTGGGTAATTTGACATTATTATTTATCACATCTGCCTGAAGGCGTCTTTCAACACTCCAGCCATCAGGTGCTGTGCCAACAAGTGCAAACACAGCCCCTGCCCTTGAGCTATTACAGCACATATTGCAGCACAGGATTATGCTGGGATGGCAAGGGAAGGAATCAGTGAGAGTTGTGTGGCAGCAAGATACTGGTATAACAAGAACATTTACATACCATCCGCAGCCACAGCAGTTTTCTCCCCGGGCCCTGCCAGGCAGCAGCACTGTGTAGGATTCGTAACAGAGGTAAAGCTTAAAAGAAGATTTGATGGAAGACAAGATGGTACCTTGTGGGGAGATTTTTACCATGATTTAGAGGGCAGACAGTGAGGAAGTATAAAAGTGTCTGCAGGAGAAGTGACAGAATCTGTTCTCTTTAGTGAGGGAAGAAAGTTTTTTGCTGTGACAGGGTATTAGATTTAAGAGGCAAGGACAGACCAAGCAGTGAAGAGGCTTAGTAGTAGTTTTAAGCTTTTCTCCCAATCCCACAGAAATATTTATAGTATCAAAACATGTGCTATCAAGATGAAAAATTTAAATCTCAGAAACAGTACTTTGATGTTTTCTTAGCTGGAGAGATTTTTGAAAAAAATCCCCATCCATTGTGTTTGACTTCGTTATACAAAGAAACTATAAATTCTCTCTGCTTCTCACACGAATGATCTCCCAGAGCAGCTGGGATGTCAGGGCATTCCAGCTTTCACCCAATTGTCACTTCTCACACACAGCCTGAGATGCCAAATAAGCATCCCTGCAGATTTGGGCACACTAGTGTACCATGGAGGGCTGTTGTGCAGGTACTGTGTAGTCTCAGTTCTGGTCTGTACTTCCATTTTTGGAGTGCCATCTGTACCACCCATACACAGTCCATAAAGGAAATAAGAGAAGGAAAGATTTGATTTGAGTTGTACAGTTCTGGTGGGGATGTAGCCCAATACCCATAACAGAAATGGTACTCTCACTCTACAATTCATGAACTGAGCATGAAATGTGTTTTTACTCTATTAAGCTTGGGTTTAAAAAGGAAATTATGTTGAAGCAGAAAGGCAGAAATTATCAATTTGAGAACTGTCAAAATAATTTTTCAAAACATTTTTCAAATGAAAACATCCTAAAATGGGGTCTTTTCGTCCTCTGTGGAAATTCTCCTTGGTGAACTGATATTTTCAGTTGAGAAAGTATTAGCTTCAGTGAAGGGAAAAGCTGCTTAATACAGTACAGAGTGAGGACATGTGAATAAAGGTGAAATGTGGTTAAAATGCTAAAAAGGAAGTTGTTCCTTGCAGTAGATCTTAAACAAGGCTAAAGAAAGAAGGTCACAGTAGGTGGTATGAGGTGCTTGAAGCAAGGAACTTGGCAGCTGAGAATGGCAGAAATAGATTTGTAAAATAATATTTAATGAAGTTGGAAGCCCATTGCATGCGTCAAAATCTGTGAAACACCCGAGCTACCAAGGCTGACTGCTTCATGTTACTGTTGGGACAGAAAAAGGACAGGATTTACTAGGAATCTGCAGTAAAATCTACATTAAAAATCTACAGGGTGAGACTTGCAGGGAATGCTAAAGAGCACAGGTTAAGAAAAGGCAGAGAGAAAGGGCAATAGGTGTTTTATATATAAAGGAATATCTATGTTGTGTATCGGGAAGACAGACCAAGGTGTGAGATTAGATGGTTGAGAATGATCATGAATCAGGTTCTTTATTTGTAATTTGTGTATGGGCAGATACTTAATCAGACCAAATCCTGTATGGTTATCTCTGCAAGAATAATGCTAAATCTTGTGTGCCTAAAAGAACAGTCTCTGAAGTATTTTCTTCTTCTTTCTGTTTTTGTGGTGTATAAGGATAGCATAAGTATAGTTAATCCCCTCTTGACTCTGCTTGTGGATGCTGTAACTTCATATAGCAGCATGGTGCACAGAATAAGCTCAAATTTTAGTATCTTATATAAAAGTTCATTTAATGTGAGCAAACCATTCCCCTAGGACCGTACAGGAGAGACAGGTTATGGAGTGCATGACAATACAAATTGTAGCTGTCAGTTTAGTCGTAATTCTGAGAAGGAGCTTCTGCTCGTGGAAAAAAATAAAAATTGTCTGTCTGACCTTCCTGGGCACTGAGTGCCCCCAGGTTTTACTATGAAAGCATTTAAGGTTGACTTGCTATTGAACTGCCTAAAGCAAAGACAGAGCATGATGCCTTTAAAAGGACCCAGAAAAGCAGACATCAGTGGTTATGACCCCTGTAACTGTTCAAATGACAGATTGTGGGCTGAACAATTCCTGCCCTTCACCAAAGTCTCAGCTGTGACACGTCCTGCAGTTCTGAGCGCAATCCCTCGTTTCTCATAAAGCAGGTGTGACATTTCATGATTATTTTGACGCATTAGGGAAGTAAATTCCTCGAATCAGGAACCACATCCAGCTGAGCAGACTTCAGGAAAACCATTCAGCAGACTTCAGGAGAAATTAATCAAATGGCCCAGCTTTAAAAACCTTACCTGGAGCAGGTAAGTCCCTGCTGGAATTCACATGTCAAAGCAGAACCATCCTTCCACAGGCATGGGAGACACAGCCCGTTCCTCTTTAAATCTGTGCTGTGCGCTGCAGTGCTCTGCATTGTTGCCATGGCAGAAATCTCCCCATAGTAATAACCTCTTTCAGAGAAGGTTAAAAAGAGACAGTGCACATGCTCAGAAATGCTGCACTTGTTCTGTTAGCAGTTTGCAGCGGCCATTTCAAAGAGAACACCACAAAGACGAGACAGAGATCAGGTACTGATATTTTTTTCCTTTGTTAGAGGGGGTGACTTTTCTCTTTCATAGAAGTCCATCCACAGATCTAGCTCCGTCCCCATTTGCACTTGCAGAGAGAGACCACCCTTGAAGCCTGTCATGCTTATTCCTCGCAGACAGCAAATTCCCACAGAATAACTGAGAGACAGTAGTTAGATGCGATCTAAGGTGATTGCTGCACTCGGGGACCAACAGTTTTGTAGCAAGACTCGCATACAAAGCACAGCTGACCCTTGGGTAGGTGGTATGTAAGGCACCCTGAAAAAGTTTAACAGCAAATCAGCTTTGTTTTGTTGAACCTTTGTAGCACTTATAGCCAACTATGAGAATAGCTTCTGCTCCTATGGACTAGGAGGCTTCTGTATTAGGTACTTTCAAAAGACTCTGCTATTATCCTCATTTACTGGTACTCGGAGACACCCTGCTGCATCCTGTTGCAAAGCTTGGTGTCTTTAATTGTACTTGCTTTCCATGTGGATTAAAACAGAATTAAACATTAATTAAAACAGAAAACCTAAGCTGTTGTTATGATTTTATTACCTTTATTTTAAGGATTGTAGAAAGGAGAAAAAAGATCACAATAGATCACTTCTAAATAGTGTGAGGTATAGGAAAGCCAATTCTGAGGTTATGGGAATTACATTACCAGATATTTTTGTGATGCAGGCCCAAATACATCTGTGACTGCATGTACATGTGTGTGTCTTGCTTCTGAACGGTCCCCTACTCTTACCTTTAGATTGAGGTGCACAGTAAGCGGATGTATAAAAATGCTGCTCCTTTCTTGGATGAACTGATTTGTACGTAGCGCAAGTGTTTGTGTGATTTGCAGCTTCAGGCAAGCTGTGTCTGAAATGGTGGGTTGCATACTTTGCAGAGCAAGTGTGTTCTGTTTGGTGTTTGTGGAAAGATGGGGAAAAAAAAACCTTTCCTGCCTCCCTCTATTGCCCATCGAAAGGTGAAATACAGCTGTTTTGGGGAGTGTTGTGCTCTTGCGTTCAGTATATGCAGATCTGATGTTCTTACGCAACACCTTTTGCTTAGTGTGCACTGACTTAAAAAACATTGTCCTGCTCTCCTGGGTTTAGCTAAAGAGATTTTTCATGTGGATTTTATTGTCTTGCTACAAGTTAACCTTATTTGGATATTTCATTAATCCATTTGAAGATACTGGAATGGAAGGTAAACTTGGCTGAACCCAACTGAGTACCCTAGCAGTTTGCCAGGACCCTTCAGTCTTGGATTGAAATCTCTAATAGACAGTTGCAGCCTGAGCCATCCCAAGTCTTCTGAGTTCCCACTTGATCTGATCAGATTACCTGTTGGATCAATAAAGTACTTAATTTGAAGTCTGTGTGCTTACAAAACATTTTACCTCTCTGTGAAAAACATTCCACCCTTTTGTGAAGGGGACTTGTTGCTCTGTACCAATCTTCAGGGCATGGTTCAGGAGCAAACGGCTGCAAATAAAGGTCTGAAGAATGGATTGTGAGGGAAACAGAAAGTCAACAGAGTTTTGATGCTTTTACCAGTAGAAGTTCTAAATATCAATTTGTGGAGGTTTAACAAGTCTTTTGTTTCAGCTACTTTCATAAACATTTTTGTGATCAATGTGTTGTGTAGTTACTAATGATTATGTTCAGTTATTAGACTTGTGAAAAGATGGTTTATTAGTAAAACAAGCTGGAGGGTGAAAACGTCATTTCCAGGTTCAGATCTATTTCAACCACTTCTATAATCCCTGCAGTTCTGATTTCAAAGTCTAACAGTGAACCAGGTGTCTGGACTGATGTGCTGGTCTGGGTGTATGTACTTGAAAAAATAGTAAAGTTGCTGGCATCCTTGTTTGCAAATGAAACCCAAAACTATCTAGGGACTTCTGGTCTTCTTGTTGAGGGACATCTATCCTACTTGAGTTTTATGTGCACTGCTGGAAAAGTATAGACAACTTTTGTCCTGCTCTATATCTGAATATTTACTTTCTTTCAAAGGAAGTCTACTAATGCTTTAGCTGTGAAGAGCATTAAGTTCTCCGTAACAAAACCCTGTACCTGTAATGTTCCTTACTAACTCGTTCATGTCTCTTGATAAACAGAGAAGTACCCAAGATGTTGTCAGCCTGCCTTCTGAGAAGAGTGATACTTACAGTTCCTTTACTTTTTGTGGCTGCACTGCTTCTTGCTGAACCTCTTAGATCTGATCAAGAAGCAGGAACAGCCATACCAGCTGAAAGTACGTATCACCCTACTGTCTTCGCATACACTTTGTACTGTGATTTTTAATGTTGCAGAACTTTACATCACTGAAGCTTGTCCAAATAATTCAAACATGTCTTGCTCACTTTGTTTTAAAACCACAACTTGGTAGCATACCAGTGCTGGTTTTCTACAGTATCTGAGGCCCTTCATTCTCTTGCCTATAGCTGTCTTGCCTGTACCTGAAATCTCTCCTTTTGTCTGGTGCAATTATAACACTAAGGTTCGATGGTAGAGAGAGGAGGTCTTTAATACTAAGCAGTGTTTATTTTTTAACCTCTTGGAGTTTTTTTCTTAGCTAGTCAAAGTATTTAGTAGATTCCTTTTATCCGGTAGGCAGGATTATTATAATGAGCTGTGACCTCCAGCTTATCAGAGGCCTGTAGTAATCAGTAAAATATCAAATGTTTCCAAAATAGACTGACAGACACGGCAGGATTTTCAATATCAACCTAGGTTTCACCCTTTCTTCCTTACCAGACCTCAAAGAGCAAACTAAACTTGCACTCAGAAGTTCTCACTTACGCAATATTTCCTCTGAAGTTGTCAGAGAGGCACCAGGAAGCAAATAAGAGCATATGTAAAGTGTGATGATTCAAAGACATTTCATCATGTCCATATTTGTTCTGTCTCAGTACTGCTATCCATTAGGGCACAGCTTTGTGTTACATGGTGATCAAGGCACAGCAAGCCTTGTGACCTTCAGTTTGCATATCTAGACATGGGGACACTATATCACATACTGCAGTTAGTCCTGAATGCAGTAGCTCTGCTTATCAGCAGTGTCCACCAATGACAAGGCTTTGTGTTTATCTGCTGCTTGCTTTGGACAAAGCTGTATCATATTTAAAGTCAGAGGGTAAGTGATCTTTGTGATACTGTAGTCAGTTTTATCCTATTAGCTTTCTGTTTAGAGCTCCAGTTTGTGAGATTAGGAGACAAGATTTTCCAGGGCACAGGTTCGTGGTTTCAGAGGTAATTTCTGAAAATGAAGATAGAAAATAGGGTTGGTGTTTCCACACTATGAGCTGTAACAAAACAAAAACAAGGAGAACAGTAATAAAGGATGAAGAAAAATTTTAATGCAGATTTGTTGCAGCAATTATTTTGTTATTGAGAGACTGAGTGCCTGTGGTTGCTATGGTCCATCATAATGGTTGCAACTGTCCACCATGATGAACCCTTTACAGTAACTTGAGTTTTTCAAGATGACACACACCAGTACTGAAACTAGTGTGGTATGGACTCTTCTCTGTCGCTCTTCCTCACACTCAGAATCACTGTCTCTTCCTTCTACTTGATACTTCATGCTATTCTGTCATGATTCTGTGCTAATGGTTCTACTAAAAACTCTCCTAGGTCGTCCCTGTGTTGATTGCCATGCATTTGAGTTCATGCAGAGGGCTCTGCAAGATTTAAAGAAGACAGCATATAGTCTAGACACAAGGGTAAGGAAACATCCAATTATATTTTTTTAATGTGGAAGAAAATGATGTGGATAAAAGTAGATGGGCTGGATGGATTTTGCACAAGACAGTCAAGTGTACAGTCCTCTCTTTTAAGGTGACGCTAGGTTATTACGTGCCACCTCTTTATGCACTAATCCATGTCGTTTTTCTGCCTTGGAATACTAGGGACTCTAGGAAGCTTAAGAAAAAGTGAATTGACAGTCTTCAGTCCTCTATCCTCCTGTTGAGTTACAGACATTAGTGCTGCTATTCTTACTTCAAACGCTAAGTATACACATTTGGTTTTGTGTTAGGGGAAGTAAGGTGAAAGCATCATTTATATTTATTACCCAAGAGGAGAGAACCAGCTCAAATAAAAAGCCTACTGCAACAAAACACTCCCCTGCACATGCTTTTACCCATGGGAAGAGGCTAAGGGAGGAAACACAATCTCATAGATACTTTTTTAGATTGCTGTGATTCCATGATGATGAAAAATGCCCCAAAGTAGAACAGCATAGGGACTGAAACTTGTTGGGCTTGCAGTCAGAGTGAGAACTTGCCAAAGTTGATATCTTCCTTCTGTGAGGGTAGTTGAATCTGTCTCTTGCTACTGCAACCTGCCATCTGTGTATCCCAGCTGCTGTCAGAGAGCAGTGTCTCAGGGGGGCACCTTTTTCCCAGCCTCCTGTATATCCTTTAGCTGAAATGCTGTATCTGCACAGATTTTTCAATAGTAGGCATTGAAAACTTTTTGCTTTTCTAACCTATGGCCAAGGTTGTTCATAGTTCAAAGCCTGAGAACTGGCATCTTAGAAGAACAGTTTGAGGGTACGTGATTTTAGGTGAAAATGCAGGTAGGTACAAGAATGAGGATGCCTTGAGTTGCATATACTACGAAAACCAAACATTCCAGCAGGACCATATTGGTATGTAGCACATTTACAGTTAAACAAAATCTGTTCAATAATTACAGGTCAAAAGTATTTCAGGATTCTTCATGAAGAAATCTCATTAATGAATACATCTGCTGAGCACAGCCCAAACAAGATATTCAGACTGTGCTGTAAAGTGGTTCTAGCACACCAGTTTCTTCTTTTACAAGCCTTTGACCTTTTCACCAGTATGTCTAAAATCTTGATTTTAAAATGTCTCAGCTCCTAACGTTTTCTCTTGTCTGACTATGGCATTGACCTTTATGACACCTATAACTTGCAGAACAGGACAGAAGATTTATAAAATACAGATGTCCAAAGCAGGAGTACCCACAAAAGCCCCAGAGAGAGCAACTGTATTTTAATACAGCCAGAAATTCTGCCTATGTCTTCAAAAGACAATTGTACAGTGTTTCAGTTCTTAATTATTCAGCTGTGGACCAATTTGATGTGAACTAGAAGTCTTAAAGACAATTGCTTTCAGCCACATGTATATTATACATTTGACTGTTTCAGTCTGGTTTGCTGCTTAGCAGAGCGAATGTGTCTGTCCCTGGAAATACATTTCCCTTTGTTAATATTCCCACTGGAGACACTAATTTTCTTGCAAAACTCTCTTTTGTTTGCAGCCAAGATTTTTAGATCATGACTAAGCGTCTCCTAACTGTTGGAGGCGGAGGAATTCCCAAAAGCTTAGAGAGGAGATTCCCATTTAATTTCACCTGCAGATCTCACCCTGGAGTTCTGTACAGGTGATAGCAAATACTTTTATTGAACAGCTCCTAAGTTTTCACACTTAATTTAGCCCCATGATGATCTGCATGGTGTCTCACATAGTGCTTCTAGCTTAGGTCACATAACCTTTTAGGGGCTATAGACTACACATCTTCATTTTACAAGACTAGACATACTTGTAACCTACTCTGATGTGATGATCACTTGCTGATAAGACAGGCTGACTACATATTACTCATGTGGTAAGAGAAGGGTCACAGACCATCTCTGAGGAGCTAGCCATGACCCATGCATGTACCAGACCTGTTTGGCCCTCTGCATACTGTTTTCCACCTTTTTGTGGCTGCTGGTCCCCTGGAGCAGGCTGCAGTCTGGATTAGTTGTTTTAACAGCGCTAACCAACTCTGGCTAATCTTTTCTGGGCAAAGTACAGCATGTGGCAGGTGCAGCTCTGATCATCAACTAAGGCAATGCTTCTTGTACTGCTGAGAGGGAGATGCTACCATCAAAACCACTCAGTCAGTTCACAGCCAGCTCCCTACCACATCTAGTAGCTGTTCAAGAGAGAGGCCAGCAGTGAGCAAGCCAGGAAACAAAACCTGTAAAACAAACCCAAACCATGGACTGCACAGTTTAAGTGTGCACTATAGACACTTCTTTTCAAAATTCCCAGCCATTTCTCAGAGCCAATCAGTGGACATTGCATTGCAACTTTAAAGAGCTCAGGAACTGCATTGCTAGCTGGAATTTATAGTCTTTTTTTACAGATTCAGATTTTGCATCCTGCCCTGTTTGGTTTCGATTTTCTTTCTGTGCAAATGTTGTTGTGATTATGCTCACAAAGAAGTCAGCAAAGTTATATTTAGTGCCATTCATGGAATCATAGGATGGTTTAGGTTGGAAAGAACCTTAAAGGTCATTGAGTTCCAATCTGCCTGCCATGGACACTTTCCACTAGATCAGGTTGTTCAGAGGCTGATCCTACCTGGCGATTTTGTCCTTTATTCCTTCCTAAACCATCAGTGGTTATTTGAAAACTTCCAAGCACATGAAGTTGGATGTGCCCTTGAAAGTAGAAACGAATGCTTGAAAACATTATTAAAGATATAAAAGCAGCTCTGGGGCTTAGCTCTAAAGCTGTTGGCATGCTGTTAACCTCCCTTAGTCAAACCATTGCAAATAATGTCAAGGAGATGGTTAGAAGGTGGTGGTTGAGTGTCTTTTAGGTGATTAGCAAAGTCTGATCAGATTTTTCCAGTTTTGCGAGGAACTGAAACAATCAAAAGCTATACCAAATTTAATGGAGAACGACAGGGCTGTGTCTAGTGATTAATCATCTGGGGAAAAAACCTGACCAATAGACAGCTTTTCCTAGCAGGTGGTAAGGAGGATGCTTCAGCCCAGCTCTGCTCTAAGCACATTTAGTTGATGTGGATCAGTGGATAACACAGCTTTTAAAACACAGCCTTTAGATACATAACAGTTCCATTCTAATACAGAAATCACAAGACAGAGTATAGATGGGTTGATTTGTCTGACATTTAGATCAGCTCGTCTTCATAATGCCCTTTTTCTGTGTAGCTGGTTACATGAGAGGGAATTAATTTGGTGAGTGGACATCACACAGCCAGTGTATCCCTTGACAATAAGGGGGAAGTTCTCTTTTGGATCAGACTGATTCTCAGATACAGCTTCAGCTCATAGAATCATTTAGGTTGGAAAAGACCTTCAAGATCATCAAGTCCAGCTATTAACTTAAATGTGCCAAGCCCACCATTAAACCACGTTCCTAAGCTCTAGAGCTACACGACTTTAAACATGTCCAAGAGTGGCAATTCAACCCCTCCCTGGGCAGCCTTTTCCAAGGCCTGATGGCCCTTTCAATTAAGAAATGCTGCCTAATGTCTAATCTAAACTTCCCCTGGCACAACTTGAGGCCATTTCGTCTTGTCCTACCAGTTGTTACTTGTGAGAAGAAACCAACCCTCATATCTCTCAACCCTCCTCTCAGGTAGTTGCACACAGCAATAAGGTCCCCCCTCAGCCTTCTTCAGACTAAACACCCCCAGCTCCCTCAGGATAGACAATCTGAGGTGAAGTTATGATGTTGATGTCAAAGAGCTCTGTGCTCCATCATGCATTTACTGAAGCCACAAGCACTCTTAAAAGCCAGGAAAATAGAAGTGTGTGAGTGCTAGAGGGAAAGGATTCACAAACTTCCCTTATGCAGCCCTTTCCTGGTGCTCAGCTCTTTCCCACGGGGCAAGGGTACAGACCTTTCTGATCATACATCTCTAAGAAGTTCCCAATCCACCCTTGTTGCTCCAGAAAATCATTATGGGCAGTAATGATTTCCTGATACTGAGTAATCTCAGTTCAGCTGAAGGGCCTCAACATTCACCAGTTTTGAAATCATTTCCTTGAAGAAGCCAGCAATCTTATCACAAATTTGAAGTGTGACAGCTGTAAGCCACCTCAGCAGTTGTAGTCAATTTTAGGGAGTTGGATTTAATCACAGAATCATAGAATGGCCAGGGTTGGAAAGAACCTTAAAGATCATCTAGTTCTAACCCCACTGCATAGGCAGGGACACCTTCACTGGATCAGGTTACTTAGGGCCCCATCTGGTCGGGCCTTGAATACTTCCAGGGATGGAGCAGCCACAACTTCCTTGGGCAACCTGTTCCAGCATCTCACCACCCTCACAGGAAAGAATTGTTTCCTAATGTCCAACCTAAATTTCCCCTCTTCAAGTTTGTAACCGTTTCCCCTTGTCTTCTCACTGTGCACATGTGTAGGAAGCTCTACCCCAGCTTCCTTGTAGGGCCCCTTCAGATATTGGAAAGCTGCCATAAGATCACCTGGGAGCCTCCTCTTCTTTAGGCTGAGCCCCAACTTACTTGGCCTGTCTTCATAAGGGAGGTGCTCCAGCCCTCTGGTATTTGAGTTGCGCTCCTCTGGACACATTCCAGGAACTCTATGTCCTTCTTGTGTTGAGGTCCAGAACTGGACACAGCACTCTNGTTGAGGACTCCAGAACTGGACACAGCACTCCAGGTGGGGTCTCACAAGCTCAGAGCAGAGGGAGAGAATCACCTCTCTCAACTGTCAATGCTGCTTTTGATGCAGCCCAGGACACAGTTGGCTTTCTGGGCTGCAAGCACACACTGATGGCTTCTGTTAAACTTCTGGTCCACCACCACCCCCAAATCCTTCTCCTCGGGGCTGTCCTCAATCCTTTCTCCTCCCAATCTGTATTCATGCAAGGGATTACCTTGACCCAGGTGCAGAACCTTGCGCTTCCCTTGTTGAACTTAATGCAGTCTGTGAAGCCCACTTCTCAAGCCTGTAAAGGTCCCACTGGATGGCCTCCCTTCCCTCCAGTGTGTTGACTTCACCACACAGTTTGGTGTTGTCAGCAAACTGACTGGGGGTGCATTCAATTCCATTGTCCAAGTCGCTGACAAAGATGTTAAATAGCACTGGTCCAAGTACTGACCCTCGAGGAACACAGCTCATCACACCTCTCCATTTGGAGACCACGGGTCCCTTCCAACTTGATATATTTTCTGATTCTATGATTAAATGATGCCTTACTTTCCCTGTACAAATTTCAACAGTGAATTCAGACTGCAGTACTCTAAATCTAATTTTTAAAGTATATTTTTAAGTAAAAAGAAAATTTTCTGTCAGGTTTTTCATTTATTTTTTAAAGCCTCTCATGAACTTGAGAACTTGAGAGTTTGTGTAGTTGAAGTAAGATTGCAAAAAAGACAAATAACTTTACACAAAGATAACAGCACCCAGACGCCTGCTGAATGTACTAATGTGAAAACACAAATGTGTGCTGGGCTCAATTTCTCCATGTCATGGGGAGTGTTGCCATGTTGGTGTGTCAGTAGTCATGCAAATGCTAAATTACTTTGCAGAGCAGTAAGCAATAATTCTGATTTTTACCTCAAGCCTCGTCTCATACAACCAATTCCAAATCTTGGAACAAAAGTAAAATGGACTTTTCTTTGGGAGGTAATTACTTCTACAGTGCTGACCCTTTGTTTTTGATGTTGCTTTTGTTCCTGCTTCTTACAGACAGAAACTCTGCTTCTTCAGGTGGAAAAGAGAAATCTGTGCGACTGTGTAGCTGCAAATCTGCTGAACTGAATCCTGGATCCAGTTAAGGAGTATCATCTGTGCAGCGGTTTTTAAAATGCAGTTGTATAAAATACAGCTTTATGGAGTTCCCATTGCAAGCATGTATGCCCCAATGTACGGAGGAAACTGGGGGACTGTGTCTTATGTATTTGTCTGTTCTGATTTTTTTTAAGAGTGCCCTCTTTTCACATTCACTGGGTTGCCAGTAAGGACCAGTAAGGGCTCTGAATTGTAAATCTGTTACTTGGTATTAGAGTGGGGAAAAGTTTAGCTAGTTTGATTTCTAAATCAGAATTGGCCAAGTGTAACCCACAAGATAAATATGGCCAGCAGTGTGCTACAGACACTGGCAGCTGGTGTGTTTTTGTCTCTAGTATGAACATATCTCTGTAGCAACTTACCCAGTTATATTGAGACAGGGAATTGTGTTCTCTGTAGGCTTTGCCTGTGTATTAAAGATGATGGAAGTCCTTTCTGTTTGTTGTTTGCACTGTGACCAGATCCAGTCATGCTGAAGTTCTGTCAGCTGTAATGAGGTATGTGCCACAAGGGGTTATATGTGTGCTGTACTGGGACCAAAACAGTTTATATCTTGCCAGGTTTCTGGTATACCACATAATGCTCTTGTCATCTTTCTTTAAAACCTTTAGTTTGTTTCCTTCCTTTCCTGGACAGTATTCTTAACCCACTATATCTCTCAGTAGCTGTATCTTAGCAGGTCAAAAGGATAGATTAGAAAAAGGTTGAGGCAGCCTTGCCAGCTCCAGCTGTACCAACTGAGCACCAGCAGCTGCTCGGCGCCACGTTGAAGGAAAGCTCCATGCAGTGCCAAGAAAATTCTTCCATTTTACTTCAGGTGAAACGCAGTGATTCAGTTACACGTCTTTGGCCCACTCTGTGAAGGACTGGGTAAACATTTTGGTCTTTCCTTCCTTGTATTTGCCTATGAAAGCTGCTACTTTTGTTTTCAGTCACAAAGAAATACTTGTGTAACAGAAAGCTGTTACCCTACAAGAAAACAGCCAGGAGTTGGGCTATATGGGGAAAGGGCAATAACTTCCTCATTCTATTTATCAGAACCTGAAAAAATTAAAGATTCCTTTCAAGCTGCCAAAGGTCCATGAGAACCAGGAATTTCCTGGTGGAAGAAAGGCCACCTTTAGTTGAATGGCTGTTCTGTATTACTTCTTGTTCAAAACCACCAAAATAGCAGGAGACAGCTAACATGCCCCCAATTCTAAAAAATCAATTGTCAGTGAGGTCTGAGAATTGCACCCATCAATGAGAGTATCTGTTCTGAACAAGTTAACAGAAACTTTCAAACACTTTGAATTTGTAAACTTACATTTGTAAATGTAAGACAACCATTTTTATAGAGCAAATAAATACAGCAAAATCTCACAAACTGCTAACAAAAGCAAAAAGGATAACCCAAAGTAATGTACAGACTAGGAATCTTCATTCTATGCCAGAGATGTCTGAAGAAAGAGATTACAGAAGTTTACAAAATCATCAGTGACCATAGAATAACTGTTTGCTGTTCCTTCCCAAATGAGAAGTGGGATGCACAGAACAAAATCAGCTGGAGGCAAAGGAAGAGCAAACAGGAAAAGGATTCTTTTGACTTACTGTGTAGAAGTCTTTATTGCAGGATGTTGCTGATGCTAAAAATTTTCATGAGTTTATAAAGCAGCTTTTCAGACTCACACCTGAAAATCCTATTGCAAACTGTTAAATATAAAAGCACAAAGGTCTCTGAACTACAAGTTGTTGCGAGGTTGTACAAAGTCAACTTGACCTCAGAAGGATCTTTGGTGTGGTCTGGTGAAGTTGTTCTTATGTGTGGGAATCCATAAATCAAACTTTCTCATGTTACAGAGAACCACTCCTTTTTATCCCTTAGAAACACACTTTCAGAAAGCCTTGAAGTTCTGGGTCTCTCCATTGCCCAAATACAAGGAACCATTCATGCCAGTGATTCTGTTTCTGCAGCCCAGTACATTGCAGAGGCTGCTCAAAGGGAAAAATTAAGGTTCATTTTGAAGGGAAAAGGCACAGTAAATATAATTACTGCATATTAGTCTCAGATATTAGTCTTCTATATGGTGCACAAACCCAGTCCTGTCTAGCTTTTACTCCTTGCACTGTGGTCTTTTCTGTGCTTCAGTCTTGGCTGTTTGCTCAAGCCACTGTCCTAGTTACGCTGTGTGCTGACCATTGGATATGCAGATCACCTCTCCTGTGCCATAAAGAAATCTACACTGAGTGGCAAATGCTTGTGCATGTGAAAAATGTCTGAAAGTGATTCCAGGTTGCTGTGTTCACGCTGCTGAGCTGGGAAATCTCTTCCAGACTTACGGTCTGATGTCTCATAGCTCTGGCACTGTCTTGCCTCTTGTCCCTCTTCATCAACACATACAGTATTTCCTCTGCACTCTGAAAGTCTGACATTTTTAACATGGGAAAATGAAAAGTGCTACTACCAACAGACTTTCTCTTCCCATCATGCTTAAAACTGCCACTGTGCCTCCTACAAGAAGTCCAAAGGTCTGTGAAATGCAAAGACAGAGACATCCTCAGACACTATCCATTGAAGACAAGGGCTTGACCCTTTTGGTCCCTCAGCTTTATACTAAATATGACATCTATGGAATGGAACACCTTGTTGGTCAGTGTAGGCTCACCTGTCCCATCTGCATCTCCCTACAGGTGTGGCCTCTGACTTACTGCACCCCAAACATGGTGCATTTACCTTTGTCGCCATAGAAGCAAGTGTAAGGAAGAGCCTTTCTGCATCCTGATCCTTGGTAGTAATTGTAAACATCAAGCATTACACTTCTAGAAGCACAAACATGCAGTTAACCTCAGAATACAGTTACACAGAAAAGACTGAGCTGACAAGTAAAATCACTGAACAGAATTAGTTCTGTTCTTACTCAAACCAGAACACATACTAACATATCAGCTTGTCTTGAGTAGCCTTTAACACCTTTTGCTGTTTAGATCAAAGTGATACTGCACTTTCCTGGAAATTTAAGTGGCAAAACTACAGCTTGTTCACTGTCAATAGAGTCTGAAAGTGGAACAGGTCTGGCAACTGTCCTATCTTTAATTAGCTTCACTCTTTGAGATTCCCAATCAACTGGAAATTCTGCTGACTGATCATGTGAATCAGACTGTTCCCTGGGGTAAGTAGGATGCAGGGGGCCAGTGTTCAAGTTCTTGCCGTGGAATGGGTGGGATCTGATTATTCTGTGTGTGTGCATTAATAGCTGCACTAAATGCTTGTGCTCATGCAAAGGGAACAGCAGCCTCAGCCCTGAGCTGCATACAATTGTTAAATGTTTTCCAAGCATTGATGCTATTTTCATTTTTTTAAAGATAAGTTTAATTTTACTCTATTCCTTTATTTTTTTCCATAAAATATTTGGCTTTGCAAAACCCAGTAGGTGCCACTGACAAACAGATGAAAAAATTGGACCACTGGGATTTTTTTTTTCACTGTGAAGTGTCAGTCATTGCATTATGTCAGTCAGAGTCCTGTGTTAATTGTTAGAGAAAGTAGGCACAAAGCACAGCTCTTGCTTAGCATCCACTGCAAGGTACATTTATTGCATGGCGTTTTGGCATGCATAAGGATATTCATCATTCTTCTGAAAAATAGAAGTTTAGGTGCTTTTCTGTATAACAGAATTGTGTCAGACCAAATTAATGCAAAGATCTGATAACAGAAAGTATATTTTAATGTCAAATCTGGGCTAAATTGTGAGCAAGCCAATGTTTATTTAGGCAAGCAACACTGACGAGATTTGCCATTTTTGTGGTTTCTGCACTGAGCCTGGTGAAGCTTAACATTTTCCTTTGCAGAAATCCCAACAGACTCTAAGGTTCCCGGTGATACCAGCTTTTGCAAGGTTACATCCATTTATCTCTCAACCACAAACTGGAAAGGTGACTATGGTTTCACTCTGAAACTTTTCAGTTTAATACAGGAACCGTGTAGGGACAAAGACTTCTGGACTAACATCAAAGTTACCAGCATTTGTGAATTCTTATAGTCAAGGCTTTCATTGCAGGACATCTTTAGTGCTATGGATTGACTTTCAAAGGTCTGGGCATTGTGGGTTATTTCTCTTCCCCAGTGAAAGAGCAGAACTTCATCCATGCAGTAAATTTGATACAAACCACTTCTTGCCTAAGCAGCTCTTGCATTCATCCTGGACTACATATACACCACCAAGGACACATCCAGCTGGGGAAAAGTATCTGGTTTCAGACAACTGCACTGAATATAACTAACATACAGTTCAGTCTTGCAGTGAAATGGGAACTGAACAATATTTAAATGCCTTTTGACAGCAGGGGTTATTGCACATTTGAAGTATGGTCTGTTTTATAAACAACATAAAATCAAACCATGCTTTACACATAAGAGGTTGAGCCATGTCCTAGAAGTCAGTACCTTTTCTAAGTTAAAATGAGATCTCACCACCTCCCTTTTCTGTGTGTGTATTCAGCCCTGTGCAGAGGAGATCTCCCTGTACCTTTGGTTTTGGTAGCCATAGCATAACATGACCAAAAACCCAGCAGGTTCTTCCTGAACGTCAACAGCTGTCGGAACATACGGAATCAGAAGGGTGTTTTGCACACAATTTTCTTGCAAGTTAATAGTGACATGCTTGTATCTTCCTAGATGGGAGAAAGAGCAGGCAGTAGCAAGGTAAATAGCTCAGCTTCACTGGCAGTGGCATTCAGACTGAAGTACACAAACAGCACACAACCCTTGCCTAAGCTGTGAATTTACACCATGCCCAGCACAGTGATCAGTTGCTGGAGTCCAATACAAAGCCCAGCAGTCCAATCAAACCCTTTAATACAAACTAGGAAAACTGGTATCTTGCCAGTGGTTCTTACTTTTTCTTTGAACAAAAAGCCTGAACTGACCTTCATTTCACAAAAGCTTGATAGCCACCCCTCTTGAGTAGTAGAAAGCATTCTAAGCTTTAGAAGGTGTTTAAAGAGGCTGGTCACACTTGGCTTCTGTTGATTTTTGGAGAACTGATAGGAGGATTGTACTAGATGATCTTTCGAGGTCCCTTCCAATCCCTGATGATTCTATGATCAATACTGGGTGCTTTCCCATATCTTGTGATTAAAGTGGCCTCTTGGAGCCGACTAATTTCTGCATCAAAGCATCATGCTGATAAGTTTCTATCATACTCCCTGTACTCCTACATTTATATCACACTCCCACATCACTATTTGGGACACTTGCAGTGTCTTGAAGCCTTGTGGTCTGACCAAGGTTCATCTAATGTTTGGATTCTTGAAGGGTTTTCCAGGAAGCTTTAAGATGGGGAACTAGTTGAGCAATAATGCCAAGAACATTTCATGAAGGAGACATTTTTCCACATCAAATTTCTGACTTAATGAAGATACTGAGCCATTTGAATTTATTATCTCATAGCACGAGGGACAAGGTAAGCATAAGGTGCTTTAATTTTCAGGCCTTCTCAGGGTCTGAGATGGCTGCCAGAATAAAAGACAAAACAACATATTCTGTTTATGGGCTGAAACATCTACAGGGCACCAGTCTCTCACCGCTAGAGTGACTGTAGTTCAGCTGCAAAACTATGAAATAATTAAAGGAGAATTAAGAAGCTGTGGGCCATGGCAGCTGCCTTGTAGCCTAATGTCTCTGAATTCAATTATCAGTGAGCCATTCCCAAATGGGAATGTTCTCTAGTCATCGTACTGGCTTAGAACAGAAAAGCATTGCCTGATAGCTGAGGAAGAAGAAACAGGCTCAACTTCAGATGCTGCACAAGGGCAATGCATTTCTCCCAGGGGTGTCTGTGGTTATGCTGGAATTGCAACAGAGAGGTTGGAAGTGACTGCATGGGAAGCAAAATGATTCTCATAAACATAGAATCATGAAAAGCAGGAAGGGAAAGAGATCTGTAAGAATTTACCCAGCCCATGCCTTGTCTTTATGCAAGGACAACTATTCCAAAGGTGTTCCTAAATGATGACTAGTTTATACCTACAGGCTTAAATATCCCCCGCCTCTCACAGATAGTCCGTCCCAGTGCTGTCCCTGTCACTAAGTTTTCCAGAGGTTTTAGTGGTGCTTCCTTGATGCAGTTTAAACCTCTGGTTATTTTTGCTGCTGTTGGTGCCTCTGCTAGTTCTTAGTATTGCAGTGACCAAACCAGTTGGACTACCACAGCTCAGACCCTTCTGCTGGAGGTAGTCTAAGACTCCTGCACACTTACGTATATCTCAATATATTGCAGGGGTTTTGGCAATGACAGAATATTATGGGCTGATACCAGCTTGTGACTCCCTGGCTCCACCACAGAAGTGCCACTTAACCGGCTCTTCCCCATTCTAAATATGAGCCATTGATTATTCCTAATGTAGTCTAGTACCTTAATCTCATCCATATAGATTTTTGTCTATTTTTAGACCCTTTTTTCCCTCCAACTTGTCTGTATGATTTAGAATTCTAGTCATTTCCCTTGGCATCACTTTTAACCTCCAGGCTGATGTTACATCGTAAATAACCACTTTGCCTATTCATTATCCAGCTGACTAACAAAATGCTGAAAAACCCTTGAACAAAGTATGTCTCTGCAGACTGTGGCATGTCTTTCCATGGTGACAGTGACCCATTGCTAACTCTTAGCAGAAGCACAGCCAGTTTTGCTGACCTCACAGCAGTTTCCTTAGCTTGCTTCTGCCAATGCATCAGAAATCTTTCTGAAGTAGATTAAATTTTACTTTCCCTACTTGCAAAACCTTTTACCATGTCACAGAAGGAAACTAAACTGGTTTGACTTGATTCTTGATAAATACCTCTTATTTGCAAGTCTAGTTCTTGTTTTTTGAATGCTTACAAACTGTTGGTGGGGTTATTGCTTCTGGAACATTCTTGGAGACTGACAGTAAACTGGTTTGTGTGTCATTTTCCAGTTTTTCTCCCCCCTTTTAAAGAGTCACTGCATTTATCCTTTTTCTGGCTGGTATAACTCACATCTTCCCTGAGCTCTCATCAGTAATTGCTGATACTGGTTGCTTTAGTTTCTTCTTTAAATATCCTTTGGTAGGACTAGTGATAACCCTGAGTAAAAACAGGGTTCCAGGCAATTTGAAACCCAGAAAAGTGACCTGTCACAGACCTACAAGCATATGTAACCAAAGCAAACTTCAGCCTAACAATTTTGCCTAAAACATGTTCCGTGATCCTAGTTGTGTTAGCCTCCTGCTCACTAGTTCACCACATTCTGGTTGGTAGATAAACGGATGCCAAGTCCTGTTTCACTTTCCATACATCAACTTGAATAACTTTAACTTTCCATTGAACAGAGTACAAACTCTTCACCTGTTTTATGTCTTTCTTACTGTCCATGTATTCAACTAATGCTTTCTTGCTATTCTTATTTCTCACTGCTTGCCTCTGGTTTTGCTTCTTGACCTTTCTGGAGTTGTGTCTGTATTCTCTTGCCACTCTATTATTCATGAAATAATAACCAGACACAGATCCTTTTGCCTTTATGCTTTATTCTTTTTGAGTTCAACAAAAGGGCTTATAGGCACATTAGCCAACAATGATTGAACACTTCATATTAGACTGGAGTAACCACCCTATTTGCCACGTGTATGCGTAACTGTAATAGTGGAGTTCTAAAATTAGAACCTTTGCCGGCACCTTCCTTTTACACAAGTACCTAACTCAAGGCCTTTAATGTTAATGATTTTGGTTGGATATATATATCTTCCTCTGCCACTGCAATGATAAAACTTTCAATACCCCTAACACTTAAGCATCAGTAAGGGATTTTCTGAGTCTACCAGATGTCTATCTTCACTAATCATCTTCCCAATAAATGTTCGGATGTTTCTGATGATTTTGGAGGAAACTCTTTGGGGTTTTTTAGCACATTGTAACTAGATGTGGATTATCTGTAGAAAAAGTAGTATAAATGTTTCTAAGAGCTCTCTGGTACTTACTAGGACATTCTTCAGAGAGCAAATGGACACCTATAAATCTCCTGTAATTTTCTCATCCTTCAGAGTCAATGTAGTGTTGATTCCCCTTAGTCACAGTGTTAGGCAATACTGAATGTAATAGCAAAGCAAGTCATGCGAGTGCTTTCATGCTTCTCTCTTTTTCAGCTTTGATGGAGGTCATACAGCAACACAGATTTCTGAAACCTTTCCATGCAGACTGCCACCTGTTCCCCATGAATTAATAACTGTATCTTGGACTATGTGGTTCTGTTAGCAGGAGGAGTAGGGAACTTTATTTCACACTTCTTAAAGACCATGGCATTTGACACAAAAACTGGGTTGACTTTGCAAGTGCTGTGTCTAATTGTTTTACAGTGGCATCAAGCAGTTAACAAATGGCATTATTTTAAGCTCAGTAGTATGCCGCAACACAGAAATAGCACCTTCCATCCCATCAGGTGGATAGAGAGTGTCTTACTGCGGCTCTCCCCACAGTCACATGTGGGAGCAGGTTCAATAGGGTTGTACTGTCTGAATGGCAGTAGTCCAATTCAGCAAGGACTCCTTCTGTGGTGCTATCACAATGTTAAGTCTGGATAGTGGGTGGTTGAGCAGTCAGAAACCAAGACAGTGTCTCTTCTCAGAGAGAAGCTTTATTGGATGCATATATATACAAGTACGAAAACTTTGCTGTGATATGTAGACCCTAGTAACAAAGATATCACCAAACCACTTACAGGCATCCTTGGAGTCGTGGCTTCCAGAGAATGACATATTTCAGGATGTTCAGTGTTGTTGTATAAGGCTTGAATTTTATGCCAGAATTTCCATTTGGTGTTATTTAAAACTGTGGATCAGGGTTAGACTATGTGACCATCGCTAGACTTACTCACACTGTACAGCGTTGTCCCAGTATACCCTGTGACGTACAGAACTGCTCCATTAACAAGACATCTGAGACCTGTGAAGAGAGAAACAAGTTAAACTGGGACATCTCGTGCAATTTCACTTCAAGCATCTGACTTCAGACCTTGAATTAGGAGCCCCAGCTTCTCATACGTAGAAAAGTTTTGGTGCATATGTGTGCCATCACTCACCTTATGAAGACCTATTGACTGAGATCTTCAATGTGAACCTTACACACAAGCTTAAATTTCAGTTGCACTTTCTTTGCTCAGCATGCCATTCAAGCAGGAATTGCTTCCACAACTGTGAGCTAACCCCTGAAAAGTCCTCTTCTGCATACACAAGGCCATTCTGTTTTGCCAGAAAGTGACTTTTAAACTAACTTGGTCCAAAACCCATAAGCACGTCTTTACAGATCAGCAGGGCTGGAGCCTGCTCCCAGGTCAGAGGAGATAGAGTGTCTTCCTGTGACACAAAGACAAAGCCATGAACTGAACAGGCACTTTTCAAAGTGCGTCTTCAACCACAGTCTGGGCCAAACAGGTATTGCCGATTTCTCTCTTTTCCAAAAGAGATCAGCCTCACTTTCTGAATGCTTGATTTCAACCAGGTATTTATGGAGATCCTCTGTCCAGGACAGCTCACAATTGTCCTGAGCTCAGGACATATCAGCAAAATCTCAGATCAAGAGCTGATCTTGGAGCCAGCATCCTTAAACTTCTGTGGTACATAAAGTATTGGCTAGGCTGAAGTGCAGGATTCATATTCCTGGGTGGTTCATGTGCCAAGGTTACTGTTGCCCTCAAGGCTTTGTTTTCAGCGTAGTTAAACAAAGCCCACGATGAAGTCTTCTTTGGAGTGCAGAGCACCATCAACAGGCCCTTTTTTTTCCCCAAGCAAACTTCTGAGTTTTCATCTTATTTCAGCACAATCCCTTTGGTAATAAAAGCAAGAAGTCCCCAACACCCTCCTGCAGTGGGTGGCAGCAGCTATTCACCCAAGCGATGACATGGCCTTCCAGGAGCAGAGATGGAGGAGTACAGCAATGACCATCCACCACTCTGTGGTCCCTTTAAATGTTCTCCACTTGGCAGCTCGAATTTTTCAGTGTTGCTATAGCAAATCTCCATGGCAATGACCCTAATCAGGGAATGGGGGATGCCGAGGGGACGCATGCTCAGAGTGGCTGCTGGAGCCTCGCCTGCTCACTTACAGCTGCTCAAAGGGTCTGGCACACAGGCGAAGAGAAAGATCAGGTACTTGGCAAACTGGTCCTTGGGGTGCATTGCAAGCTGGTGGCATGTCACTGCAGGGATGTGTGGGTGTGGGTTACTGTGTGCATGCGGGTTTGTGCTTCTACCGTTTCGTCCACTTCTTTGTGAGGAGCTGGAAGCAAACTGCTGATTTTCAGTGTTTCTCTTTGTTTCAGGCAGAGAAGTTAGCTTCAATTATTTATGCGAGCAATGGCATGGCCGTCTGTCTGGAGAATGATGTGTGTGGCCATCCCATTCATCTCGGTGGTTGGCCTGCTAAGCGTGAGGCTCGTGGGGGCCAGCCAGGACTCCGGGAGTGTCATTCCTGCCGAAAGTACGTACCTGCCCTCCCACTGCACCACGGGTCCTCCACTAAACCCACAGCAGCCACACAGACCTTAATCTGCAGGGGAGCGTTGCATTCCTGATCAGTGAGGGAGTCAAGATGACTTTGTGACATGTCAGCAAAGCGTAGGAAAATAATGCTGATAAAAAGAGAAAGAAAGTAAAGGATTAGAAGTTATTCAGGAAAAGGTATTCATCGCATATTGTATTTTTAATTGGAGTTGTTTTAAGGATCCTTTGGTCTTTTAGACCTGCTTCTTGAGAGTTTTCCTTCCAGATTTGCCACAGTACATATGAGGACATCCTTGCTAGTCTAGATAATGCTAGAAGGAAATTTCTGTTTACTTCTGCTAGCACATTACATTTTGCTTGTTTTAGTATTTGGTTGGAACAGCAGGTCAAGTTCAACTTTCTTGTAACAACTACAAATTGACATGGGTGTAGTTTACCCAAACAGTGTATTTGTAAAGGATCTGTAGGTTTCTGAAATGAGGCTGCTGTTCTGAAAACCTAAAAAACAGGTAAATATGACAGAGTGCTTCGAGCATATCATGGAGCTGGGAGCTCCTGAATTTGTATCACAGCTCTGGATTAGCTTCCTCTGACCTTTGCAGCAAGTCTCTAGTTAAACTTCCTCAGCTTCAAAAATAGGCAATAGTTCAAACATGTTATGGGATGGGGTCAGTGTTCTCAGGGTGTTTTGTAAGTAGCTGCTCATTAGAAACTTAACATAGCCTCTGCAAGCAAAGAAAAAGGAAGGTAATTAAATAGAACTAATCTCTGGTTCTTAGTGACACTTACTTGGAGACACAGCTACGTTTTTACACGACTACCAAAATATTTAATGTAAGACCTGGTTTAGTTACTGCATTTTATTCTCCTATAATTGTGTTACTGTTTTCAAATGTACCTTTGTGCATTGGCACATCTCGACTTACATGTTGAATTGCCATCTTTTTGCATACTTCCTTTTTTTATTAGTGCTAAGGTTTGGTCTGTTCTAAACTAGACCTCATCACTATTTTATTTTAAATAAGTTTTGTGGCAAGTAGTTACTTTTGTCTGTTGAAAATCATGCTTGAAAAAGAAACAGCATGTGCCCTTCGTGCGTCTGTATTAGCAGAGGCAAGTCAAAACATTTTTGGGAAAAAGTGTTCCTTGTTCTGCTGTGTAAGGCAAACTCTCATTTATCTGCAGAACAAAACCCTTGGCCAAGGTCTCTGACCCCAGTCTCAAAGAGTTGTCTTTTTTATATCCTCTGGCCAGGCTCCTGAGTTCCCTTAATAGCCCTTGAGGAAGATTCCTTGTCTTTGCTTATTCCTGCACAAGAGAGTGAGGAGTAAAAAGGTCAGAGTGCTTCTGTAACCAGTGTTTCTGCAGAGACTTGGTGCGCTGTCCTAAGTAATGAAGGCTGGGAGCTTTGCTACAAATGTGGAATGGTATCTGTGTGTGAGGCCAGGCCAGAAGGGAGACTCTCAGCTCTTCATAAGTAATAAATTCTTCTGTGCTGTTTCAGGGACAGAGTTTTAAAGCAACAAAGAACTCGAGATGCTCCTAATCAGATACTTGTTGAGTGTGCATAGCTGCTGAATGCCCTAGGTACTTCCCTTTGCATCCACTGCCAGTGCTAAAATTTGCACGGGCTTGCAGAAGATTGGGTAAATTCAAGGAAAAAAAAATCTTAGAAAGTGTTGTTAGAAGTAACAGCCATTCTTCTGGCTCAGGAGCTGCTTCAGCGTGTTCCTGGTCCCTAAGAGGGTCTTTGGGGATGCACTGCTCTATACCTGCCCTGTTCTTATGCCCTTTCATAAGCATCCGTTGTTGGCCTCAATGGTCACATCTATAACCGGTGCCCATGCACATTCCCTGGCATGGGCACATGACTGCACTAGTAACCCACTCAGATGCTCCCTGGCACACTTTAGTCCATGGTAGGGAACTATTTGCCTATCTGGAAGGCAGAGTTTGCCGTTCTAGAGATGAACTATCCCATGCCAGCTGTTCTCACAGCTTGGGAACACTCTAGCAGCATTTAATGTGTAAGAGATACAGCTCAAAGGAGAGAGAACACTGGGCTGGGCAGACCTCTGATGTGATCTAGTATGGACATTCCTGGATCTTGTCCTGCTTGATGTCAGATCCATTGGGTATTTCTCATCAAAGAGTTGGTCATCCTAGGCACTGAGGCATTTGCGAGCAGAGCTACTGCAGCACACGTGCACAACTTCTCTATTGCTGGCTCTGAAGTCATACTGTCAGCCCAGGTAAACTGTTGGCTATGGGATCCTGAATCACCCAGGGATAAAAAGGAGGCTTTAGTTACACATTCTTGACAGAGATGTATGATGTACATGGACCATACTAAGTGTCCTGCAGGGCAGACCAGAGTGTGGCTCTATGCTTTCCCCTGTTCCTAGGTGTGACACAGGACTGGGAACATACCTTTGATAGGAAAAATCCTTCAAAGTGCACACAGCACTACAGCCTCTCTCTCCCATTTGGTGGGAGAAATGTGTCCTACCTGGAGCACCATGAGCAGGAGAGGGGCAGCAGTGCTCTCATGCAAGTGTGGGAGGTGCAGCAGTCACAGGAGAGAAGCATGAGAATGAGTGAGTCAGTGTCCTTAGCATCGCAGAGAGATTCTGCCCGATGTGAGACACTGATACCTGTCTTGGGGTACCATCTCCTGCTCTCTACTTGGCATACTCTGCCAGCCAGAGAGCCAGGCCCAGCTTTTAATGAATAATGCTAATTAGCAGTGATTAATCATGTCCTTGTACTTTATATACAGCATTTACTGTAGTCAAAGGGATGCTGGAGTCCGAAGTGTGTTACTAGTGTTTGCAGATTATTTCCTCTAAAGTTCAGTGCAATCCAATAAGAAAATAATTTCCCTGACTTCCCATTGCTTTTATGGCCCAGATCACCACTTGAAAGCTGAAATGTGGAATTTGAAGAACAGAAGCTGGTCAGCCTGTTTGCATTAGTAAAGGTGCATGAAATACAAAGAGTAAATGCCATGTGCACATAAGGAAGAGTAAATTTGACTTCCACAGTGCTTTCACTTCCATTTTTCTTGCCACAAACAGCCAAGAAGTGTATTTTAATCTCTCCTCCCCCACTTCTCCACAAGCACACAAAGACACATACCGTCTTTGTGCTGACAGGACCCATTTAAAGAATTATAGCTGATTCCTGATAATTCTCATTATGTTAATCCACAAACCTGTTAAGTCTTCCTATGAATGATAGTCTGTTCCCAGCTGTCAGCAAGGAATTAATAGCACTCAGCTGTACTTTGCTATGATGTGACTTAAGGTTTGGTTTCACGATTGCTTTAAGCTGATGTAAGCCTATGCTGCCTATGCCTTTCTCCTCCCACAACCTAGCCTCCTATCCTTGCCCTATTTCTTGTTCTGGCCTCAGAACTTTGGAATTCAGAATCTGGTCTGGAGGAAAAACAACAGCGATCCAGCTCGCCAAGCAACTGCATGGTCACTCCTGCTGTGAGCAAGGGAAGGTTTGGGAACACTGAGTCAAGGACCGAAAGCAGAGGGGGGTGGTTGCTCCTGTTGGCAACAGCACATATTTAGATTTGTTTAAAACCTTTCTGAAAACAGAAACTTAGTCATCGTTATGTTGTCCACAAGCGTTCTACTGAAAATACTGTGAGTGTGAAGAGACACTAGATCCAACTAGATCGGCCAGTTTACTAGCCCAGCCCTTCAGTCTAGGAGGGAGACACTGAGGCAGAGAGAGATGAGGAGCAGCAAAGTACTAAGTGGGACAAAGATGGCAAGTATTTAATAACTGTCTCTTCCACTGCAAAAATTAGAAGCAGGAAATGAAAGCAGCAGATGTTAAACTTCAGGGCAGGCAGGAACGGTATTTTATTCACTCACTGAATAGCCAAGCTGTGGAACTCATTGCCACAGGATGCTATTGATGCCAAAAGTTTACATGGATTCAGGAAGCAACTGAGCCAATTAGTGTGAGAAACACACTAATGGCTTATCCTATGTAGAAATACCAGCCAGACTCAGGATATCCTCCAGCCTTGCTAAACGCGTATTCTTCTATCTTCCTTAAGTATCTGCTATTGGCTACCTTGTGAGTTTAAAAGCCTGGTTGGAGTCATGACAAGGGCAGCTCTACTGGGAAAAATCCAACTGTAGCGATAGGCTTTCCAGGTACTGGGGTATTGCCCCGATTTTTATTTGGGGAGCTGCATTCAGATTGCTCTGTGCTAGTGCAAGATGCGTGATGGAGAGATGAGCACTGTCCTGGTTCTGGCCCAAAGTGCTGAGCAGGTGTTTGCTCTGCAGGGCTGCATGGCTGCAAGACTTTATAGCTAGCAGCCTGCCACCACCTCCCAGGTACACCTGTCCTTTCATCTGCCAGCGGTGCTGCTTCAGTGAGTCCTTTCTGCATGGCTGTAAGTCAAAATGATGTGGCCTGTCCTGGGATAAAGCTGGTTAGACAAATCACAGGATCTCTCCCACTGCCAGCCCGGCAGGGCTGCTAGCTTCCGGGGCTCCTAACCTGACCCAGAGACAACTGTGCCTGAAGACAGACCTTCCACGAAGGAGGACAGTCCAGGAAATTATAGTTGAGTTTGCATGTCCCATTCTGTAATGAAACTGGCTGCATCTGCACCGTGACTGATCCCACACAGCCATGGCTTTCATGAGGGCCTGGGATGACTTCCTGGGCAGCAGGCTACAATTGACTATGGAATTCACAGCTCTCCTGAGAAATGTTTTCTTCACACTGCTGGAGCAGGAGACATTGATTTATGACGTGGAGTTTGTTTTTTCTCCAACGAGATTTGGTTTTGAGAATGCTTTAATGACAAGCACTTCTGGGTATTGATCACTTCGTGGAGATGGAGCCAGGGTAGGGGGGCTTTTTGAGAAGACCCCAGCAGGGCGAGGGAGCAGGCCATGCACCAAGGGAATGATGGATTTGCTGCTGGCAGACTGAGGATGCAGGCACTTTATATGGACTCTGCTGTATAATCTGAAGTGAAAACAATAAAATTACTGAAATACTGAAAACGGGAGGGGGTTGAGTGTCATAAAAATGTGCTTGAAACATTTTAATGTTTTCGGATACGGTGAGAGTCCTTTTGAGTGATGCTGTTCTTATAGAAGTGGGGGTTTTGCATCTCCCCATATCCCTGGAATTAAATCCTTATCCCTGTATCTCCCTGAGATCTCAACTACATAGAATAGAACCATGGAATCATTAAGATTGGAAAAGATCTATAACATCATCAAGACCAACCATCAACCCAGGGCCAGAATGTCCACTAAACCATGTTTGCAAGTGACAGATGAACATGTTTTCTGAACACTTCCAGAGATGACCACTCCAGCTGGCCAGCCTGTTCTAATACTTGACCAAAGATGGGATATGGAGGAGGACGGGTGGGAGAGAAACAGGTCAAACCCTAGAAAAGGCTTGCTGGGGTTCAAGAAGCACTCTGCTCCCGTCAGGCCAGGCTCAGAAGTCCATGTTGGCAGCATGGTGCCAGGCAGAGGGTGCTGCAGTGCTGTACATCAGGTCCTTGGCTCTGGGCAGTTCTGCAGTGATCTCAGCAGCAGCTTTGCACCCTCTTTGCTTTATCAGAGCAGCACAAGAGGCTGCCTGTGCACAAGGACTTCAACACTCCCAAAATATGAGGGCTTTGTGATCAATGTTAGGGTCCTCTCTCCCCTCTTCCCCCTGCGTCTCCTCCAGTATCTTCAATTTCTTCTTCTGAAAACCCACAATTCATTAGCTCTATGACTGAACAAAGGGGCCTGAGATCAGTGCAGGTGAATGTTGGCAGAGCAGAAATGCTCTGATCCAGAAGCAACCCATTTCAGTTGTTAAGTCATCTCCTCCTCCTCTGCTCTGCTTTTCCCTGCCCTGCTCCTCTGTGCGCACACACTGGCACCAGCTGCAGAGCCAGTGGGATGCTTTGCACTCCTGGCAGAGAAAAAATACAGCAGCAGGTGAAAGGAAGCAAATACAGATCTGGCAGTGGCTTTTGCCAAGATGCTCTGTAAGAGCTCCTGTAAAAACCGACCTGCCTGCCTGATTTCCAAACCACTGGAAACTGCTATTTTCTGCTGATCAGTTGAGAATTAACCCCTGTCTGAGGAGGGCTGAGTGCTTCAGTTTTAAAGGAGAGGCTGGGGGCTCTCCTTTAAGGCACACAAGTGGGCAGAATCAAGCCATGACCACATTCAGAGAAGCACACAACAAAATGCTTTTGTGATTTTGCTGGTCTTCTGGCATTTGCAGAAAGGTAGACACAGCCCCATCCACAGGCAGCCCTGCCCCTACTCTGTACAGACGCAGATGTGGGTGCACAGTACAGTGGGCTTTCTCCTGGCATTACAAGGTCTCTGAGTATTTGCCCTTCATTCTGTGACAGTGATGTCTTCTTCTGTACTTGTTTCCAGGTCGTCCCTGTGTTGACTGCCATGCGTTTGAGTTCATGCAGAGGGCGTTGCAGGATTTAAAGAAGACGGCGTATACTCTAGACACACGGGTACGTGTTCCTGTAGAAATGCTTTGACTTAGCCTTTGTCTTCAAGTGGCATGATCTGTCTGTGCACAGCAAACTTGACATCTTTGCTGACTCACTTCCATTTCAGCAAATAGGATTATTTTTCACAGGCTGGAGAGGCTCATTACAGATAATCTAGTCTGACTTCTTGCATAACAGTCTAAAGAATTGCCCCAGACAGTCCCTGCATCAAGTACAGCAGCAAAGAAAACCTATGAAGGGAGAGAAGAGCAAGAAAGACCATTTACTCATTATCTCACAACATTGCTTCTAAGCTGTGTAATGATTGTTGACTGGGCAGGAGCAGAAAGCAAGCTGGAGAGCTAGAAGGTGGCAGGCAGGGCTGGCAGGGAGGAAAGGGAAGCACGTACATTCCTTACACATGGACTGATACTCCATGAAAAAGGGGGAAGCACATTTGCTTGGGTTATTATCACAACACACAAGGCATTTTGCAGCTTCACATGTGGGTCTTGTACTGCAGAGCTCCCAGTGAACAAAAGTGGAGTATGTTAAATGCCCTGATTTTAGTTCATGAATGTCTGGGTATTGCCACAGTGGATCCCATGCTGTCTAAAGTTTGCAAGGGACAGAAGGTCTCTCACCTCTAATAAAGTCCACCTGATATGTGTCTTTTCCTACCTCTCCTTCCCCAACAGCTCCTTTAACCCTGGCAACGTGACAGTAAATAAACTGGTGCAGAGTGGAACCAGTTTGCAGCCACTTTAGCCAGTTCTTTTAGGTGCCTGCTCAGTGCTGGTGGCCAGTGCTGTCCCTGTCAGTAGATGGGAAGAGGTCCTTGTTCCTGGAAAGTCACACTCCACTCAAATTGTTGTTCACAGCAGAGTTGACCAAAGAGATGTAAATCAATTTATATCTCAGACTATAACACAGAAAGGCCATTATGCCACTTTGCCTTCGGCTTCTTGTGACCTTGGGCAGTCATGTAGGGCCCCACACAATAAGGCTGGAGTGACTTTAACTTTGTCAAGCTATCAATAGCAAACTGATTAGGACAGAGCTCTAAGTGCTGTACGTGTTCCTGTGCACTGAGTAATAAGTAAAACCTGTTAAGCGTTAGACTGTGAATAGAGGGCTTTATATCCCAGCAGATGTGCTGGGCTGTTCTGGTGCATAGTGGAGTTTCACCTGTCTCTAACAGGGTCAACTGAAATGTTTTGTTACCTACATGTGACATTGTCCATGGCAGAGGGGATGCAACTAGATGATCCTTAAGGTCCCTTCTAACGCAAACCATTCTGTGATTCCATTGCAAGGTCCTGAGCAGTCACAGCTGTGATTTTTTTATGTTACAGTTGGGTTTTTTATGTTACATGAGAAGTCAAAGGTGGTACTAAGTTTCTGTCTAAGCTGCAGTGGGAACTTTTTTGAATGCAATAGAGGCAGCACAGTTCCTTAATCCTACTTAGAGAGATATTCCGAAGTATCTGTGTTGGCTACTCTATTTGGAGAGCAGAGTGAAATGCAACCCATCACAATCACTCCATGTATCTTGTACGAGGTGAGGCAGAAATAAAGGAAGAAGCTGATCCTGGACTGCTGCAAGATAAGATTTTGTTTCTGTGAGGACTTGGACAGGCCTATGATGCCAGGGCACCGCTTCGGCTGGCTCTGGGTATTACAGAACAAGGGGCGTAGGAACTGTGCCTCACCAACACAAACGTCACCCACCCTCTGACACCTGTCAGTGTTCAATGCTACCAGTAAAGAAAGGCTATATGACCATCCCTCTCTTCCAGCCTTTGGATTGAGATTCCAAAGGCCTTTCTGGAAGAGATGCTTTAGTTAAACACAAATAAATGAATGATGCAGAGATACTGAAGTGCATTGCAGTGGCCGGGGCCCTACAGATAGCACTTCTGTCCTCTGAAAGGGACAGTCTCCATATCCTTCCTCAATCGCTGGTGCCTGGCTTATGCTGATCAACTGTCATTTCTCAAGTTTTACACACAAATAACCTCACTTAACAACTCCCGAGTCTTTAAAGTTGTAGTTACAAAGGCAAGCCCCGTACAGGACTGTTCCTATCACGGACTTCGTAGATAAACGCTCACAAGGCTTCAAGAACGTTTCGTAACCGCTGCTTCTTTTTCGTAGTCTTTCAGTTTACCGTTGAATGCTCCCAGAGCTGCTCTGCCTGCCTGTAAATAGTCATGAGTGACACCCAGGCAGGGTTTGTGGCAATGGTGGCATCTTGTTGGCATCACGGTGAAATGCAATAAGCCTGTTAAGCTGATTCTACGACTTCTGCTGGGCTCCCAACAATGAGAGCATTCACTCAGCCACGATGTCATTGTACAAACAAGGAGCAGTGTTTAATAACTCACGCCACTGCACTAAGCCGATAAGTGAAAGCAGACAAGGGAAGCGAACAAGTCCTTTAATGCAAAGGTGGATGTCAGAAGTCTGAGTTGAAAAGGTGGAAAGCTGTGGAGGGCAGGGAAAAGCCTTTCCCTGCAAACACTCGCAATCTGAGAGCAAGAAATGAGTAGTAGAGAGTGGGAACTGCTGAGGGAAGAGGTACTGCTGACCAAGCAAGTACCTTGAGCAGGTTCCCGAGGTGCCCAGATCTTTTGGGAACTGTCTTTGTTAAGTAAATTTGCTGTTTCTAATTTGTCAGGAGGCATCATATGAGACAAACACCAGCTGGCTGAAGACCATGTTGTTACAAAGAGATTTAAAATAATTTGTTAACAACTGGCTTTCAACTTTTAGTGGTTTATCCCAGTGCAGATGGGAAACCAGTGGTAAATTTAAGCCTGGTAACTCTTTTTTTTCTCCTCAAGAAAATCTTCCAGTCAATTTAAGGTACCACAGACCACTGGGTGAAAACCACAGGATATGCTCAGGAAGGAGTTTGTATGTGGTCACAATTGCTAATGCGTTGTTTGCCCCAACAATTTTATTTTGAGTCTTGTAAGAGACTCAGCTTCTGAAATGATGATGCCATTTGAGACATTCAGCCTTTGTTTCTCAAGAAGTGAGACCAGGACCAGCCTTTGTTTCTCAAGAAGTGAGACCAGGACCCACATTATGTTTAAGTTACTTGATCGCAATTAAATAAATTATACTTACTAATATTTCAAGATCTGAACATATTCTTTTTTTTCTGAATAAAGAGGAAAAAAAACCCTGTAAATGCTTTACCATTAATATGCTAAAAAACAAAGAGCAAATAATTTCAAATGATGCACATAGAGAAGGAGCTTTAAGGTTTTGATGGGGTCCTGGGGCCATGGCTCCAAATGGAGTAGATAATAAGGCAGTAGGCAGTAAATTACCTTAGGTCAAAATAAGAGCCACAAACTCAAGTCTAGACCTGCCCTGTAAGATTATGAGTTTCAGGCAACAAGGTCAGACTGGCAGCTGTACTGAACTCAGAATTATTGTCAGGAAACAGCAGCGTAACTGAAAGCACAACTGGCTTCTCAGCACATGCGATCTGGTGCAATGAAATTATACAGCACTGAAGGTATCATCAACAGGAAGCCATCAATCACTGCAGCAGAATTAAGAGCAGCGCAGTTGAAAGTGGAATTTTTCTTGGCATTTATAAAGGACACTGTAATAATTTTGACAGACTACCCCTAGAAGTTAACCGTGAGAATGAAAACATTTAAACTATAAAAATACCCTCCATGCATCTCAGTGCTGAATACACTTATTTCACCACTTTTTCAGGAGGAAAATCAGCACAAATAGCTATGATTTTTCATTCAGCAAAGCACCTTGGCTGCAGCTGTGCTAAGGGATTAGGTCTAATCAACAATATGCTCTTTTAAAGTGATTTATTCATTTCTTTGATTTCATGTTTTTCTTGCAGACAGAAACCCTCCTTCTGAGAGTGGAAAAGAGAGGCCTGTGTGATTGCTTTCACGCAATGCGCTGAAATGAGCACTGGGGGTTGACCAAAGGACTTCTATTCATTTTTAAATTGCTGTTCAATAAATCACAGGAAGATGCAGAGAGCAAGTTGTGCCACAATTTTTATCCAAGCAGGTACAGTTCAGTTAGATAATTTTGCTTTCACGTGTTTTATTATTGCTGTATGTGATATTGCATCTGCTGAAATGTCGACAGAAAAAACAGTGCCAAAGTCTTGCTCACGGGCTTTGTGCAAGGATAGCATCTCACTGTTCTGATCTTTCACACCAAAAGTTGTCCTTGGACTCGATTCTCAAGCCAGCCCCTCAGCACATGAGACTTTCTGTAGATCTGTAAAAGTCAGCGGAATCAAATTCTTTAACATGTTTATGGTAGTACACATCCCTCCCATGGAAAGGCAGCTCCTTTGCAGTGATGCACAGCCAAACATTTGCAAACAAGCAGTTGTGGCTTTATACAGAAATTAATAGTTGTCACTGGCTGCTTGGCAGTCCGAGGAAGGTATTCTTTCCTGGTTGTATCAGTAGTCTAGTGCACAGCAAACACAGTAATCTGTATCACAATTTTAGTTTCTTCAGAGCCACGCAGTAGCTGTGATCTTTTTGGAGAGATTTATTAAGTATCTAATGTGATCAGTAACATTCGTAATCACATGAATACCGCCTGGCAATCGAGCCGATTGCATCTGCCAAAATCTTCTGGAGAAGTGTCTTTCATTAAGCAAATCACATACTGGATTGAACCACTCAAACTGGCCTCTACAGAGTGTCTTGGCAGAGAGCCTACAGAATGCCTGTGTGCCCAGAAGCCTCCTGCAAACTATTCTGAGAAATACTTAAGTTCTTCCAAAATGGGCCATAGTTCGTGCATGGACTTCACAGTGGTGGGTTACACTGTTGATGCTATTAATACTCCTGCTGCAGTCAGCGTGAGACAAGAGAGAACAAAATATTTTAGGCGGTGTAGTAGTAGTAGTGGTGCCTTGTTACTCTGAAAAATAATAGCAATTCTTTTTTCATTGTTTTCCTTTTTCCCCTTTGTTTTGGGGAAGTGAGCAGAAGATGGCCACAGTGGGAAGTTCTTGTAGGTAATGGAAGGCTTTTCATAGCACTTAAAACATAATCCCCAAAGTGTAATTAACAGAGACTTGTATATCAGCTAGAGCATCTGTGCACGGGCTAGAAACATTTATACAAACAAGAGTATGGGAACAGTGGTTTTCAAAGCAATTCTACCAACTCTTATTAATGAGCCTGTTTTCTTAAACACGGCTGATATTTTGCTGCAAGGCTGCTCATCCAGTTCTGATGGTAGCTATCTTAGTTCTGGTGGTAGCTGTCCGTAGGTTGCCAAACTACTTCTCTTCCATGTTACCTACATTAGGCACAGGGGAATAGGGAACTGCAACCCACTGCCAACTTACTGTTTTGTGTGCAGTCGCACTCAATGACTCAAAGGAGTGTATTACTGTGTAATCTGCCAAAGTTGTTTGAAAGGCATGTGGTTCTCAGCAGGCAAAGCTTCCTTGCACCTGCATTTCAAGAAGGAATTTGCTTTGTTCTTTGCGGTATTCTATAAAACCCTCTATAGGTCACCAGGACCAGTGTGTAAAAGAGAAGCAGCATGACACAGCAATACATTGCTTCTAGCAGCATTACACACCATCGTAGCAGTGGTTCTCATCAGAGCCTACACTTCCTTCTGCAGGTAAAACAATGGGTTTAATGCACCTCCTTTGCAAAACACCAACTTGTAGTTTTCCTTTACTCCTGCTTAGATTTGAACCAAAGTAACACACAGATTTTGAGTCAGTTTTTTGCAGGAGATGGAGTTCCAGCATGGAACCCGTGAGTCTTCCAGCACAGCTTGCCTTTTCTGGGGGCTGTACGGATAGTGTGCACGATCAATCTGTTGGTTACCTAAAGACTCTTGCGAAGTCCTGTTAGCAAGCACTGTTCCTTGGGCTGTGTTTTTCTTTGGAAAAATGGTTGCTCACAGCTGAGTTTTGATATATGCAGCTTGTTCCAATAAAAAGGTGGAATGAATGACAAGTGGGTGTTCCCTGACTCCCAGAGGGAACAGAGTGACACTGCAACTTTACGGTCATGATGGCAGCGATCATTTCTGTATGCACTCTTTGTCTATAATGCAAGACAATAAACGGGCAAGATGCATTGTAGCACTTGGTGCTTTGTTGCTGATTTGAAAAATGATAATGCATGTGCATTAATAAATATCTGGTCTTTATTTAGGCGGTGAATGCACAGAGAGATAAATGCTGGTTTGAACACAAAAATAAGGAAATCACGTATTTGGGCTAAATTTATGGTTGTATTCTTATTTGCTGAAGTATAAAATTGAACTCACTAGAAATGAACACTACTGCAATGATTTTTGTGAGTTTTTTAAGGACCCCATACTCTGTACTTGGTGATTGTGATAAAGCTCCTTACAGTTGCTGGATGGCATGAATTAAAAACACTGAGGTAGATAGTTTTAATATATTATTGCTCATGACGTTAATTTAAATTCAGAATTCCCCCGAGCCTCCACTCAATAGAAGAAGCTGTGTATTTTATGATAAGATTTAATTGCAGGAGGTCTGAAAGGAGGGAGTCTTGTTTTCCCACACAACACTTCAGTACTGTTCTGCTAAAGAGCCAAGACAGTGCTCATGACCTTTTGAAACCAAGCTGTCTCCTATTCTTCTGGTGCAGTGCTGCTGCAGATAGCCCTGGGCACGCAGCTTTTGTTCCCAAGGTGGAGTGCAAGTAGTAGGCTGTAAAGATGCAAAAGCAAGTCCTCCCTATAAAAGAAAGGCTATAATCATGTTATGGTGGTGCTATCTCTGGGTAGCCAAGGTGACGGATAAATCCCAGAAATTATCTCCACATCTCCAGAGCTTCTCACACATGAGCTAATGCCTTCTTTGGGTGTAATTCTAAGTGTGTATTCTAAGTTAGTAATTTTGAGCTGAGTCTCAGGACAGTTCTTTGAAGACACATCTCTGGATTTCACTTTGAAAAATGAGAAGACAATCTGTGTTGCCTTCAATGAATATTTCTGCTAGGTAACGGCAAAACTAAACAGTATTATTGTAGCTGAATCTGGCTAGCATATGGGCTAGTGTTCCTTGCCCATGCTTTTGTGTGGAACACTCTGAAAGCCTAGTATAATACCCTCTCATTTTTAGAAATCAGTTATTTCTTTGTCCCCAGAACTAACTGGGGGACAAAGATGTATGTAACTCCTCCGTGATCTGAGCATCCAACATACATTCCCCATTTTCTAAGCAATAAAGCGTGTATGTAGGTCCCATAAGATCAGACGTGGTTTCTCTGCCTCCTCCTTCAGGTGACCCAGAGACAATGTACTCAGAGACAAGACCTCCTTCTGTAGCAGAGGGACTTGTGAAGGGGGCTGATGCGGTGGTTTGTTTGCTACCAGGAAAGAGATCTCACCCTGCTGAGAGAAAGCACTTGTCATGCTGAGGGAGTCTAACAGGAATTCCAGTTTAGTTCAAAGAAAATTTAGAAAAAAGAATCTGAGGCTGTTCATGCCTTTCCTGAGGCAGTGAAGTGTAAGGGAGATTTTTTCTTTGGAACTGGCACAAGGGAGAAAGTCTGCCTTTATCTCTCTTGGCAGACAGGAAAGAGACCCCTTACCTAAAACAATGTTCTTCATAGTCGTTCCTTGGCCAGGACTCAGCAAGTGAGAGAAAAAGTAAGCAAGTGTGGAGGAGAAAAGAGATACCTGCCTTCTGCAGCCTGGTTGAGCTGCTGGCAGTTCAGTGCTCCCGACTGAGAAACCAGAGCTGCAGCCTCCTACGGATTTATATGCTCTGCATGGTAAGTGGAGGCTGCAGTCACTCTAAATGAGAGCAGTGCTGCAGACAAAACCATGACAGTGGTATCAGGAACTGGATTAGGAGTGAGGAGCACAGAGATGTGCAAACTTGTGCAAAATAAGGGATTATTTTCCCACCTTCATTGAGCATGGCCTGTGAATTTTCCAAGCTTTCCAGAACCTGCTTTTGAGAGCTGTGCAGTGACATGTGGATAGGAGAGGTGGTTGAGAGTAATCTCCGTGCTCTTCAACCAGAGCTGTGCATAACACAGAAAGTGTCAGGGAGGCTTTGTGCTGTGCTTGTTCCCAGAGAAAATAAGAAGGGCAACTCGATTGGTTAAGGGGCTGGAAGATAAGCCCTTTGAGGAGAGGCTGAGGGAGCTGGGTTTGCTTAGTCTGGAAAAGAGGAGGCTCAGGGGTGATCTTATCGCTGTCTAGAACTATCTGAAAGGTGGTTGTAGTCAGACAGGGGTTGGTCTTTTCTCCCTGGCCACTGGAGACAAGAAAAGGGGTCATAGTCTTAAGCTCCATCAGGGGAGGTTTAGACTTGACATTAGGAAAAAATTTTTCACTGAAAGAGGGATCCGGTCTTGGAATGGGCTGCCCACGGAGGTGGTTGAGACACTGTCTCTGGAAGTATTCAAGGTTAGGCTGGATGAGGTGCTGAGTGGCATGATCTAGATGTTAGGATTACTGGGTTTATTTAGATTTAGGTTGGACTGGATGATCTTTAAGGTCTTTTCCAACCTTATCATTACTGTGATACTGTGATACAGAAAAGCTGGAAGCATCATTTGCAAACTGGTACTTGCTGATTTGAAAATTAATGGGAAACTAATTTGCAGGTTCTTTTACTAGCCAAGGAGAGAGGCAGCAGTACTTAAGAAGTGTTCTTGGCAGCGAAAGTTGAACAGAGCTGGGTGTATAAAATTTATAGATGTATAAAATATTTAGCCTTACTTTTGCTCCAGTAAACACTTTGAATAAATAATTTCTGACAGCAATGGATGAAGCAGGATGGGTCTGCTAGACTTCTGAAAATACACCACAATTTTCTGATTTCTGATTCTGCTTTGCCTCGAACAGGTCCTGGGGTTCTGTTCAAAACATGCACTCAGTGCCTTCATGTCTCCATACAGGCAAAGGAAGGAAAGAATTTCCCTCCCCGCCATGTACTCAGTTTGTTGACTGTTGGAGAAGGATTCTGCACTAGAAGGGCATTTTGTCCATCTCAGTGTGGTACAAGCTTATGTGCTTATGTTATGTTCTCTATATATATGGCTAGAAAAAGAGGTTGAGGTTACTACTACCTTCCTACCCTGAAGGGGAGGAATAAGAATCACAAGGAGGGTGTTAGAAAACCACTTAATCATTCTTGTAATTCTTGAGGAGACTGAAGCCTCATGGTGAACTTTACCGGAGCCCACTTGCCTCAAATCTGTCTCATCCACTCCATCCCTGAGCTCAGTGGCAAAGGGGAGACAACTGGATCCCTGAAAACACATAGTTCCAGTTGGCCATTGAGCTCAAAGATGATGGAGTTGAAAAACAAAACCGAGAGGACCAGTTGCAACACAGAGGTTGCAACCTCCATCCATGGTGGAGGTTTTTTACAGTAAGTGTCTGCTTGCTTTATGTGTAAACACAGCCATGTCGCTGACAAAGTAGAATTAACATTGATGATGTTAATTAACATCCATAATTAAAACTTCAGTTCACTGCATCCATCATTATGTTTTCCATGCAACAGCGCTTTGCAGAAAAGTCTCTAGTAAGCGGTGGACTTTTTTATAATCCTGGTTTGTTTGAATACATTCTTTGAACTTCACATGTTTCTGCTCATGGTGAAATCATTATCAGAGCTGTTTTCTCACCACTGGGGTCCACATTCTGCCCTTATATGCCCACATGGGATTCTTCATGAACACACTGGGAACCACAAGAGGTTTTGCACCAACACAATCGGGCTGGTTTTGCACCAATACAATCCTTTGCTCTGTGTGTGTCTAAAATACTGCCTTTTGGTTTTGTTACAGTTCTCTTACTGTACTGTGAAAGGTTTTTCCAGGTAGAGGAAAGCCCCAGTGTCTAGAAATAGAGAACAAGGGACTGAAGGCTGAAAAAATCGATCCTATACATTGCGTTTCTCAAGCTGATAATGAGTCAGTTTCAAGATTAAGTTATCTGTAGTTTAATACTGACCGTGTGAAATACGACACAGAAGTCCAGCCTTACTGTAGTGGTGCAGAGGGTAATTCATCATGTTAAAAGCATTAAGGTAGTAAAGATAGATAGTGTCTGCACCACCGAAAGCTGAATATATCTGTTTTTTTATAATAGTTGATATACTAACGTGCTTTTACTGGTCTGTACTTTAACATATGAAAAGCCTATCTTCTCTCATGTGTCCTTTGCTTTTTAATTGCTTAAGAAACTGCCTGTATCTTTTTACTCAGGTGTGTGTGGGAGCTGAATGCATAGCAGACGGTAAAGCACATAAACCTCATCAGTAGCAGTTAAGTATAGTGTAAGCCTGAAAAAGAATTCAGAAACCACAAATTATTAAGCTGTGATAGAGCTTTGCCACTCAGGCACTTGGGGGCACAGACCGTGTTTCCTTTCACACCTTTGGCCTCCAGACCCTCAGTGAGGGTGACGGAGCACTGGAACAGGCTGCCCAGGGGGTTTGTGGAGTCTCCTTCTCTGGAGACATTTAAAACGCACCTGGATGTGTTTCTGTGCAACTTGGTCTAGGTGATCCTGCTGTGGCAGGGGGATTGCACTAGATGATCTTTTGAGGTCCCTTCTGATCCCTAATGATTCTATGATTCATCAATGGAAAATTTTTTTAATATTAGAAGCAAACATGTAATTTATACATGAAAGGAGGAAAATTATGAAGTTCAAATTGTTTCAAGGTGAAATATGTAGACATCATAGCTCTGTATGACTTCTAGTGTCAAAGATACAAGTAATTAGTATCTGACTACCTCTTGACTGTTTAGCAAATATTTGGATAATTTTTACAGGAAATAAATATTAGACATTTAAGTGATTTCATATAACTACTGATTTTCCTACTTGGAGGCTGATGAAAAATCAAAAAAAAAGTCAAATTCTGGTCCACATTTCTAATGCATCTTCCTGAACTCCACTTCTTACATTTCCTTTTCCCACACAAACACAAGTAAGTTCCAATACCAATGGCAAGGAAATACCAAGGTTATTCTGTAAAAATTCTCCAAAGAGGACTAAGAAGGTTATAAATTTCTGCTGAAAGACTAGATTTAATATGTGACTTGCAAAACTCATCATAACATGACCTTCTGCATCTCAATGCTGCTGAATACTGCCTGCAACAGAAAAGTACTCCATGCCAAACAATGCATTGAATACATGTGACTTTGAATTTGTTAAATAATTCTGATAAATGGATTGTAGAGCCTCCAGGATGCTTCACTATTGTGCAAAAAACCCTACAACAACCAAGGAGAAGTTTCAAAATTTAAAACCTTCTATTTGCAAATAATTAGTGCTTTGCCCTACATACAGTCGTAAAGAGAAGCAATTTTATTGTGATGCTGTTGGAGTTAGTCTCATTTAAATGTTTGTTTAGAGGATCTGGACGTGGAAGAGGACAAATGAAGATCCGTGGTGAATTTAAGAGTATTGGCCAGCTCTCCAAGTAGATGTGCAAACATGCAACACCCAGGGAAAAAATCAAGCTGGTATCTGAAGGCTGGGAAGACAAATATGGTAAACTAGGAAGAAATATGTTTAGCTGCTTTCCATTTAACATAAGGTCTGATTTAGACTGTATCCATTTAAAATTATTACTGTGCATGGCATGTGAGCTAGTTTTCTGTGTAACCTCCTCAAGATCAGGTGCCATTTAGACCTGCAGTTTATTAATGGAAGGCTACCAGATACTTCACATACATTAGGCCAGGAACTTTATAATGAAATGCACAGCCTGGACTTAGTAAGTGTGAGGTTTTCTGGCTGCGTCTGGCAAACATTTGGCTGTTGGGATGCCCATGTGCTCTTTTCCAGTCACTATCAAAGACTAACCACAGAGAGAGCAACTAGCCATGTCTGACATGGGCTCTATGGAGAGCAAGCCAACCGATAAAGTGTTCTTGCACAGAAAGCCTGGGAGGATGAGCCACCAGCACCTCACTCAAGGAACGCAGTGACATGAATGCTTGTCATCCTTACCGAGTTGTTTTGAGGGCTGACTGCCATAGCTTCACTGTGCACTAAGAATGGAGAACAGAATGCCCTACACCACGAGATATCCTGCAGCCACTGCAGTGCACAGAAACATGTCAAGTGGTGTATGAATTGGTCAAGAAAAACTCAGGAATCTCAGTTTTGACTCTATTCTGCCATATTTGATACACCTAAACATGACCAAGAAATGTCCTAAAGCACATGATGAAAAGGAGTGCTGAGTGAAAAGAATCAGCCTCCCAAGGTGCTGCATTTCCATATCCAGAAATTAAGGCATCATGTTGGGCGCAACATTCTTGCAAACACCCCTAGATTGGTGCCTATGAAGAGGGGTGGACAAAATGGCAACCAGTAGGCAGAGTCTCAGGGCAGAGGACAGCCTTGCTGTCACCACAGTGAACTGGCCTTCTCCTCTAGGCAATGCAGTTGCTGGCAGCAATAAGAGTTTCTATTTCTTCCTCTGGGCATGAAAACACTCACAGCACTGACCCATGAAGGACATCTGGGAACAGGGAGGCAAAATGGCAGACGTTTGTCACCAGCCATTTTCCTGGACATGTCACTCTCTGAAGCAATCACCAGGCTGTGCTGGGGGATAGAATTGCCCTTGGCCCATCCTTCATAAAGTGAATGCCAAGCCCAAGAAGACAGATTGGTACATACTATAAGATACACAAAGAAACCAACAGCTCTGCCTATCTCTGTTGGCATTTTGAGCCAACACCTTTACGTTCATGGAGGAAAACATATGCAGGCTTCGTAATCTGTGGGAATGGAGTCTCTCCACTGCTTTTTGCCTGAGGTATCTGGGTTTGTCCCCTCAGTTTTATCAGGTGCCATCTTGTTTCATCAAAAGCTGCTAGGAGTCAGCTCAGTGGCTTCCAGCTGCCTTTGATAAAATCTCAGTCTTGTTGTATTTGACAACCATTGCTCAAAGCTGCCCCTTCATTTTGAGACAGCCATATTGTTGAATTTGGGATGATTCCAGCATAGCAGTGGTGTATTGTTTGTTTGCAAGGAAGGAGCAGACCTAAAATGCAGTTTGCTACTCTATTATTTCAATAGCATGACTGTGATTGAATCCCCTGGGAACCACCATGTTGCAAGCTAACTGTCAGTCACAGAATCTGTCAGGACATTTGTACTGCTGAA
Source organism: Rhinopomastus cyanomelas (assembly GCA_013400115.1). Classification (NCBI taxonomy): domain Eukaryota; kingdom Metazoa; phylum Chordata; class Aves; order Bucerotiformes; family Rhinopomastidae; genus Rhinopomastus; species Rhinopomastus cyanomelas. Next base: position 47,719 of record VXBP01008288.1, on the reverse strand, counting down.
TCTAGAAGTCCAGATTCTTAAGCACTGCAGGAGAAATCATGGGAATTTTATAAAAAGCACAAGATTATATTAATACATCAATTTTGGTTCTCTTAACTTTGTGCCAATTTTCAAGTCACAGACAAGTAGCTACAAATAACAATGCAAAATATTGCAGAAATTGTATTAAATCTGAAAGCTGATGACTCCAGAGAGTTGATATTTTGAATGTGTTGCCTTTGGCTGTTATAGTAGATAGAGCATGGAGGGTCCTGTGCAAAGACCCCTGCAGCCTCTAGTCAAAGAACTTCATTGACTTCTCAGAGTTCAGCTACTGATGAATTTAGTCTGGCAAATGAGGCAAAAGTTGCTTTCATATCACATCATTTATTACATTTTGAGGGTAGCTTGGATGTAGTTTGTTGTTGAGTTGCCTTCTGTTGTTCCTTATAAAGCAAAAAGAGTTGCTGTGTTACCACGCACAGACAGCTTCTCTAATGTAAAGCTCGAAGGACCTAGATGTGATATTAGAATCAAATACCTTTTAAGATGCTTTAAAAGTTAGTGTTTGAAGAGAAAGAGAGGATGGGTGAGCATGAGATACTGATGAACAAAGTTAGAGGCTGGACAGATGAACTGATACAGTGCCCCATGTCTAATACTCCAGATGCACCTTCTGTAACAACTGCATCAGTGCTGCACGTCCCAGGAATCGGTAGGTGCCTTTGGAGTACAAACAATAAATCTGGCAAGGTGCTACAATAGCATCTTGCTTAAAACAACATACATGCATGCTTAACAGCTTTGCAAATTGGACCTCGAGGGCTCAGTACTCTTTGGGATTCATCACTTAGAGAGTTTGGCGCTCTGTTCAATGGTGCCACTATTCAAACCGCGACAGTTTCTTCCATTATGCATCCCTGTGTTTGGAACTGCTGAAAAAAAGATCTGCTCCAGATGGAAACGTAGCGTGCAAACTATCTGAATGCTATTTCTGCAAGCAGCTTTTCAAGAGCAGTTTTTTAGGACTTTACAATATGGAGGCTAACAAGAACAGGAAAGGCAATTTAAATGTGGCTTCCAGTGTCATGGGACACTTAATTTCATGCTGACACTGGTCTGCAGAGTTAGAAGATGTATAAACCAGAGACCAGCTCCAGTACATCCCACAGGACAGGAGACAGAAGAACACAAAAGGTAGTTCAGCCCTCCTATGTGGTGAGTTGGGGACCTCAGCAGGACTGTTCTAGGAGGAGTTCCTAGAGTCAGAGGGATTGGTATTGTAGGAGTCTTGTATTGATATGCTCTGGGCCCTACTTCAAAGGGTGATGCTTTGGCTGGGCAAATTCAAAGGAAACAGAAATAGAAAGGTTCCAGCCCATTCCTTGGGGACAATTCTTTCAAAAAAATATTTAGAGGAGAAGGAGTTCTCTAACTTGGAGAAATTGTATGAGAGGGGGAAGCACTTCAAGATTAAGGTTAATAAGTCAAGAGATAAACAAGTGCTACTATACTCAGCAGCCCAGATCTATCCATAAACATGGTTTGAGGAAGTGTGAAGGACCAACCTCAATCAAACTTGGCATGCAGTGCTGGAAACTGAGGCTGGGAAAGCTCTGGTGAGAAGATGAACAAGCCAACAGATGTCTCAGTCTGCAGATTTCATAGGTAGAAGAGGTATTCCATAGAATGTCCTCAAAAGCGTCTGCGTCTAGGGCCCTAAAAATATTGTGGATAAGGAAAAAACTGTCCAAGCAGATCACAGTGGTATTAAAGCTGTGTTGAGCTGATACTTTTTCTTGGAAAACAAATGCTTTTCATACGATTGCAAATTAAAATGCTGGCATTGTAGCTTTGCTGGGATTTAAACCATTTATTTTCTTTATTGTCTGGAAAAGCATGACTAAGCTATCACTGTATTAGGCTCTTTTTGGGGATGCTGGGAGTGGTCTTCTGGGACAGATTAAACTGTACCATAAATCAATACTTCCACCTTCTTTTAAGATAACTATAAAAGAGTAAGCTCCTTGGTGTACCTAGGTACCTGAAACATTAGCAATGTCTAGCCAAAGCATAGATCATTGTGACTGCCCCAAACTGAAGCACATACAAGATCAGTCAGGAATTTGGACTATGTGAGATGATCTTGAGGCAGTGAATGTGCAAATTACATTGCCAGTCACTGTCCAGTTTGGTTTTGTTTTTTTACAATTATTTGTTTTGTTAATGCATTGAGCACATTTGAACCTCTAAGTCTTTGTAGTACCTGCTGGCTCTTTGCGCCCCACATATGTGGACAATCAAGCCGAAGATTTACCTTCACTGACAATTATTTCATTTCCACACATCTGTTAACTTTATGCAGTTCCACATTTCCTTCTGAGTTTTTGCAACAGTAAAGCTGGAAGTATCTTCTCCTTGAAAACCTAATTCATACTTTTGCCTAACAGAAAATAAGCCATAAAATCTTTCACCTGTCTTTCCTTTTCCCATTCATCTAGCTGATTTACAGAGGCTCACTGCTGCATGAAACCTGTGAATTGTTGCCTTTCATTGATTTGAGCTTCTTGATCAGTTCTCACCTGATTCCAACAGAAATGTAAGCACAGACGCTGAAAGTCTGTCGCAGTTACTTCCCTTTGGGTATCTTCTAGAATATGTTCTTATACATAATGCATCTCTTTCTCCTGAGGCTTGTTTCATAGCTCTGAAGTTTTGGTGCATCCTTGTCAATACCGCTTGGCACACTTTCAATCACCATGCTTTGGAGCTTTACTCCTTTGTGGCTGAAAGAGTCACTGCTAGAAAGTGCCTGAGGAAAGCACGGCTATATGTGATAATGAAGGTTTATGTCATTAGAAAGGGAAGATTATCTTAAATAGTTGTTTCCACATTTATTCTCATTCATAATGAGAATTGTTTTATTAGGCTTTGCTGTGACATTTTTTTTCCTAAGAAGAGTCTAGCAGTGGTGATAGAGTTGGAGAGCACAAAAGGAACTGCAGCAAGGAAGTGACGTGGGCCTGCTCAGCATGATAGTGACATGATAATCAGGTGCATCAAGGACTTGGAAAGTTTGGTCAATGTTGTCAGCTTTAGCAACAATTTATGTTTCCACCTAGGAATATAAATTATCAAGTTGGCAACGTTCTATTGAGTTTCTGCATAAATAATAGCTAACAATCCGATTAACAGGCTCCAGTTAATGATCCAGTGTGACTGAGAAGGAACACGAATGTCAGTGTGCTGCAAGTTATTGCATCCGTGTTCCTGGGATAGATGGGGAGAATCCAATGTCCAGGCGATAAAAAACCAGGAGGTTGTGAAAGTCCTAGAAATTACTCTAAACACGTGCTGTTGCTGGGGAAAAGAACAGCAGCAGTGTGACTAATGGAGTCTAGTCCTTCAAGACATTAGGGCAGCCTGATATATCATCCACGCTGTATATGTAATGGTGGTATCTTAGAGGCTTCAGCTAAACTAGGATACAACGGGCAGTGCTAGCCTGGAAAACATAATAATCAAAGGGGAAGAAGGTGGAAAATAAAGGATATAGAGATAACAAGTTGTGACACCTGGCTGGCTCAGTTGGTAGAGCATGGAACTCTGAATTCCTAAGCTGTTGATTTGCAGCACCTTGAGGAAAAAAAAGAGACTAACTTCTGCAGTTATAGGAGAGGGAGTTGTCCTTGTTGATGGTGTGGAGGTAGAGCTAGTCCAAGTAGGTTGGTTTGTTACGCTACTTGCCTACTTGAAGCCATCATCCCTTGTCCCATCACTACAAACCCTGGTAAAAAGTCCCACCCCAGCTTTGTTGTAGCCCCTCTTTAGTTACTGGAAGGCTGCTGTAAGGCCTCCCCAGTATCTTCTCCAAAATGAACAACCCCAACAGTATCAGCCTGTCCTCAGAGGAAAGGTGCTCCAGCTCTTTGATCTTCTATGTGGCCCTCTGCTGGACTCGCTGAATAAGTCTTTCGTGGGGCCCCCCGAGCATAACAGTTAACATCAGCTAAGAACCCCTAGAACAAGGGTGTGGGAAGAGCAAAAAGTGGATCCTTTTGGCCAGCAGTGACCTCTGTGAAGCCAAGTGCATTGGATTGCCTTTGTACCCAGCCTCAGGGAGCCAGCAAAATCAAACTAGTGGATCAGAGGAGGTGACAGTTAAATACTCCATCAGGTGCTTTTGGATCTGGCAAACATCTTTGTATAAATATCACTCAACTCATGGAGACTAGCAGGGCATTATTTTTAACCCTATTATCTTATTTGCTTTTAGTATCTGTTTATGTTTTTCTGCAGAAGACACTGGTGCTTCCCTGTGCACTTATCTCTGCTTCAGGGCCATAGCACGCCTCATACAGCTATAAATGTGCTGAGCCACAACTCAGACTTTGTGATGAGCTGTTTATTTCTTTCACTTCAGACATGGAAGTGCAGTATTCAACCCCACATCTGAACTCATGAAATAATCACTTTTTTCCCTAGCCGGAGAGACACTTTCAGCAGGCTCTCTGTCTCCATGAGTAAGACAAACAAATTAATAGCCAATAGCTCTTAAATTTACAAATTTTACACTCCTGTGTTTGCTTTAAAGAAGCAAACTGCACAAACATGTATCTTAGCAATTAGTCACTGTACTGGTATAGCCTGCTCTCTCTAAGTCAGCAGCTGGAGGAAATTAGATTTTCGCTTATAGAAAAATATCTGGTTTGAACTTTGAATTTCTGCATCTGGCTTGGCAGTATTTGAAGCCTTTGTTTTTTTGCCTACCCTGAAGTGGAAAAAATCAAGGTCAGATTTTTCTTGGATACAGCACTGTTTACTTGAACAACTATTTAATAGCCTTTCTCACTGAGCACTGCAGCACTGTTATAATTCAAGGCCTCTACAGGTGGCTTTGAGCACCAGCTCCACAGCTGCCTATTCCCTGGAAATGGAGATCGGGAAGTTGCTGTTCAGGCCACTCAGGAGGTTGCTGAACCCATAAAAATCCACACTTCAAGTTCACATTCCTTTAATTCTATACAGGTTACAGGAAGGCTGCTTCAGGAAGTTGCAATAGGAAAGGTAACACTGCTGATTATTCAGAATCAAAATTCACCACTACAAAAGACCATTATGCATTATTTATAGGGCAGGCTGGCACTACTGCCTTGAAATCACTCACTCTGGTGTTATGACTGCTCTTCCTTGAGTCTGCAGAGAACTGGAAGACAAGCTGGTGCAGCAGAGGGAATGTGTGAGGACCTAGGCAGAAGGCCATTTAGGTGGTTTACATGAATTAAAATAAATTAATCCTGGATGTTCTTCATGCACTTCGTTGAGAGGTTTTATCCAACATTTAAATGAGGTTAGCTACAAACTTTCTGGTCCCTGCAAATGGGTATACTCCAGATTGGAAACCTGCTTCCATCTTTTGAGGAGTGGGGAGCTATACCTAGCCTCACAGACCTAGGTGTCTCTCATAAATTATCTACACAAGAAGACAAATGTTTCTCACTTCCTAACCTAACCATGTAAAGGTCCCTTTCTATTCCCCGAGTTAAAAAAGCCAGTCTCCATGCTCATCAGTGTATTCACTGAGCCCGGTGCATTTGTGTGCTGGAGGTTATGTGCATGTGTTAGGAACTCACTTTACAGTTCACTTGCTGGGAGATGCATAGCCTCCGGCTCTCTTGCCAGGAGAATGTACCTGCCATGTATAGTTCTTTAATGTGCCCCATTTGATTTTTGTGCTGAACTCTTGTTATTGACTTGCAACAATTAAGGAGTTTTCTGCCAGTTAGACAGTGGAGATGAGCAGGAGTGGGATCCCAAACCGGCATGCAGATGCTCTGGCTGCTCAGCATATTGCTAGCTGCCGCAGGCTGTCACAGAGCTGTTGGCACTAGCATTTTTCTTCTGCTTGCTGATGGCTTTTGGGTCAGCCTGCAGCCTCACAAAATCTAGGCAAGAAAAATTAGAGTCGCAATAAAGCTCTTACATAAGTGTAAAGGCGAGAAAAAGGCCACCCCCCCTTCTCTCTAGCAATTGTTAAGAAACAAACTTTTCTCTCCGCATTAAAACCACCATCATAGTTCACTTGTAAATACCATGTGATGTTCTTCACTACAGTAGGGCTCATAGATACGACTTCAAGGCTTATCAGAAGCCAACGCAGTTCCTAGGGCAGTTTTTGGAAGTCCCATAATACCTTTGTGCTCCACTTTCCTGTCAGTTGAAAGAAGCTCATTCTCTTTTTCTAGCACCTGCACTGATTCACTTGGCAGCAACTTTGCGTTAATAACTGTCCCATCACATAGAGCGGTCTGCAGGAAGAAGACACCCAGTTTCAGCAAGTGGTTAGCTGTTAATATTTTTGAGTAGCTATAAAAAAACCACTCTGGTGCAAACCCCAGTGTAGACCAATTGCCCCCAATCCAGACAGCTGCATTGAGCACACAGCTGCAAACAGGGTACAAGGGATTAAAAGCAGCTTCATTTTTAGAAAATGTGAAGACTTTCTTGATTTCAGCTCTTCCTTGTGGATTTTTATCACTGAGATGAATTTCAGTGGCATTGCACTTTCTGAGGACGTACGCCTTTCCAGGTTCCGTAACACAGGCTGTGTCTGCCAAGACCTGTTCTAATTGAGGCTGATCCTTCATCTCAGTTACCTTCGTACTAGCACACACTACCTTTCATCAGTTAAGGCTGAAGTCAGGAAAGTTGGTCTGGATAATCCCCAACATGACACTTCCATGAGTTTCTTTCTTCTAGTTCAGTTGGTGTGTGCCAAAGCCTCCCAAAGATCAATACACTACGGGCAAGCTTTTCTCATGTGCATACACATCCGTTTCTTTGGTAGAAGGGTCTGCATTTAAACGATAACTCTTGGACCCAAACAGGGTAAATTACCAAGGCTAAAGCACATGTTTAGATTTATGCAAATAAATGTTCCTGTTTACAAGGAACATTTTGCTTTCTCCCTACAGAGGTAGCTTAATTTCAGTCCTTAAGAAACAACAGTGAAACATGATACTGTCTTTTAGTTTTTATTCATTTTAATTTTCTGCAAATGGTTTTCACAGTAACAATCTCATCAGGAACCAGTAACACATAATCACAAGGCCCTGGATAATGATTAAAATAGATGCCAGTAACTGTTATGCCCATCCTGGGACTGTCAAAAACATTGCAGATGCTTTTGTTTGGGTGAGACAGAGGGCAATTTTAGTCTGAAAAAGGGATGTCAGGATGACATATTCTTATTCAGTGGCTTTGCTTCCTACTCACGTTAGGGGAGACAAGTAAAATTTTATTAACTCAGGGCTTTAACTGCTCACTACCTGACAGTGCCAGCAGTTCATTATCACCCAAACTGAACCATTACTTCTCCCTGCATAGGTCCTCAGACTGACCAGCATCTCGGCCTCCCAGAAGTGCAGTAGATCAGAAAGTACTTGAAGTAAGTTTCTGTCCAGTCCTGCAGCTTCTCCATACAACCAACATGGCTATTACAGCTCACAAAGGTTAACCAGGCTAACTCGGTTGTCCCATCTCTGCACTGTCACCAGAATGAGTGACTGTTCTCATGCATCTGTGGCAAGGTGGCAGCTAGGACAAGAACAGGCTGCACTGGTCCCCTGAGAAGCAGTAAATGTGATCCCCTCCACCCTTGCATGCTGTTTCGAGAAAGTAACTTCTAGGAGGCAGGTTGAGTTGATCAACAAGGTCCTTGTCAGCCCCACCATTAAGCAGCTTTCTGAGCATCCTAGCAGGGGGAGCAGCCACAGCATCACACAGGTACTGTCTGGCTCAGAGGACTGAAGGGTGAAATGTGAACTGTCACTTCTCGCTCCCGGTAAGAGATTCTGATGCGATATGTCAGCTGCACAAGCCTAGGGAAGAGCCCAATGCCAAGGAGCTGTGGTTTGAGCCTGGTGGGATTTGTTGCTGCTGGAGAAAGAGGTTGCTGGCAGTGGCCCTTACTAAGAAGCTCTGAAGACGAAAGCTCCCCCAGCTCCCCCGTCTCTCACAGTCTAAGGCCACAGTCTGAGCAGCTCCGCTAATAAGCATATTTTGGGGAGGGGAAAGCCTGTGGGACCCGGTTCCTGTTTCCTCTAGGGGTGGGCAGAAGCCATGTGCTGGGCGGGCTGGGCGCGCACTGGCAGCCATTTTACTCCAGGAGCCTGGTCGCGGAGGGGCTCCTGCGCTGGTGTAGAGCCCAGAGCTCAGCGGGAGCAAAGAGACCCTGCAAAACCGCCATGAGGTGCCTGGAGGAAGGGAGTCTCGTCAGTGGCCCCTGGAAGAAGCAAGCGACTTTATCCTAAAAGGAAAGGCTGGCTCTGAGGAAAGGAGCTGGGCAGGAGCGGTCAGGCCCTGGTGTGACCCTCAGCTCATGGAGGAAGCCCCCAGGCCATGGAGGAAGCCCCCTGCCTGTGGAAAAAGCCCACAGCCCATGGGAAAAACCCACACAAGCCGGGCTCAGACCTAGGAGAACTTGCCTCCTGTTGCTTGGGAGAACTCTGTTGCCACAGCGAAAAGAACTGGCCAGATATTTTCCCCTGAGGGGAAAGGAGATAACGGAGCTGGGCCCAGGCAGGTAAGAACTGTGAGACTGCTGTCTGTGTGACGGGAGTTTCTGTTAAGTTTGAGTTAAATGTGGTTTGTTTTTCCCTTTCTGCCTGTGACATACATGTGGCAAGTGAATCCTTCCTGTTGTTGGTTTATTAGGAGTTCATCCCAGGCCTGGTCACTGTGGCCAGGATGTACTGTGCCTGCACCGCAGTGTGCCAGGGCCAGGGATGCGGCTTAATGCTCTTGGCACCCACCTGGGTTTGAAGCCTTTTCTCATGGCTGCCATAAGGCTCCTTGGTGACACTGGGGTTCAGGGTGAAACGCTGTAAGCTGTGTTAAGGCTCAGAGCTGCCTGCTGGCTTTTCCCTTAAAACACAGAGTGGGGGACGTGCTGGTACTTGTGGGTAACAGAACTGAAAAGTGCTGAGAGTCCCAACTTTCTGTTTTCATCATTAAGTCCATCATTGCGGGCCTTTAAAATAATTAATCTGGAATGTAAATATATATGGTGTTTATTTGCCTGTAGTGCTCGTTGGGCACAGACTTCTCAGGAATAAGATGCAAATAGAATGCCAAAACATTAAAAATCTTCGAGAAGCACAGAGTAATTTTTCATGTCTTCATTAGTACATCCAAACAACATTAATTGTATCATCAGCCACAAGCAAATGAGTTTATTAGTCATAAACTCATCCCTAGTCATTCTCAGTCTGAATTTTTACACTTTCAATTTCCACTGAGTTCGCTGGGAGCTTTAGAAAATTCAGTATCAGGTGTTAAATATTTTCACGTACATTAATTGTATTTTTGCCTTCATCATATAATAAGCTGATGTTGCTAATCCAAAATTCTTTCAAGACTGGAATACCAGGTTTACAGTAAGGACAAAGTTGCCTCTAAACTCATAGCATTTTAAAGAAAGAACCTAATCTGAAAAGTAAAAGACAAGTGAATATGCAGTTATTAGCATTGTGTAATTTCAAACAAGAACACAGGCATAATAGTGCTGTATTTTTGATGTAGAGGAATTCCAAACTAAGGAAAAAAGAAACAAAGATAACTTGCAATCTTTTTCTCTTCCTCCATGTATTTAGTACAACCCTGAAAATCAGTTTGCCTTAGTGACACAGTTAGAAAAATAGCAGGGAGAAGTTTACTGTCACAAATAGATAGCATTTGTATTCTGATTTTTTAAATGTCTGCTTTTGCATTATTATTAAGTAACTGCCCCTGCCGGTTTCTTGACTTATGGTGACTTAGAAGCAGTGCTCACTTCTGCCAAACCTTTATGTTCAAGAGAGCCTTAAAATGATTCAACTTGTAAAGATATGAAAGCTGTGAAAAACGTGCCAGCTCCTGGAGTTTATTGTAGTTTTGATTGAGGGTCACTAGCATTCCTTTCTGAATGGAATACAGATATTTGCTTGAAATATGTCATCTTGGATGATACTGCAGACAGAAAGGGCCCAGCTTATTAAAAGAGCTTTGTACCAGGAAGACCCCAAGAAAATTCTGCATTTTGCCAAGAGCTTGAAATCGTGCAGCTCCTGGAGATGTGTGTGTTCACGGTGGTGACTGAAGGAGCGCTTGTTATGTTAAGGAGAATATAACTCTGGGAAGGAATGTAACCCCTAGGAGATCCTAGAGCGTTTCTCAGGATTCTGGATGGAGGGTGGATTCATGAGGAGTTTGGGAATGGGCTGTGAAGTGCTCTCCAAAATGCATATAGCAGTAGAGATAACAGCTGAGAGGGCCTAGAGCAAGCTCCTGGGATGTTTTCTGTCTATGTGACTGTCCAGGGTAAGGTAAGTGCAGAAGCAGGCAGGAGTCCCTGTAAGAGACTACACCTCTGTAAAGATAAGGACTCACTGGAAGTCATGTTTGGTGATATATGCCTGAGATATATGCAGGAAGAGATGAAAGACTGAAGCAATTTACCTCAGGTTTTCCTTAGTACACACTGTCCAAGCCAGGGCAAACGACCTGAACCTCCTGCTCCATATTTTTGTAACTTATCCTACACTGTATGTGCTGCTCAGCAGCAGCTGTGAGTTATTGTTGACATGATACATAAGCTTGCTAGTGATCTCAAAACCCTGTTTGTACAACATACAGATTCTGTTTGATATTGAGGACGTATATCTTACTTGAAATGCAAGCTCTCCTTTGAATGCAGAACTTTGTCTTTTTACATCTATTTTTGGGACACAATGATGTCCAGAGAGTGTGACATAATGCCAGAATTTGGTAGTCACTGAACCTTTGCAGTCTCCTTCTACAGTCAGTAAAGAAGCCAAACGCAGCAATGTGGCCAGTGTAAGGTAGGTTGGTAACAAGCGGTATGTCACCTGGTCCTAAGTTGTTGATGGCTCATGTGACTGATTTGCTGACAGAGGAGTAGTGGAGATGCAAGAGCCTCTGGAATCACACAACCCCAGCCCAAGGAGTAATTCATCCCATCAGGGAAGCACTGCAAGGAAGAAAGGATGCTTATGTGGTCTCTGTTCTGCGCCTTTGGCTCCTTTTTCTTCCTACAATGATCTTTGAGCATGTGTTACACGTGTTTATGTCTCATCCACCTTGAAAGCATAATATTTTAATAGATTAACCAGAATGCTGATGGCAGCTTGTAAGTGCTTGCAAGAGCTGCACAAGCTACCTGTAATCTCAAGGGCCCAATGTGACAGAGAATAGATATTCACTGTAGAGAGTGCAATTAGGAGCTCAACGATGTACTGAGTGGTTTGGCTTTGCTCAGGTCTGAGGCCAAGTAGACTGGTCTGATGCCTTTGTGACAGCAAGAGCTTGTCAGGGTCCTGACTGGCAACAGCAAAATGAATGAGGTACCAGAATCATCAGTCCAGTTGCAGCTGGTTTACACATTTAAGACATCTCAGCTTTGTGCTTTTGTTTCATCTACTAGTACCCAGCTGTTGCATAGCTGAAGGCACAGATCACTTGAGGCAGCATCTCCAGGACCTCTGTGAGCTCTCATGCCTGTGCAATATTAAGTAGTACTGTCTGCTTATGGCTGAAAATTGTCATGAATGTCAAGCTAGTACACCAATGCATCAGGCTCAGTGCTACATGGAGCCTCTCTCCAAAGCAACAACAAAAAGCATCTGCTTTGCTTCAGAAGTGGCTCCAAGTATCCAGCTTTAGACAGCTCCAGAAATGTAAGATGATTTGGGTTTTTAGTTTCCTGGTGTGAACATCCCTCACTCAGTGATGCCAAGAATCAAACCAGCACATCTACAGTAAAATAGATCTAAAAGAGACTGCTCCTGGCGATGCTCTGCTGTCACACCAACACCAAATTTCTCTTTCATTGTCTTCAAATCAGTCTAATTATTTCAGTCAGGCTTCATTTTTTTCAGTGCTTGGGGCTTTCTGGAACTAAAACACATTAACTTCATCTTGATTTATAGCCCTTGGGTTGGTTTCACTGATTTGTAAACTGAACTCCTACACAATTTTCCTTTCTTATGGATGTATTTTCTGTCTGCTTCCCTCCCAGAGCGGCCTGTCTGATCAGTGTGTGTGCTGGGTAGGCCAGTTAAAGATTAACACAGCCAAATTGTGGCAGAGTAAGTCTTAAACATGCTCAGAAACACAGAAGATAATTTTGCAAAAGAAGTTACACAAGCGCTTTATGAAAAAGTTGTGTTCATAGTATTTTTTTTCTTGTCAGTACACAAAGTTTAGGGCAGTTTGCAGTTCTGCCTTCTTGTTATAAGTGCTAAACCTAAAACTTACGCTGAGAAACAAGAATTTGGTCATTTTGCAGGAGAGTAATCGTCTGGCAGCTTGTGTTACTGGCCAGGCTCCCAAATGACCTTGGTAATTCACTTAACCTCGTTCTCTTTCAGAAATGATGGGGCTGTTGGCATTTTTCCTGTTTTGCAACAGCAGATTGGGAATTCCCCTGTGCAGTTGTCGCATTAAATGGCCAGACTGGCGGAAGTTGGTCCTTGGAAAGGCTCGCGTGCGGAGTTTCCTGTGGCCTGTACTCCTTGTGGCCCCACTGTTGCACCTGTTGGTTTCTCCATCTTGTACATGGGTCCAGCACCATCCCACAGGGCTGGCCAAATTCCAGAAGATGACCTATCACAGAACATTAGGGACTGGAAGGGACCTCGAAAGATCATCTAGTCCAATCCCCCTGCCGCAGCAGGATTACCTAGACCAAGTGGCACAGGGACATATCGAGATGGGTTTTAAACATCTCCAGAGAAAGACACTCCTTGGAAGACTTGGTAGGATCTCATGAGGTAGGAGCAGTGATGCTTCATTACGAGGTTAGAGACAGAATGTGTATGTAAGAGTGTTTATAAATACAGATTCAGGGTGATAAACAAAAATGAAATAGAGTTTAGTAATTCAGAACCTCATAGAGTGGTCAGATAGTTGACTGGTCCTGCTATATCCTGCCATGAGAGTGGAATAGTTGAAAATCTGTGAGAATTTTGCATTATATAGAACCAGGCCCCAACATGCATTATTTAATAGCCCCAGTTCTCAGCACAGGTTTTTGCATCACATAGGAGGAGGGTCAGCATTTGTCCCTCTGGGCATTAAGGCATCGATTCCAAGTGCTTAGAGCGAAGTTCCCTGGAGAAAAGCCTCCGCTGAGGCACTTGATGAGGCTGATGCATTTTCTGATGGCTTACGATCCTGTAATGACAGTTAGCCACAGCACTCAGGCAGCACGTTTGCACAGTCTGGGAAAATCCATGCCTTCTCTGTGTTACACCCATATAGCAGATACTCGCATCTGCCTCAGCAGGAATCCTTGGTTTGCACCAGTACAGATGTTAGAAACCTTGGCTGAAAAATTTTAAAAATTCTGTATTTTTAGTTACTCTGCATTGTGTGGTCCAGCCATAATAACACACCTCAGTGTTTTTAATTCTATGATTCTGTCTTCCAGTTATAAAGTATTCCATTCCTAGAATAAAATGATATTATTGGGATAATGTCTTTGTGCTCCTAATTTCAGGTCAAACACGGCCTGATAGGATGTGATGTTGAGTCATAAGATTATTTTTAAAGATGGTTTCACTGGTATTCAGCCTGTATTTATTTTACTTCTGTTTGCCTGCTTGGATATCTGTGTCAAGAATTCCCAGTGATACCAGCATCCAAATCTATATTTTTTTCTCCACATTGATGATTTGTCTAAAGATCAGCCACACTTCTTTGGGGTGGTCTTACTGCTCAGAACTGCTATGCTAAAACACTTTCTTCCTTTGCCAAAGAGAGACTGGAGCACTTGGGGACAAGATGAATTCTATGGTTTTATGCCCTATAATGGTGCTGCCAAAGCTGGGAGGAACACTCCTGGGAGGGGAATTGGCATCCTGTTGCCTTTCACAGTGAGGGCTGGGAGGATTGAGAGAGCTTGTGGTACAATACACTGGTTAGATGAAGCAAGAAAAATGCCTGTCCAGCACAAAGGGTGTCTGCTAGCTTGGGCCATTTGGACTGAGTTTGCACTGTGGTGCGAATTATCTTCAGCTGCTCCGTTAAATGTAGGAAAACTGGATAATTAGAGATCCAGCGTAAGAGTCCCTGCAGCTTCTAGCTTTCACCCAGAGATGACCTTTAGTGAACAAGATACTGAACCGCTGTATCTCCAGTATCGCTTCAGCTTTCTCTGCAGAGCTTTTGGTGGGCACAGATCAAAAGAGAAGGCAGGATAAAGGAGAGAACCAGTGTCCTCCCCTCCCAGATTTGTGAGTTATTTACCCTGGATGCACTTGCCCTTCTGGTCATCTTGGCCCCTGCAGGATCTTCACCATAGTCTGTCTGAGACTCCATCTGGATATCTGCTGTTAAGCTGGGTGTTTTTCCTAGTGAAGTATGTTCAGGTTAGGAAACTTCTGTAAATTACCAGTCTATTATACCAGAGGGGAGGATGCCAGAAAGTCTGTCCATTGCAGTGGGGATGGGCAGTGCACTGCCTTACGCTGTGCCAAAGGAAGGAGGGATCAGACAAGGCTTTCAAATCCCAAGGGCATGGCCTGCCATCAGGCGAGGGTAAAATAGCAGTGTACAGAGATGCTAGCTCTCTTCAGCACACGGTGGGGGGCAAGGTGAATTTATTTTTCATCATTTCAGGCACCATCAGCTACAAACAAAAAGGCACAGATGTCAAAATGTTAGTGGAGACCTGCAGCTTTCCAAAAGAAATAAAAAGCCCACAGCTAGCTCTCTCTGGCAGTGGCAGCACAAATACAAGTAGTTTTACTCGTGCCAATTTCTTCTTAAAACTCTTCCCTCAGGGAACCAAGTACTTACAAAATATTTAGCAGGACTGGAAGCTTGCTGGCTGCTCAGCTAATGTAGGTCTTGAAATCTCTGATGATGCTCCAAAGAATGTCTGCATTGATGGGTCAAATTCCTTTAGATAGGCAGAAGATGATGTTTTAGGAAGATATGAACAGAAATCTAACCAGGTGCCTTAGCGAAGGAGGTTTTTGTATTTATACTGAATGTTACACAAATTCGGATAGGGCCATTTCCAGGACAGTGGAAATATTAAATTCAGCCTAAAAGCTGAGACAAGCAGTAAGTGCCTGCAGAGTGGGCCACCGTCCAGGAGGAGACAATGGCTGGCTTCTAACACAGCCCACTTTTTTTATTTCCTT
This sequence comes from Rhinopomastus cyanomelas, assembly GCA_013400115.1. Classification (NCBI taxonomy): domain Eukaryota; kingdom Metazoa; phylum Chordata; class Aves; order Bucerotiformes; family Rhinopomastidae; genus Rhinopomastus; species Rhinopomastus cyanomelas. The sequence continues at coordinate 32,531 of VXBP01008288.1, read as the reverse complement.
AAACAACTCAACTTGTGTAACGCAGCAGTGTGCTGCCAATTGCTTATACTGAGGTCCCTGTTTATACCCACATATCCACTGAGATTTTCCATTCTCTTGAGTGAGATGTAGCTGAGAAGGTTTTCATCTCTCCTGCTCAGCCTCACATGCTTTGAATGGAGACAGTTGATTTTATTGAACCTTCCCAGCTGATGCTGAAGGCCTCTAACTTACAAAGTAAGTGCTGCTTTGCAGTGCTAATTATAAGCAGGAGTGGTTTGGTTTTTACTTAGCAGCTTACTGAGACATAGGAAGGAGTGGACTTCAGCAAGCATGTGACACCCTGGTGTGGGAGAAGAATTTTGTTTCCAGTTTTTCATACTTGTAAGACTTGCTGTCCCCATTGTATGGCAGAGGTTGATACCCTTTGACCCCATGTAGCTTTTACATAGGAAGTTTGCTCCTACATGAGAGATTGTTTCCATGGTTATCTCTGACAATTCCATCCAAAATGTTCTCTGGTTGTTTTGCAGAAGCAATAGATAGAGTTGGTGGTGAGAGATGGTCCAGCTGTCATTGTCCTGAGACAAAGAGCTGCTCTGATTACAGGAACAAATAGATACTTGGGGTTGGTTGTACTTCCTTCTTCATGTCAGGGCATTTGCTACTGTCATTGCTGGGAGTGCTGTGGTGGACAAGCATGGCAGTAGGTGATGACCAGCCTGCAATCACTGCTCCTGCCTTCCCTCATCTTTGAGAAGGGAAACCATTTTTATTGTTTCAGCACTGCTGCTTACCTCTAAAAGGATAATGTCACCTTAGATTTAAAGGGACTGCGCAGCCACAAATTATTTCCACACTTAGCAGAAAAAAAAAAAAGGAAATACCTATTTTCTGATAAATGTCCTGCTGCTATATTCTGTGGAGGATCCAAAAGATATATGAACTAGAACCAATAATGAACCTCACTCATTGATTTTTTTATTCTTAAAATAAAAACCCAGTCTGGAATGTAAATATCTGCAGTCATTAGTGTATGTGGAAATTTAAATGGGACAGTAGATAATCTGGGCTATTAACTGGAATTTAGGTCTAAGCATGTTCTTGTCAGGATCCTGTAAATGGCTGGGTGGGCCTCTACCTCTCCTAATACAATCTCTTCAGTTGCTGCTCAGGGTAATTAAGTACAAATGAGCACCAGCCACTGGGCCCCAGGACTGCTCTGAAGTCCTGCTACTGGTGGCATTGGCTGGCAATGTCAGCATGCCACCTGCCAGCACCCAGGGTCCAGTGCCCCTCATGGGCTGAGTGAGTCTGGTCCTCAGTTCTGCTGTGGGGACCAAGCATTGCTCACAGAGCTCAATAGGTGTTTTCTTCATCTTTCATTCATTGTTTAGAAGGACCGTTCCTATTGCTATTCAGTGGGATTTTGCCTTCAGTGTGGCACTGGATTTCATCCCTTTGCAGTGGCATTCCTTACACAAAGTCCTGCTGGGCTTCAGTTATCAACCTCACAGTGACTTTTTAACCTCATGGCTATTTTACAGCAAGTCAGCTTAATTACTTCTAACAGTCAGGCTTGTCTCTAGACTGTGGTTGTCATATTAGTGAGAGTCCTGGGGTCTGGATCACTTAGTCAGCACTTCCTGATGTCATTAGAAATCTTTGCTATATACATTTCTGATGAGGCTTGAAGCCTGCTGTATCCTCTCTGTTCCGATCTATGTTTAATTAGCAGTTTGTGGTCTTTGCTGTCAGAGCCATGGAAGGTGGTCTCTGTGGCACGGTCTCATTTGTCTATACATACACGTGCTGATGCCATGTATGTATCCATGGGCCATGGAGCCAGTGATGGAAAACTTGTAACCTTTTGATGAAGTAGCTCTGGACTGTGCCCAAGGACAGTTATTTTCACCATCCACAAAATCTGTGAAAAGCAGTCAGGAGAAATGCAACCTGTCAGAACAAGTCCTCTCAAAACAACCTGCTTTATGGCATGGTATGTGTAATTTTCTTATCACAGGGACAACTGAGTATCTGTGACCTGGCAACAGATTCTTCCTTCTTGATCATGATACAATTGCAGTGTATCAGGGCCAAATCCTGCAGGGGGCTGGGTATCTTTTGAAACCTGCTGAGTGCCTTTGTCTGTACCCTTGCCATTAAGGCAGGCTCAGCACTTCAGGAGCATTTTAACAAGGGCTGGGACAAAGCCGTTGGCACTATGCAGCCCAGAAGGATACAGAAGAGGACCACAGGGAGAGTTCAACAGCCAAAATCTGTGCAAAGTCTGGCACTTTTGCTTACAGTGTTTACAAGGGATCTTGTCATTGTTTATTGATCAGTTATTTATGTGGCAGCAGCGTTGTGGACAGCAAGCCTGAGGCCACACACATCAAAGACTGTACAAAAACAGAGCAGAAAGTCAGTGTTTGCTCCAAAGACACTCACAGTCAGAAAGGGAGACAAGAGACAACAAATGAGTACTACGCACAGTGGCATGGGAAGGGAGCAAGGGGCCAGCATGATTAAGAATGAAAACGACCGTGTATGCAGTCAGCTATTGTTGCTAAAATAACACAAAAGTTGTTAACTCTCCTGCCTGTTTTCCCTGCCTAGCTGGATTTCCTGCAGAGCCAGAAATGTGTCTATTGCTTTCCATGTGCTAGATTTGTTCTACATCTTCCTCAGAAAGTTCCTGACCTTAAAACACATGGAAAAGGATGGAAGTGTTTTTGCTGGCTTCAGTGGACCCTGGATGAGCCAAAAGTCTCAAAAGCAGAATACTTCAGTGGAAATGAGATATGTTTTCAGTCGAACTTTTGCCAGCCTGAAGCCTGGTGCCTCAAAAGATTTATTCAGGGACTTCCTTGTTTATTACTACTACTGTTTTACTAGGTCCCTCATTTTGTTTCCCTTCGGTTAGATGTATTCCAAAACCAACCTCTGCAGTCTCATACTGGCGTTGCTTTCTGCTTTAATCAAAATATTTTGGTCTCACATCCAGCTTGTGCACTTTCACAAATGTTAGTTAGATTACAAATAATGTGCAAATAGTACCACCTGTCTGACAGATATTTCACATAAGGAGCTTTTAAGAGTGTTTCTCTCCAGCAATTGTACGGTCTTGGTTGTATCTGAATGCTTATGTAGATGGTGTGAGTTTATGCAGCAAGGATACAGTAGGTATCTGGATAGTTGTACCACCTTATTCTGTTTACACACATAAGGGTAGAAATGGAAATATTTGCGCATGTTATGTCTTCCTTTTTTTTCTTCCAAATATGGTCCCACATATTTTGCTGAAGAACTTCTCTGTGCTCTGAGATTAAAAATAAAACAGCTTTACACAGATTCTACCCCCTTTTTTGCTCCTGCTGATGGAGAAGTTTGAATTAATGATGAATTTAATTGAATGAGCAGGTGTCCCACCGGTAACAGTCTTTGCTTTCCTATTCCCTCCATTGTTCAATGAAGTTCAGGTTCATCACAGTTAGAAAAGCACCTTTGATGTAGCAGCAGTCTTATTCGCTATTGCCACTGCACATGCAGGGAGTCTGAAAATAGCAAACACCTAGAAACAAATCAGTCATTGTGCCATCAAAAGAAAAAAAAATAGCAGTGGCACAAACCCCCACTCATTTAGAAAAAAAGGCTCATCTTCAACATCTGACACAGGTGGAATAACCTGTAAGAGAACAGGATAAATCTAACAGGGTCTTCAGTGAGCATCAGATCAGTTCAGGGCAAGAGGATAAATAAGTGAAGTGAGAAAAGTTAAACTCAGGACAGTAAAAGCCTTTAGCAAGTGCTGCAGCCTCTTGGAAGAAGAGAAGATCCCTCTTCTAGTGACCTCAGAGGCACAAAATTGCTTTGCCAGTAACTTGATATTGATAAGCCCAGCAAATGATTGCCATCACTTAAAATGTCTTGAGTAACAGGACAAAAAACCAGCTTTTATTTAGTGCTCTACATGCTCCAACTAATGGTCTGATTTACCTTGGATCTTCACAGGCACTTGGCATTCAGTTAACTATGCAGAGGAGAGGAAATATAATTCCAAAGCCAGAAGTTTGTGACACTTGGCGGAAGAGTTTGTTTAAATAATTGATATGGCTATCTGGAAGAAGAGAACAGGATGAGAGATGGAAGCTCATGGTCCAGAGAGAGGGATAGCACATAATATCAGAATGACAAAAGTATTTGGATTGGAAGAGACTTCAAATGTCATTTGGTCCAACCCTCTGCCATGGGCAGAGACACCTTCCACTAGACCAGGTTGCTCAAATCCCTGTCCAGCTTGGTATTTAACGCTTCCGCTTATGGAGCAACCACCACTTCGAGCAGCCCAGGGATCTGCTGGAGCTGGTCCAGTCTATGCCTTCTGCATGTGGATAGCTGTAGCAGCAGCCTCATGCCTTCACAGGCATTGTGCCACACATCCCAGCAACACAGCAACAACCATTCTGCTTCAGTAGGGGGCTCGAGGCAGTTCCACACTGGGCTCTGCATTGGGGCTGCCACCCAGGGATCTGCCAGAACCTTTCCAGTCTGCACTCCATGCACAGGCACAAACCCTACAGCAATGCAGGTCTCTGCGCAGGCCCCTCACTCTGTGTCCTCTGTGTGGGGATTGATCTAGTAGGGGTCCCAAGAAGGTCCCCTGTGATGATGCCTAGCTCTGAGCCTGTGCTGGGTCCAGAGGGATCAGCACAGGGTACCCACATGATGGATGAGTGCATGGATGGAACCCTGTGCTGGAAGCCCCTGCTTTAGTGGGGACTCTTGCTGATCCTAGTAAAACTTGGTTTTGCCTCAGAGCGCTTCTGTGCCTGCTGTGTCTTGGGAGAGCTGAGTGCAGGCTAAGCACAATCCAGCTGGCAGAGCCAAAGGGCCAGCATACAGGTGTAGAGGCTCTTTGGTCAGAGTCTGATACTGGTCCCTGAGGAATGTGCTTCAGTCCTGTCCTGATTTAGGATGAACATCCCTGGGGTCCAACTGGCCACACTGACAAGTGGTCTCTGATTCAGGAACTCATCCCTCAGTGCTGGACTTCACGTGATCAAGTTACTAAGCATCTGGATTTTTTAGTTCATCCTTCCCAGTACTCCATTTTTTCCTTTACTCATTCCCTTCTTGCACCTTCTGCTTTCTTCCCCCCCACCCACTTATTCTCCCACTTTCTCCTTCTGGCCTTCCACTCCCCTTCTCTCCAGCTCCAGGAGGTGACACCACTTACAAACCTTTGTACACCAAGAGAAGCAAGATGCTCTTTGCAACAGCTTCTTATGTTTCCCATTTCTGAACCCCACCTGTGCTGGAGGTGGCACGAAACACCTTCTCAGGGTCAGCACAATTTACTGATCATTATCCTCCCACCCCACAGAGAAGCAGACTTTGAGATCCATTTATATCCCAAGGAGCAAGTCTGCCAAGTGACAAGAGTCGTGGAAACAACTAAGTTTAAGCAAATCTTGGGAAATACTCATTGGAAAACAAGCACAGTATGTGAGTATTTTTCTCCGAAGATCTGACCTTTAAGGGTTCTGTCAGGGAAGACCTAGACTCTTGCATCAGATCAAATGGGCAGTAAACAAGCTGTTACAGGCTAACAGTAGTTGGCAGGGGCTGGTTGTGGAGAAATTATTCTTCTCATTAAAACAGAAAAGAAAAACCGTAACATCCTAACCCTCAAAGTCTGCTCACAAAGATGGAAGAAGTGGTGGTCATGAAATCAGATACTCTTATGAACTACTGCTTGGCTGCAGTATCTGAAGATTATTACTTGAAACTGTGTCTCTAGCTGTTGTAACAAGCAGCTGTTGTTTAGGGCTAAGGAATGCCAGAAGGGACTCTTTGGAAGCTGGGAACACCTTCATGTATATGTAGGAATTGTACCCATTTCTTTTGGCAATGAGGCACTGACCCTGCCAGGGAGAGGGCAGTGGATACAGAGCTGGCCTGGCAGGACTGGTTTTACATTCCTCACACTATAGATCAGACCCTCAGCTGTCTGTGAAGATAACTTGGTGCAAGTGTGCAGGGATGTATCAGTGGAGTTCTACTTCATCTGGTGAGTAGAGTTCAAAGCACTATTGAACTGTCTGTCAGTAGTGGTTACAGCTCCACAGACTGACATGCAAACTTGATGCACATGTGTCCATGCCTAACAGGAGTGTCTCACTCTGTGAGCTGAATGTCAACTGCCCAGCTGAAGCAAAGCCACAAGTGCTACACCAGCTGGTAGTACCTGTAGATATGAGCCTATTATTACCCTGGCTTCAAGCATATATCTGTAGTTGTTTACGTGAACCAGAGTTGATGGACATTATTTGCTAACAAATTCACTACTGGCAGCAGAACAGAAGTGAAAGTATTTTACAGATATGTGTAAAATATATTGCTGTTTGTGAAAAATTGTTATGCCTGCAATATTTGAAGTAGTTAATGATGTGTCTTTGACCTCCTTTGTGGTTTTGTGGTTCAGCCAAAGTGTTTGTCCCTCTGGAGTTTGGCTTTTTTGTAACATGTTAAACAAGGGCAAAGTTTCTCTCACATGTATGAAAAACTTTTCCCTTGTTTAACATGTTGTACAAACATGTGTTCTGAAAATTTACCTTCACTGGTTTTTGTTCATTTGAGTAAATGCCACATTTAAAATATCCGGATGTAGCAGAACTTTTGCTGGTTTCAAGGAATGTAATGCTTTACTTGCTGCAAGTAGGGACAGGGATTTTCTTCTTGTGCTACAGTACAATACACATGCACACACAAACTCAAATGAGCTCAGTTTTCTGCAGTGACCTCCCACAGGGCTGTGCAATAGCATGGCAAGTACTGGCTTAAACCTGCTTGTAGCAGCAGCTTTTTAAGAAGCATGCTTTCCAGGCAATGTCACATTTACTCAGCACAGGAGATGCTGTCAGCGCTCTAGCTGAGACTGCCAAATTTTAGCCTTGAAAGATAGTAACTCAGCCTTCCTCTTGTCTCCTCCTCTCACCACTTCTTGAGGCAAACAGGTTGTAGATTCACAGACAACCGATGTGTGTCATGGCACACTGATGCACAGTGAACTGCAGGCAGTGTTTGGAGGAAGAGGAGCTCTAGAGGGGAAATAGATGCTAAAAGATGTGCTAAAACCTGCCTTTGAAAGATGATACTTCAGAATCTGAAGAAATAAATCTTGCAACTATCTCTCACTTTTTCCACAAAAAGCAAATAGACTGTTTTAGATAGTCTCATGAGGTAATGGTTTGGTGAGGTTTTCTAAAAGGCTTTTATAGACCTTTCCCCATGTTTTCTGGAGCATGATTACATGACTTGAAAATCTGTTCTCCTGGACTGAACACAAGTCATTTTAGAGCACATCTCTGTTACTTCTTTCCTTGCATGTGTCATGGATTTTTCTCATTCCCTGATGTCATCTGGTTTTGATGTACTTAGAGTAAATTTTTAATCAGACTCAGTGATTTAGGATTTGTATCAGCTATAATGGTCCATTTCAGTTCTTGGAAAAATTAGGGGAAGATTATGCTTAGCACTTTGTAGGTTGGTGGCTTAACTACCTAGCTTGGTCCAGGGACATAGCTTTTCTTCTCTCGGTATTTAATGTGGTCACTGTAGTCTGAATTTTATTCTGTGTCTACTTTCCAGTATGTTAGGAGGCTTGTATAAGGTTTTTCTAGCTCATTCTCTGGAGACTGACAGCACATTTTCTCAGTGCTGTATTGTTACAGTTGCATGTCTTTAGTAGCCATCCCCTTTGAACGGGCTTCCATGATTTCATAGTACCATTGTGCAGTAAAATTACCTTAAGGAGCTGTCAAGATTTCCAGTCCTGCTGTCTGATTTAGACTTGGCGTGTCAATTGAAGTCTGGCCTGAGTATAAACAGCTCTATTGACTTCACACATGAATATGGAGAAACTTCACACAGAAACTGAAATAGCCCCTCTGCTGTGTTTATCACTAAATTCTGCTTTGTTTTAGAAAACAAATATTAATCATTCAAAGACCATAAGCCTGTAAATACATTCAACAGCTCACAGCATCTCGGATCTACTGTGTATTCTCTCATCAAATTAGGAGGTAATCAACAGGGAAGATCCCTTTGAAAATGGCAAAACAAATCCAGAATTCCTGATCTGCCTTCAGGCTGCACATTCACCATTCTAGCTGCCAGACTGCCTTCAGAAGAAAACAGGTGGTGTGACCACAGAGGTGTCCTTAGTATGGAAACGTGACCTTCCTCTGAGCTGCCGCTGGGGCCACTCTGGATGGCTTCACGCTGAACTTCATGTAGACCAGAGCAAACCCCAACAGGGAAGGTGAGTAGGACGGGGAATAATGCAGCTCATCTACCCTCCTCACAAATGAACAACCAGCCTGCCAAGACACTGTGTTACTGGAGTAGAGGTGGGGAAGTGTGAGTAGGGGAGAGGAGGAGCCATGACTTGTACAGCTAACTCAAATTTTTGAGGGGCTCCAGCACAGCAGCCCCTTGCTGAGGAGGATGAGTGGTGAGTTAACTTTGTTGACTCAAGAAGACTGAGACTTTCCAAGTTTTACCACCCAAGTTTTACCAGGATGGACTGTGGAATAGAGATGCCCTGTCTGTCCTGCCAGCCTTTCTCAGAGCCACTCATTCAGGGACTGTCCCTTCCCTAGTCCAGTCTGCCAGATGTTTCTTCTGGATTTACTTTTCCATTGGTGGCTGTTCCCATATGTCATCACTTAGTGATTTCAACTTCACCCTCCACCATGAAGGGGCATCTTCTCTGCCTTGATCACCTGGACTGGCAACTGCAGCATGGCTCCTTCCAGCCCTCCCCATTCAACACATAAGCTATTTATTCCAAGCATTTTCAGACCTGCTCTTCTGGTCTGTGCTGCTTTACGCAACTCAGCTTGCTGAAAGGTCACTGGAGGAAAACTCTAAATCACAAAGATTTAGAAATATAGTGGAATTCCAGTTAACTAAAAACAATGTTTCTTGCCTTATTCCTTCAGAATGATGAGGTTTCAGAGTAAAATTGAGAGTTCATGTGGACACTGCAGATTCTGAAAATGCAAAAGGGAAGAGGAAGGAGTTGATCCAAACTGATGGATGTAATGACTCAGTAAAAAATATCAGAACCTCACCAACTGCAGTGGGCCAACTTCTCTTGCAGCCTTAGGGATTCTAGCCCTCAGCTAGTTCTGTTTCAACAAGATCTTTCTGTCATATGCTGGATCCAAATCTGGGTGCAGGAGCAATGGCTATGCTGAGAAAACTGGAGTGGGTGGAAGAATGCTCTGATGTGCCTTCAGGCTGTGCCCAATGCTAGATTGTGCTCAGAGGCAGTTTCTGGTATTGGCTCATGAATAAAAAAATGCCCTGCACAGTCAACTGCCCACCACTGGGAACTGTGAGGACAAGACAAACTCATTTGAATGGAAAAAGTATTTCTCTCCTATAAATCCTGGCAGTTCCATATGAAATGCTTCTGTTTTTCAGGCCCAGCACAGTTCTGAAGCAGCTGAGATTCTTCTCTGGGACTCAGACTTTCATTAAACAAAGGCAAAAAAGGATGAAATGTCTGTCCTTTATAGCTGCAAATAAAATCTTCCAAGCATGAAAAGAATGTCAAGTCTTGTCTATGCATAGAAGTCTATTGCTTTAACTCCTTTTACATGCAAAATGGAGAAAATTAACCTGGTATAAAGTTGCTTTGTACCAGTGTACCTAATCCCACATGGCAGGGAAACATATGGGCACAGGTCTCAGATACTTTTATCCTAAATAGAGGACTGATTCTAAGCACACAAGGGGAGGCTTTTGGGCCCAGGCTGGCAATCAAGGACAGCCCAGATTAACCCAAGTGATACAGTTCCCGTGCATGATGTGTAGATGTTGCAGACAGTAACTCTTTGTTTCATAGTCTCCTCTTGCGCAGCAATTACACAGGAACAAACTCGAGGTGTAAAGGGTTCAGGTGCAAGGCTGCTCTGCCCACATGAGAATAGCCATATCACAGCATTGGTAGGGCTTTGCTTCTCCGTAGTTTCAGAAGGTTTCATGCAGGCATGCATAGCAGACTAGGTATCTTGCTGCCAGAGCGTACTGGGCTGGGGAACCATTCTAACCTTTCAACAAAAGAAAGCGTCATTATGTATGTAGAAATGGAGTTTTCCCTAAAAAAGTTGGTTGGTAGAGCAGGAAAGTACATCTCAGCAAGAGTGAATAAGTCTGCCTGTGCCCTGAAATGTGTTTTTTCTAATGAGCACTGACCCTAATGAAGATATAATTCTCTTGATGATTGGTTTCTTGGTAGTGTCACTCCAAGGGGCTTTTTCCAATGTTTTCTTCTATTCCTTCTGTGACCCTCAAAGACATTCCTCCTTTGCAGACATCCTTTTCAGAGCTTCATATTGTTCCTGCAGCTTATGTGAACTCCCTGGGGCCTGCAGAAGAAAGTCCTTCTGGTCTCTTCTCTTGTCTTCCAGCTCAGCTCTGCAGCAATCCATGGCAGATGGCACAGTCTGATTTGTCCCTAGTAACTGCTCTGTGCCAGCATCTGGAGTTCTGCCCAGAGGCCCTGGGCCCCCAGGACTTTGCCCTTGGACCTGTGCTTCCTTTGTGTACTCATCTTCTCAAATGATCTCAAGCTGTAGGCACAGGTAGGTTATTAGTGCTCTAACAGCCAGCCAGCGCACGTGGGCTGTGGTACAGATTGCGAATGCTGTTTCGGTATATAGTTCAGCAAAGAGGCATCATTACAAAACACTCAGGGTTGCTTCCAAACTTCTAACCTGAGCTTTGATGTTCTGAATTTGCCTTTGGTTTGCCACCAGCATGACACCAAGGATATTAGGAGAACTGGAAATCAGAAGTACATTTGCAAGGCTAGAAAAGCTCACTTGGTTGCAAATGACTTTCCAAAATAGAGATGTTCATTTTACAGTGGGCTTTTTTGAGTGAAGTAGCTCTGGCATGCCTCATTCCAGTGAAGTGGCTCCTCTTGTAGCATCCTGCAAAGAGTTCCAAAGAGAGAAAAAAATCTAGGCTTCCTGATGGGGAAGCCCCAACAGCTTTTAAATGCCTGAGAGGGAACTTCCAATAACCCATGCTCAACTATTTTATGGTGTTTCTCTTCTGTCTTCATGTCTGTGGGTTGCATGTTTATTTACACATATTTAGCTCCTGTTTGCATGTGCCCATCTCTTGAGATGAAGTTTTTCTATGCTGTTGTAGGGGTAACCATGCATCGGGAGTTCTGACTCTCTGGCAAGGTTCTAGTGTGATGCTTATTGTACAGATGCAGCCAGAGACAATCCTCAGCAGCCAACTACTCACTTGCTTTCAGTCTTGCCATCTGGAGCATAGGACACTGGTCAGTAGCACAGCTGGGGACTCAGTTCTTTCTTAGGGGTTTGCCACCCTTAAACCTTCAGTGTACATGCCTGATTGCTGGCAAGTGAGAAACATAAAGGCAGGTGCCAAGAAAAAAGGGCCTGAAGTGACCAATTTCTGTTAGAAATGCCAAAAGACTGTACTGTGCATAGCACAGTTCATGAAGTTTGCTGAGGATGGGTAGCAGTACCCTGATAGATGCAGGAACTGGAAAGGTTTGTCAGCCAGAGTAGACTGTGGAAACATGCAGAGCAGCATCAGGAGAAGAATTAGAGGTAGGCATAGGCTGTATGATGTAGACGCAAGCTCTGAGCACAGCACCAGGGCATCCGGTGGATGAGCCCCAGCCTCTCCAGGAAAATTGGAGGTGTTGAGAGGACTAGGGGTGTCCAAAGCCAACCTGGCAGTGACCTGGCAAGAAGCTCAGCAGCCATGCTGCTCTGCTTAGAGCTCCAGCAGGAGCAAGAGGATTAGTTCAGAGCTGGTGTCTGGCGTGCTGCCCCCAAAAGAAATTTATCCTTTCCTGTTTCAAGTGGGATGTGAGCCCAGAACAGGGTCTGGGTTTGGGAAACCCACTTTCCAGTTTGTTCTAGGTATAGCTGCCTGGAATATCTTTGCTGGGGCTTTTGTTTAGCTTTGAAAAAACTTTTAAAATCATTGAGTCCCAGGTGTTTTGCTGTCCCATGGAAAATGCCATTGAGCGCAAGGAAGAAAACCCCCACAGAATCACAAGTTTGTCTTTGAATAGACGAGGAGTCCAAAAAGATGTAAATGTGAGCCATGTGCTGCATGTAGGTGGTGGGATGTGTTGGAAACCACACAGGTAAGCTGTAGAACACCAGTATTACTTTGCAAACCCTATTTCAGAGCAGAAGCAGCAGGACACAGCCTTATCAGACACATAGGAGTTTTCTGCTCACAAATGATTTTAGACACTTAATCACAGTCTGTGGCATGTTCACAAGAGGATGTGCATTGGTGGGCACGCTTGGTCCATATGCTCTGGAGCAGTCCCCAGTTCCTTCTCAGGTACAGCCAAAAGTGGCATGAATTTGAGGGAAATTATGTGTCTTGCTGTCATTAAGAGAATGAATGTGTTCCTTCCCATGTATTAGAACCAAGGCTTCCTTCATTATTAATCTTTTAAATGAGACAGTTGCTCCCAAATGCACTGTCTTCCTTTAGTAATATCATATCTTCAGAGCTTCTGATCTCTGCACCCAGGCAGCTTTTTGTTTCAGTCTGTCCTTATCTACAGCATGAAATTTGTTTTACTTGCTTGGTAAATTGCAATTTATCACATGCTGCCACAGTTGTTCTGTGTGGCCAGACTTCATTCTATTAATGTTCACCTTCAGCCAAGCACTGCTTGAGAATTCTGGGTTTTATGTTTTCTGGGGATTTTGCAAGGAGAGACATATGCTTGCCACTTCTTTTGAGGATTTAATTTTTCCTCTGTGCACCTTTTTGTTAAATACCAGTGAGTAAGAACCTGGCAGGACCGTAGTATGCTTGAGGGTGTTTGGGAGCACAGACTCAATTTCTTTAGCACAAGTAATCCCACAGATTCCATCTCTGCTACCTGCTTATAGGGGGAAGGAAACAGTGAGGGGGCAGAGGAAAAGAGTAATTTATTTCTAAGCAAGGGATAGATCACTGAACAAACTTTTAAATCAGCAACCCAGTGAGAGTGGTAGCTGCAACAGGAAGAGGAAAAGTCAGTCTCTGGCGACAGGATAACACAGGTTGGGCATCCTAACCGGGCTTTCCAACATAAGGCTAGAGAAACACGGCAGCAGGTTAATCAGGGAAGCTGTCACCTACCCAGCATTGGATTTTTTGAGCTAAAGCCTTCTCTTAGGAACAGGTGAAGGTACTGCCTGTGTATAGGTGTGACTGCAACACATTTTGAGGACTTTTTTTATCCTAGCACCTTCCAGATCTCTCCTACACAGGGCACCCGCAAAGTACTCACTCTCTTTAAGGGCAGGTAGATAGTTTTGGAGATAGGTATTTATTAAAAATCTATATCAAGTTTTACATCGTGTCTTACAGTGCAAACACCACCTCCCTCTGCCAGCAGAGGAAAAAACTGACTGACTTGGAACTAAGGGAAACAAATTGTTCTCTGCATGTTGCCTAAGCAGAGTAAAACACTGAAGGAAAACAAATAATATCTATGCCCAAAACAGCTTGGATTTACTATTTTTACATCCCATCTTGCTCTGGTTCTGTGGAGAAGTCTCAGGGGCTTTTTTAACCTTGGCACCCTGAAAGAAGGACCTTGGTACCTTACACTGTTCAGGAAAAGGGAAATCTTAGAAACTGTCCGTGATTGACAGCTCATTTTCACAAACACTACTACATCTTCCTCAGCAGACTGTGGCCTTTGGGAAGTTCAGAACTAGACTTTGCCTGCTGGACCTAGGTGTGGACAAAAGTACCTTTACCCTCCTTATATGCTGCAACCATATTGCAGGTTGGTAGTGAGGACCACAGCCTATGCTTGGGAAAACTTCATGCTTTAAATGACTTTGCATGTTTGGTAGCACATCAAACCATTTATGTCTCTATGATGCCATGCACCACTCAAGGAGGAAAGTGCTTTAAAATCATAAACCTTTTTGTAAAGGAAGCCATAACCTTCTGTACTCATCTGAGTATGGCTCTCTCCGATGGAGATTTCTCTGTCAGCTTTCATAGGTTCCCAGCATACCTAAGAGAAACCTGCAAGCCAAGATGATACTGCTGCTAGCTAGGAAACAACTCTAATAATTAAGGCAAGAACCTAGATCTTCTCACTATGCAGACTTGTCTGTCAAGGTATGGTGAATCTGGCTGGGTTGCCAGATGTCCACCAAAAGTGTCCTGCTCCATCACTCCATGGGCTACAGGTGGAGATCTGCTCCTCCACAAGCTGCAGACACAGGGGAGGCAGCTTTTCACAGAAGCCACCCCTGTAACCCCCCTGGTACCAAAACCTTGCCAGGCAAACACAGTACAAAAGACAATCACAGGAAAGAGAACTCTGTCCAGGCAGCACATGTAAGGGCTGCTTAGGCTTCATACACTGTGATGGGCAGCAGTGGAAGTGAATCAAAATTAAATGCAATGCAGTGCAGAGCTGGAACAACTGCTGTTGGGGAGGTAGTTCCTAAAGTGCCCTACCAGGACCAGTGACAGCCATGGCTTTATGGAGGTGTCCCATGCACGGCACAGAACAGGGCTGGTGAGGAAACGCAAGAGGGAGCACAGCACAGTGTCTAATAGTGAACATCTGGCTCTCAAAGCACAGGCTTCGAGAGCCTGATTTATAGGCACCAAGACAATAGACTATTGTGCTGTGTCACAGGGACCATTTGACTGGGTCTATTCATTCCTACAGATATATGAACTGCCCATCTCTTATAAATTATCTCCTCCTTTCTTAGGTTGTTGCCTTCTCACTCCTTTTCTCTCGTCTTCCTGGAGGGTATTTTTGAGCCGAAATATAAATGTATCTGACAGTGCATTAGCTTTTTTTCCTTCACTGTGGTCAACAACAGCATGCAACAGTGTTGTCTAAGGGGGATTTTCCTACTCATGGTAAAACCAGAGCCTCTTGCTATGACTTGTTCTGCCCTTTCCTATTCTGGTACAGACATTAGAAAAAGCTTCTTCATTGAAAGGGTCATCAGGCATTGGAACAGGCTGCCAAGGGAGGTGGCTGAGCCATCATCCCTGGACCTGTTTAAATGTCATGTAGATCTGAAGCTTAAGGACATGGTTTAGCAGTGAGCTTGGTATGGTTGGGTTAATGTTTGGGTTCAACAATATTAGAAGTCTTTTCCAACCTAAATGATTCTATGAGTCTGTGTGTCTGCAGGGCTGCATGCATGGAGGGTCATGTGGCCTAGCGGTAATGAGGCTCTAATACCCAACAGTAATATGACTGGTGAGGACAAAGAAATGACATGCTCAGCTGTGAACTGCAAAGCTTCTCTTTCCAGGTTCTTAATGGTGCCACCAAACATTATTGAGGCCATGAAAATCCCTTGAGAAAATTGATTCTGTGTTGTTACTGTTTAACTAAGAAAACAAAGGCATGGTGAAATCCCAACAGAAGTTATGAACTGTGATTCTGGGAGACCCCCAGTTCTTGACTCCCTGGGTTTGATGCCAAGGGGAGATCTCTTTGTGTTCCATACTGTATTTCCCATCAGTGTAAAGTTGAAGAGAATCTCTATTGGAGCACAGAAGGAAGCATTTGTTATCTTCATTCTGTCTTCATTTCCCTTGGACCAATGATGCTGTGGACTGAAAGACTAAAAGAACTGTGTACTGGAAAAGTGGTTGGAAACTCAGCATTCAAGAGCCATGAAATGTCAGTACTAATATTGTTTGGACAATGTTAATTCAGGCCCCTCCATGCATATGCATTTGAAGACAGGCTATAATTGCACACATTTTTGATTCTAGTCCCCTGCGTCATTTAGTACCCAGAAAAGATGATGCTCAATTAGTGAACAGCTAGTCAATAATCCCTTCCATCATTATTGTTCGGTGGAAGGATCTCATGTCCTATTAAATACCCATCTTTAAAAACTGCTGTGAACACAGCATTTTTCACTTTCTTCTTCTGGGCATGTCTCTGAAACTCTTTGGTTTTGGAGTACTTCATAAATATTAGTGCTGTTTGTCATAGCCTGCAAACTGACTGATGAGACGAGCCCCCTTGTACCAGTGAGGGGACTGAGACACAGACTAAGGTTGGAAACCATCTTTAAATTTGCATGTCTGGTTTATTATACCGATGGCCATTTATTTAATTTTTTATTATATCTATTTTATATAATCTAAGCCTACAGGAAAAAGACTCCAGTTTAGGATTACCACTGCTTGTGTCTTTCCCTACAGACTAGTCCAAGTGCAAGTGTATGAGCTGGGGAGATACCACGCTGGAGCTCTGAGCCTTGGCATTCAGAAGTGTTAGATGGATCAGGCTAGTTAAGCATGGAGCGAAACAACAGATCTGTTTTGACAGGTCCAGCCAAGATGGAGCAGGAGTATGTTTGAGCTCTTCTGGCAGAGCTGCTGGCCAGGCTGGCAGCAGGCAGGCTGGACTTGGCCATGTGGATGGTGGTGGGCAGGAGGCTGTGTATGCTCTGGAAACTGATCTTTCTGAGCAGTACAGGCATAGCTAATATATCCTTAGCCTCAGGCTTGCAAGATTAAAGATTAAAGAGGAAGTGTCAGTCTTCAGAAACAGTCACTCTAAAATTGAGGACTAGTTTAAAAAATACTCTACAAGCAATTTGTCTGTGGTCATATGAGAAAACTGAGGCAGGCCTCGATGTGGACATTCATCTCCCAGACCCATGTTTTAATAACAGGGCTGTACTTCCTGGATACACATGAACTTAGTTATTTTAGCCTCTGCGAGAAGCATTCTTTATGTATGTCAACTTTTATTTTTTTCTGCAACAGCTTTACAAGAGTGGAGCTCTGTTTCTTTACACATAGGGTGTTTGAACAAATATTTTTGTTGACTCCTGTGAACATAATTTTTATGATTAATTTTAAAGCAGTCCAAAGACATTTGCTGCCCTACAGGAGTATAGTGTGTTGAGAATTAAATTCACCAGTGAGATGCAAAATAACCTGCAGCTTGTCTGGAGGTATCAGTGTTTAGGAACCGAACAGAAGAGGCAAAATGTTACAGTGAGATGCACTTAGAAATTTTGGTGAGTTAAACAGAAATGCTGTTCTGTAAATGAAGCTTTTCATGGTTTGAACCTTGGGGGTTCTGGTGTTTTGTGCTTTTCTGCAGGGAAACACATTTTTGATGGCCCCCCCCAATCCTCCCCTACCTCATGGCTGCAATGGTAGTGTCCCACAGTGAGGGTGGGGTCACAGCTGGGGACAGGGGAAGCCTCCATATAAAATCAGGGGCAACTTCCCCCTACCTGTTCTTTTCAGGTGCAGCCACTCTGGTGGATGTGAGTGGGGCACCCAGGGGATGTGACATGAGTGCGGCACCCTTCCCAGGGGCTGTGCAGCCTGGGCGTGTTGCTTTGGTATGGCAGAGTGGAGCTGCCACCTGCTGCCGGGCCGTGCGCCTGGCCCAAGCCATGCCAACTGAAGCAAATGTCAGAAGCAAAGGAGCGATTGTAAACTGACTCAGGAGATGTCAGAACTTAGGAGCTACAGCCTTCTGACTCCTCCATGCTGCCTGTAACTGTGAGGAAGAAAGCCCCCAGGTCCTGGAGGAGGGGCTGCTGCTGGTGTTGGCGTCGCAGGCGCCATCTTGACCCAGCCATGAGGCATTCACTGTGTGACCAGCACCATTTTGGCTTTGTTCTAGCCATGGGGCAGAGAAGCTCTGTCACAGCTGCAACTGAGAAACTAGGAAATTCTTGAGTAAGCGGGAGAAAAGAGGCCCAAGGGGTGTTTGATGTTTTCTGCCATTGCTTGACTGAACTGTGTGTGCTGAAGAAGCCGAAGGGACTTGTGATTCTTAAACCTTTGGCTAAATGCAGAGAGACTGGGGGTGAAGTGTACGCTGTTGCACCTGAGTACCCGCTGCCACCCGAAGGCCATGCTTGTCCCACCCAATGTCTGCCATGTGATCCCCTGAAGACCTCGTAGAAAGTGAGATGAGAATGTGGATTATTTGGAGCAGCTCTCCAGGCTCCACAAGTTGAGAGTGAGCCTCTGTCCCAGGGGCTGTCTCAGTCTCTGTTGCAGTACATGCCCCTTTCCCCAGAGGCTTTCATCTGAAGCCAAAGACCACTACATAATTCTCTCCCATCTTCTTAAAATGTGTGTAATGGTGCAATGACTTGGTTTCCATTTGTATCACTTGTTTGGGGTTTTTCCTTTCTTTTTCTTGAGTGTGCATTCAATAAAATCCTTTCTTTTTCCCCAAAGTTGCTTCATTGCCTGGTAGATTCTACCTGAGAGCTGGTTGATGTGTTGAAGAATGCAAGCACCAACCAAAAGGACCAGTCGAGGCCATTTTCATGCCAGGACACTTGGGAAATAGCTAGTAGTGCCTTTTACTTTGTGTAATGCTTCTGGACAAAGGATGGTTCTCTTTAAAATTTTCTAATGAGGAAAGTCTCTCCTTGTTAGTGTTCTTCTGTAAAAGTTCAAGCAAAGCTAAACAGCTAATTTCATCTGGAACTTAATGAGAAGTACTGAATACCTGGCGATTCAGCTTGAACTCAGTGAAGGCACCAGTCCAAGCCATTAGCCAGGTTGTTCTTGACCAGGTTAGTCAAAACTTGATAGATATCAAAAAGGATCATGCTTACCTCCACACCACAATACTCCAAAAGAAATTAAGTAACCTGAAAAACATTATTGTGGGGGCTCCTGTTTAGACACTCTTTACTGTATTTCTTTACCTGCGTGCCATGGAGATAGTTTAAGAGCAAAGTCATCTTCTCTGTAGGGTGCAGAGCTCTGCTGGCTATTTTAAGACATAAAGGCAGCAGGAGAGGAAAGACTACTGATGATCTGAAAAATGATAATCACTACAAGGGCAAGAAGCACAAGTGCCAGTGACTCAGAAAATTGTGTGCCAGCCAAAGGACTACGAGGTGAAGAGATGTTGGAGCATCAACCACTGCACAACTGAAACTTGGGAAGCTGCTGTTCATTTCAGATGCAAGCACACGGTCATGGCAGAGTTTCAAAGCCCCATCAGCCAATTGTGAGATATTTCTGGGCAGTGAGTTGGGAACAGCCTTTTTTGAAGCTTGCACCTACCTCTTCAAAATCACATTGCAGAGATTTTTGTGGTGGCAGAGTTAATGATTTCAGGACAGGTTCTGATTTTGTGGGAGAGGATGAGCCGGGTGATGTTTTTATAAGCTGCAGCAGTAACTAAATAATTAAACAAGGGAGATCAAACTAAAAAAAGATAGCAAAACCTGTGGATGTAATGTGGGGCATGTTCTTCTCTGATTAACTTGCATCTAAGCTGATGACCTGTGCAGTTACATTTCATTCAGATGGATGCCTTGCCCCAGGTTTTTCCCATCTCCCAAGTTCTGTCTTTGCTAGCAATATTTGTGGCTTCTGGATCTCATGACGAATTCATAGGCTGGTGAGACTCCCATTGTTTTTTCATCAATCTTCCACCAAGTTAAGGACCAACTGGCCTTGATATGAGCCTGTACCATTCATATGGAGCAAAATGCAATGGCAAAAAATGAAGGGCTTTCAAAAGGGTACTGTTTATTTTTGACATATTGTCCAGAGAGAAGTGTGGTAAAGAGAGATGTTGTAAAAAATATTAGAAAAGTGTTAAGAAGCTGTCTGTATAATGCTGTCATGTGTTAATTAATGCAGAGGAGAAGAGGATTATAGTGAAATTACACAAATAGCCCTATCTCAGGTTAGCAGCAATTGATTGGAATTTAAATGACTCACCAGAGTTAATTAAACATTGCATCCAAATACCTTGGAAATTACTCTAGTGGAAATCATCCCAGAACAATAGCAGGCCTCACTAGTAGGTATGAACTGGTTTGCTGAAGCTGATACTTCCATACACCTTATCAAACCACTGCCGTCTAACAATAGGAACAATAATCAAAGGACTTGTTTCAACTACTGAACAACTCCAGCAGCAGCTCAGAACTGGAGAGGATATTGTTATCAAATTTTCCCAGTACAATATCTTAGTGTTAAGTCATGATATCGGACCAAAAACCATTACAAAAGAAAAGACCGCAGCCTTGGCGGGCACCTCTCTGCTTCGGAGGAGATACCTGGAAATGGGCCAAATATACTGCCTTGTGCTAAGGCAAACGTAGCCACCACCTTCCCACCCACAGTAGATCTGCAAAGATTTCCCTGTGTGTGTTACCAGCACTTGTGGCTATACCAGCTAGAGAAAATCAACATCGTTCTCCCCAAGGCCAGATGAGATGGGATTGTCCTCAGATCACTAAGACCAGCATGAGGTATGAAGTCCTTGGAGGCACGGGCTTCAGTGAGTTTTGGAGATCCCCCAGCTGCAGAGGTGACATAGAGTGTCCTGCAGAGCTGGCAGAATTGCTCAAGAGGCAGAACTATGTATGTGGGAATGAGGACAGTCCAGAAAAGGAGCACTTCTTCCACCATGCAGTGTACCTTCCTTCTTAAAAACCAAGGAAGGTTTCTGAGCAGAAAAATCCTTAATCTTCCAGGCTGCAGGTAACACTAATCTCTAGCTGTAAAAGTAATTCAAAACTGCAGATATTCATAGCTTGTAAATCTCCTTATGACTGCATGAAGACCCAAGTAAACCCATGTAACTGTCAGTAGTGAACAAATTAAATTAGCAGCTAGCTAGTTACGGTGGCCTTGTCTTACAGACTTGTCAAACACTCATCCCAGTCAGGCATGGCACTACCTTTTGTAGTGCATTTGCACTTGGCCTGCAGAGCCACTAGCCAAGCTAGTCACAGAATCACAGAACATTAGGGATTGGAAGGGACCTTGAAAGATCATCTAGTACAATTTCCCTGCTGCTGCAGGATCACCTAGACCAAGTCGCACAGGGACATTTCCAGGAAGGTTTTAAACATCTCCAGAGAAGGAGACTCCACAGCCACCCTGGGCAGCCCATACCAGTGCTCTGTCACCCCTGAGTGTCCTCTTGTCCAAGCTAAAGAGACCCAGCTCCCTCAGCCTTTCCTCATAAGGGAGGTGTTGCACTTCCTTCATCATCTTCGTTGCTCTACGCTGGATTCTCTCCAACAGTTCTGTGTCCCTCTTGAGCTGAGGGGCCCAAAACTGGACACAATATTCCACATGTGGCCTCACCATGGCAGAGTAGAGGGGCAGAAAAGCCTCTCAATCTGCTAACCACCCCCCTTCTAATCCACCCCAGGATGCCATTGGCCTTCTCGGCCACAAGGGCACATTGCTGGCTCACTGTCATCCTGCTGTCTACCAGGACCCCAGGTCCCTTTCTCCTACACTGCTCTCCAACAGGTCAGTTCCCTACGTAAACTGGTACCTAGGGTTGTTCTTGCCCAGTTGCAAGACTCTACACCGGCCCTTCGTTACATTTCGCCCACCCAGCTCTCCAGCCTGTCCAGGTCCCACTGAGTGCCAACACAGCCTGCTGGAGTGTTAGCCACTCCTCCTAGCTTTGTGTCATCAGCAAACTTGCTGTCAGTGCACTCTAATCCCTCATCCAAGTCATTAATGAATAGATTGGATAGTACTGATCCTGATACTGACCCTCTGAAGACTCCACTAGATACAGGCCTCTAACTAGACTGTCCCATTGACTACTACTCTCTGGGTTCTATCCTGCAGCCAGTTCACAGTCCACCTCACTACCTGATCATCTGGACCACACTGCATCAGTTTGGCTGCGAGGATGCTGTGGGAGATCATCAAATGCCTTACTGAAGTCAGGATAGACCACATCCACTGCTTTGCCATCATCTGTTCACCTGGTTATGCCCTCATAAAAGGCTATCGGGTTGGTCAATCATGACTTCCCTTTCGTGAAGCTATGCTGACTGTTTCTAATAACCCTCTTGTCCTTGATGTGCCTAGGGACAGCATCAAGGATAAATTGTTCCATCGCCTTTCCTGGGATGGAGGTGAGGCTGAGCAGTCTATAGTTACTTGGATCAGTCACCTCAAATAAGGAAAGCCTTCAATCTTGTTCTTATCACATCACAAGCATGTCCTTCTCAGCTAATTTTTTTGCTCTTGCTGGGCTTTTTGACACAAACTGCCTCTCTCCAGCCACCCTTTCATCAGCAGTGCCTGGAGACTCTGCCATGACAACTGAAAAGGTGAATTAACTCTACATGACTTGCAGTTGCTGCTTCTTCCTTCACCAAGGGTGATTATTTGCCTCTCAGGAGTGACACTGTGTTTCTGGCATTTGAACTGCTTGGCACATCACTAGGAGCTTGTGCCAATCCTTGTGACATTCAGTGCACCATCTGGCTGCTGGACCTCCAAGTAATGGCCCTTAGTCCTTCTGGGTCTGGTCCTTGAGATGTTGAAGGGTAGGTAATGAACAACCATGAGTCAGCTGATACCTCTTAATTTATTTCTTTTTCATAGTTGCTCTGTAAAAAGTGTATTAGAGAATAATATTTGATACAGTGCATATCCTTGGCCACCATCTAGCCAAGATGCTTTTCTATGAAGTTGGTTTGTACTTTCCCTCTGTTACTGTAAAATGCTTGTGCTAGGAAGCCTTTTACTACCATGGTTTATACCCTGTGTAGGATGCATTGACTGTTTGCAGGGCAAGTTTTCAACGACTTTCAGTGAGTCCTTCAGGCACCCTCGCCCCAAGTTACCTCACTGGGGGCTGCCTGGGGACTCCAGACTATTTCACAGTGCTACGGGTATCTACAGAGTACAATAAGGTCAGGGACTTTCACTTCCTACAGCCCATGGCTGTGAGATGCCTTTACCCATATTATGGCCATATGTAGAGCAGTCCAGTGCATGCAGAACTAGAGTGGCAGAGTGGGGTCTGTTCTGCAGGTAATGAGGCAGAGCAGTGGGGCAATATGCTGGCACACCATGCCATGTTTCAGAGAGGCACACTAAGCAACCAGTACTCAGTCATCACATGTGTGCATGTGAAAGTCAGCACGGGAAGGCAGCCCTAAGGGTAAAACCACAGTCACCTCCACCGTTCACCTTTGTCACCCCTTCCTAGCTTTTCTTTGGAAGGTTTCCAGAGCTCTGCTAATCTCTGCAGGTTTTCTGTCTGTCTTTTCCTATCTTTGTGGTGCTTGGCAATTTTCTCCTCTCATCCAGATAGTCCAAATGAACCTGATAGGCAAAAAAAATAATGTTTTGTCCAAGAAAGAAACAAGTACCATCATTTGGCTAGAGCAAAACTGAACAATTTGAATTCCATTGTGAGTGGCACACACAGAAGGATGTGATTTCCACATGTATCCAAGGAACTGGCACATTTCTGATGTAATTACTGTGCAGCTGACACCATTAGGCATAAACAAGAGCTGTAAGCAGTGTCAGGAGGTTTAGGAAAGGGAAATGTGACATTTAGAAAGCTGAAGTTCAGAACAATACACAGGTGACTGACTAAAAAAACCCATAAGCCTATGTACCAAGAAAGGAATAGGAAAGGAACAGAGAAAGCCATAAATGGTGCTAAATCACTCTGATGGTGAGCACTCTTTTGTTTTGGTGCACACAGGTTACCTACGTGGAGGACAGGATTCACACAGCAGCCACTGCCCAGGTTCGTATGGGGTACCCAGGAGTCTCTAGGCACCTAAACCGTGGCAGAATATAAACTCTCGTCCTGTGATATGGTGCAAGTTTGAGTGAAAGTCCAGGTCTAGTTTGTCATTTCTGTATCAGTGAGGTGGGCAGTGCCTCTTGTTCTTTTTACACAGTGGGCTGCTGTAGTTCTTTTTATTGGTTTTCATCTCTCTGTGTCTCTTGTTTCTTTTTTTCAGTGAAAAAAACGGTAGGAAGTTGGGTTCTGTGTTTGTTTTGAAAGCTCTCCAAATATTCATAAATGAAAAATCTTTTACCTCTGTAACACTTTGAGCAAATAAAATTTATTATTTTAAAATTATGAAAGGACAAAGGAATAAAGATACATCATATCTTTCTTCCTATGGCTTTGGTTAAAAACAGATGCTGTGATACCAATTGCATTGTCTCTGTCCTGCTAGTTTGCACAGGTGTGGGTGGGGCTGAATGATGTGCATGGGCTTGAACACTAGAGTTTCATTTAGATCTCAGTTACAAGTCAATTACTGCTAGCCTGTGGGTCTCCACTGCACTCCTGTACAGAGGTACTGACCTCTTTACTAAACTGGTCAGGGACCAGCAGATGAAAAGCTGGATAGTGTCCAGCTCGAGAAGCTGTTTTTGGCTTGGGAAATGACATTCCGTGCGCAAAGGGGCTGCCGCTGTGAACCTCACCAGTGGTATGTGAAAGGGGAGCTTGTACAGACCTCCTGTGGCAGGTGTTAACAACTTAGAAGCCCTCTTGTCTCTGACTGACCCTTTGCAACCTAGGAAAAGGCATTGTGCTTCCCACTGACTTAGACAGCAATCCCAGCAAAGGCTGTGAACTTTTCCACCATTCACAGTTCAGCTCCTGGAAACATTAGAGTTTAGCTTTCTTGTGTTTTGGCTGGCCCTTTAGGCTAAGAATCAGAGCAGTAAGGAAGTCCTTTAACGACAGCTACCCTACCTTACTTGTTGCTTGATTGCTATGTAAAACAGGCTCTAGGCTGTTGTTAAAATGTCTCATAAGTAGCAAAAACCATCAAGCTCTGACCTGTGCCACAGAAAGGGCAAAACCAAGGTCTGTTTTCGGATTTGGTCTTTCGTCTTACCTAGGCATAACTCAAAGGGAGATCTAGTAGTGGTTTCAGGCACCTCTCCTTGGTAGCAAAGTGCTCTGGTGAATTTTGGCAGTAGTCACAGGTGAGCAGGGGTGGTACAGCATTCTGTGCTAGAATCCATGGTGTTCAGTCCCCTCCTTAGGATAGATGGAAGATCTGCATATGAAAGAGAATTACATTAAACTCACTTCTTTGCTGTTGACTCATTCTGCTCTCTTTCACAACATACTTCACTTACCATGCTGCATTCATTCATTTATGCAGATAATATTAATTAGCAGGAAATGCCAACTTTCCAAACTCTGACAGAAAGTGGAGAGGAGAGCCTCTGGGCTCAGCATATGCAACAATGTTTTGTCTGCCTTCTCAAACACTACCAGAGTTGTACAAAGTCCTCATTAGCTTGTTTGTGGGCAGACTCTTTGGAAAAGCCTTTGCTGAAGTACCTCCTACAAGTAACCCCAGAGGGTCTCATTATGCACATGTATGGCAAAGGTAGTTTAAGTTCCTATCTCTGCCTCTATTTCCTGCCTCGGAGGTGGAGATGGAATGAGCTCACATCCATTTGTCTCCAGCAAACACAGAAGCAGCCCTGCAGATGATTTCTGCTACCCGGCTAAAGAAACAAAGCATCACTCATGACATCTTGTCAGGCTTCACAGAATCACAGAACATTAGGGATTGGAAGTGACCTTGAAATATCATCTAGTCCAATCCCCCTGCCACAGCAGGATCACAAAGGCCAAGGTGCACAGGAATAAATCTAGGTGGGTTTTAAACATCTCCAGAGAAGGAGACTCCACAACCTCCCTGGGCAGCCCATTCCAGTGCTCTGTCATCCTCACTGGGAAGAAGTTACCTCTTATATTGATATGGAACCGCCTATGTTCCAGCTTACACTCATTGCCCCTTGTCCTATCACTAGATGACACTGAGAAGAGCCTGGCTCTATCCTCCTGACACCTACCCTTCACATATTTATCAACGTTAATGAGGTCAACCCTCGGTCTTCTCTTCTTCAAGCTAAAGAGACCCAGCTCCCTGAGCCTCTCCTCATAAGGGAGGTGTTCTACTCCATTCATCATAATATTGCCTAACCTTTCACTACAAGGACATCTTCCATGCTTTGAAGTCCATGTAAGAATACTTTCATTAATCTGAGTGCTTGTGAACTGTTGAATTAAATCTTGAAACCACTAGAAGTCTTTTTGTTTACTTAAGAATGCTGGCAGGTCACCTGTGGACCTGCATGTGGGAGAGATCTGCTGTCAAGCATCAGATTGAGCCCAGACCTGTTTAACTGGTATCAAAAAGACCGTATGGTCTTCAGTAGTAATTAGCAGGTGAAGAAGTAGCTGCCCTTTCATTTTAATAGCTTTAGCTTTCTGAGGAGCTTTGGCCAACAGCTTTGCTTCAGTTCTGTGGTGCATACCAGGACAAGAGGAGCACAGCTGATGGGTTTGCGCACCCGCTGATGCAGTTCAGTATGTTGAAAAATTCCTGCTTTGCAAAATGCAGGAAAGGAACTGAAGAGCACACTGAGTCTTGTTTGTAGTTCCAGCTTTCTCTGACACATCTGAAGACACAGAAGTGTGTCTTCTCTGGAATTTAATTCCAACAACCATTAATAGCATGTTGGAATCAGCCTTCCTCGGTTTGCCTTCCTCACATTGTTCCAGCACACTGTCCAGCTCATCTTGCTCATCATTCTCCACAGTGTCAGGCAGAAGGTGTTTTAAGAACAGTGGTGCAGTTTTTATATCCATCATAATAAATCCTTTTCACAGGATAATGTGATTCTGGAAGAGCAGTTTGCTGCAGCCTCCAAATAAAATGGATTACTTTAGCTATTTGAGGGTGTTTCCAGTTGCAGTCACTTCACATGGATGAGTATTTTTCCAAACTGGGCTGTTTTGTGCCATAGCTGCCCTTACAGCACCTGTAGACTTGGAGGCAGTGTGTAGTCAGATGAGTCAGCCCTAGAGCCTTTCAGGTGTGGGATGGGAAATCTATTCATGTGTTGTCAGGGGCTGATCCAATACACAACTGCTTGTTACACAGAGCAAATAAGCAATGCATCTGGTGTGTAAATCTGTTTCTAATACCCTTTCTATCTCTTTCAGGAGAGATAGAGAAAAAAGTAAAATAGAGTAGAGTTTGGCTGTTGACAGAGTCCTTTAGCATGTTGCAGGAGGAACATGTGTCACCACAGATTTAAATCAATCTCCCAGCAAAACCAACAACAAGCTTTAAAATCTTGTTTGTGGGGGTCAGAGAGTTAGCATGACCACTGGCAGTGTGGGGTGCTCTTGCAATCTGTGGGATCCCACTAAGCCACTTGCAGCATGGAGTTGGCCACCAGGAGCCTGCTGGGCAGTAGGATGTGTGAGCCCTCCAGGACTGACAATGTTATGGTGTTAAGTTCTGCTGAGGGAGATTTAGATTGGATATTAGGAATAATTTCCTTACTGAAAGGGTTGCCAGACTTTGGAATGGGCTGCCCAGGGCAATGGAGTCTCTCTCCCTAAAAGTGTTTAGGAGTTGTCTTGATGTAGTACTTATGGATAGGGTTTAGTCAAGAACTTGCCAGTGTTGTGTGTTAACACCATTAGGTTGGACTCAATGATATCGAAGATCTTTTCCAACCTAGGCAAATCTGTGATTCTGTGTTGGGACACTCAGCCTTCAGGGAAGAGTGAGATGCAGTGGCCACAAATGAGTACTAGAGTCCTGGCTGTGAGTCCGTGGCTCACAGTTGAAGGCCATCGGGGAATGTCGCTATCATAGTAATTCGTGCACCATGTAAGAATTCCCCTGTGGCTGTCCTTATCACTTCACACAGGTTTGCAAAACCCCAAGGAAGAGCTGCTGAGAGCTTGTTAGTGGGCAGCATCTCTTGCAGGAACTGAAGGTTTGGAAAGCACTTTCCTAGGTGTTTGATTTCTAAATGCATAATTGCCTGGAGGCCTGTTGTGCTGCTTTTCTGCATGCACCCAGCTGATATGGGGCTACCACAGGGAGAATGATGGAGCCCTTTGCACCACTGTCAAATTAAAAGCACATATTGGAGAAGAGAAGATGGTTTAGGCACAGTCTTTGCAATGCTCTGACATGGGGGAGCAAAAGGGAAGCAAATACCCTATTTCAGATAACTCATATAACATGTTTTGTCAGGCTGAACTCTATGACAGCACTCAAAAGGGTTTCATGAGACATGTTGAGTTTTTATATACACACACACACACACACACACACACACACACACACAGTGTGAAGGCAAACATACAGCTCAATGTCTCAATGCTGCTGATGTCCTATGGCTATTGTTCCCTGCCTGCATTACTATGATTGGCAGAAAAAGGGTTTGGGATACCAGCATATAAAATACTATGCTGTAAAACCTCAGTGAACCAAGACCTCAGCTGTTCTGTGCTCAAAGGAGAACAAGTCTCATGTAGAGGCTGTAAATGGCAAACTCCCACCCTGCGGGGGGACAAAGTATGCCTCTGTGTGGGGAAATGTAGTGTTCCCTGCTGGCCCAGGTAAAAAACAATAGGAAGAGTTTGGCCTCAGCAGTTCATGTGTACAGCAGGGCCAAAGGGTGGAAAAAATCCTAAGATGGGTTGCTGCATGACAGTAGAGAAGCTAGTCTGATGTATCTCACCCATAGACTGCTGGGGAAGAGGACCTGTAGGAATTGCCTTCTGCTGTTGTTGACTCATATGTCATGGAATCCAGTAGGAGAAGGTTTTTATTCTCGGCATATTTTTCATCGTCCTTGTTTACCCTGATATTTTTATCATAAGTTAGCTACTTCCTAGACTTTTACATTTCTAATTGGAGCTTTCACTTCGTCTAGAAGGGATTTCAGCCAATGTTATCTTCTTTATTAATTCTGGGACTGTGATTATTTTGGCTTAAAAAACCATTTATTTCCATTAGCCTTCTGTCTTTGCCTTTCCCCCTGTTTGTTTATAATTTGCTTGTAATTTTCTTAGTCTGGAAGAATTAGCCCTTCTGAATCACCACTCTTGTGTGTATGCATATGTGTGACATTTATCAAGTGGAGTTGTTCTCTGTTTTGCCTGTTAAGCAGAAAGACTGTGACTCAGTACCTGAGTGTTTGTAGTGTGAGTTGTACGCAGAAACCTAGGACATAAATTCCTCCCCAAATGTCAGCAGCACCTTGCTTTTCCTCTTAATTGCAGTCAGACCTACATATAACTTGAATCCCTCAGTTATCATGTCTATGCTAAGGTGAAGGTCTGCTCTCTTGCATAAACACTTCTTGGCTTGAAACTACCTGCAAAGGGAAATGACCGTGGGAAAAGGTAGATTTACTAGTCTCAACCCTTGAGAGCAGTTCCACCCCTTGTGCCTGCTTCCAGGTGAGCAGGTTCACCAGATGCTGCAGCTCCCTGGGGTGGAGAAGATAATGCCCTCTGGGTGCTGAGCTGCTGCTGCTGCATAAGCAGAGGTTGCCAACTCCCCCATTTTGCAAGCACTGTTTTTCAAATCTCTGTACTGGAACAGAATTTCTCAGCATTCAAAAGTCTGTGTCTGGGCAAAACAGTTATCCCAAGACAGGAATGTGTGGCTGGAGCAAGGAAGCTTTTTCAGGATTCTGCAGAGCTTCTCCATTGACCTTGTGCCCCAGGCAAACAGCACTATCCCCACTCTCCTCATCCAGGACAAGCCAGAGGCATGCAAAAGTTCTAAATATATCTGCAGTTTATACATAAGAAAACCCTAAATATATCTGCAGACAACCATGCTGAAGGTCAAGCATGAGAACAAGAGGAGCATTGTTCGGAGCTGCCCTTGTTTTGCCTTGAGAGACGCTCCAGCACTTTGTTTGCCCATCTACAAGCACCAAAGAGTCTCTGCTGAAGCAGGACTGGGAGGTCAAATGAAGTTTGACTGCTGCTCCTCATGTGCTGCCAAGATCCACTCTTCCCAGTACAAGTTCAAAGCCTGACTAGACTGGAGGTGGAAGTTTGCTTTGTTGGTCCCTGATGCACAGTGAAAGGTTCCACCTAAACATAAGGAAAAACTTGTCTTCCAGTGAGGGCAACTGAAACAGGCTGCCCAGAGAGGTTGTGGAGTCTTCTGCAGAGATATTAAAATGCTGTGTGATATTCTCTAACAGGTTTGGACTAGAGGATCTTCAGAGGTCCCTTCCACCCCTGTAACTCTGTGATTCTGTATTCCAGCCCTTGGTGCATAACCACAGGAGTCAACATCTGCACCCACTGTGCCTCCTGTTTTAAAAACACATCCACATGTACAGCTTTGGCTGTGGGACTGTGATGTTGGTGGCATGTGGGTGAACAGGCTTTGTGCACCCAGGATTTCAGGAAAAGTGGGGTGAAGACAGTCGTGTCATGGCTGTGAGCACTTGGTTAGACTTTCAGACAAGCTGCAAGTGTTTAGACCAGGCTAAGGCTGGAGAAAACTTAGTGGTAAAAATCAGGTATACTGTGAACACCTTGACGTGTAACCTGTGTAAGCTCTTCATTAAATCCCTGCTAAGGAGATGATGAGTAGTGGAGAGGGTGTAGGTTTTGCTGTTTAACTTAATTTATATGATACATAAACACCTCATGCTGTAACCGACTGTTTATACAACCTTATTTTGGAAGTAAGTAGTTGTTGGATTAAACACAAGTCAACTGTGATGCCCCTTAGCAGGAGAGAGAGGGAATGTCTTTGTACTGTTCACACAGAAAACATGACAGCACAGAACACAGAAGACATGCTGTCAGCAAGGCAGACCTTCTGGAAAAATTAATATTTTGGAGACAAGACTGAAATTTCCTATTTATCTCCCTTTTGGAAAGATATAAAGTGTACCCAGCTTTGCAACAGCCTTGAACTATTTTTGTGGATACTTCTATAAAAAAAAAAACACTGCAAAATTTGATTTACTAGCTGCTTAATGCATTAATAGACAGATTTGTGGCTGAATAACCACATTTTTCTGGGGGAAAAAAAGTAAATCTCAGTAACACTTAATTTGTGTTACAAATCTTTTCCTTTCTCAAGAAAAGTCTGTGGAAATCATGTGCAGTTGGCACAAGAGGAGGACAGGGCCAGCCCAGGTGAAGTGCCTCTATGCAAATGCACAGAGCTTGGGCAACAAACAGGATGAATTAAGGGCCACTGTGCTGCTGGGATGCCATGACATAGTGGCTATTACTGAAACTTGGTGGGATGATTCCCACGACTGGAATGTAGGGATAGATGGGTACAAGCTCTTTAGGAAGAATAGGCAGGGAATGAGAGGAGGAGGCGTTGCCCTCGATATCAGTGAGCAGCTGGAATCAGTGGAGCTCCACTTGGGGAAGGATGATGAGCTGGTCAAGAGTGTGTGGGTTATAGTTAAAGGGAAGACAGTGGAGGGTGATATTACTGTAGGGGTCTGCTATAGACCACCTGACCAGCAGAAGCAAGCAGATTAGGCCCTTCACAGGCAAATAGTAGCAGCTTCCAGGTCACAGGCCCTGGTCCTCATGGGGGATTTCAACCACCCTGA